>JZKD02S2433098.1:371248-412114 GCA_000966675.3 Picea glauca
TCTTTATTTTTACGCAAGATTGAGGAGGATAACATATGCTTGAAAATGTAAGATCATCCTTCAGATGAGTCCTTCGATGTATTTTTAATGAACCCTAAGAAGGATTGGTTCAGTCCCATATGGGTCATTTGATGTTTGTTTAATGAGTCCAAAAAAAGAAAACTCAAGGCTTTTTCATGTTTAAAGAGTCTGAAAAACACTTAAATAAAACTCCAAAAGGTCCTTTTTCGTAAGTTAGTTTGATGAGACCAAAAAAGAGATAAACTATCGCTCAACACACATTTTCTTCAAATAATTTAATGAGCATGAAAAGAACAAGATCGCTCAACAATCGTTTCATGTTTAGATAGTCTGAAAAGATCTTAAAGGGAACTCCAGGGTGTTTCATTTTTCGTATAACCTTTATGAGTCTAAAAAAGTGATAAAATTATACTCGGTTACATTCTCACATATTTACGAGCAGGAGAAAGAATAAAGACTAAGCTCAGTAACCTATTCTCATGTATTTACGAGCATGAGAAAGAACAAAGACTAAGCTCAGGATTGTTTTTATTTTTACGCAAGATTAAAACCAAAACAAAACTATTCTTGGGATAGATTTTATTTTTTCACAAGCTTAAAACTAAACAAAACTATGCTTGGACCTGGATTTAGAATGCATAAACTAGGGATGGTTGGTACTTAGCCCCCATCTTAAGAATCTAGAGGTTTAACTTCATCATGAAGTCCAAAGGCTAAGGCAAATGCCCCCCAAGGTTCATTTCAACCAACTACAAAGGAGAATGAAATGAAGTTTCAAATACTAGATGAAGGACTTGACTCAAACAGAGAGGGGGAATAATCTGCTTCATTTTTTAATGAGATTGACACATGAATAAGAAATATGCTTGGGAATCCAAGTTCAATACCCAGACCTCTGTTTCATTTTTTAACGAGCTTGACACAAAAACAAGAACTATGCTCATAGCCTTTGTTTCATTTTTTAACGAGGTTTCCATAGAGAAGAAAAACTATCCTCGTAGATGGGTTCAATTTTTAATGAGATTGAAAGAAGAAAACTATCCTCAAAGCTGGTTTCATTTTTTAACGAGCTTGAAATCAGAAAATTATGCTCGAGGCTCTTCTTGATCATGGCTTCCAAGAGGACAATGCTTTGGAAGGACACCATGTCAAGGGACAAAACTCGGACATGGCTTCCAAGAGATCTTCATTTGATGGAAGAAACACACTCTGGAAGGAACACATGTTGAGGGTTGTGAGAGGGGTAAGGAGGTTAGGCTCCAATAGCCCTACCGAAGAGGTCACCATGTCAACTACTGAATCCAAGTCATTTTCATCAATAGTGGAAGGAATGGGAGACAACGCCACATAATTTACCTATGGTAGGGGAAATACCATTTGCGTAGTTGCCAATTTTTTTATCAGATAAATTGGTGAATGCAGACATAAACTAATCTCCCTAGATCCACCTGGATCTAGAAAAAAACAAGACAGGACATGACTCTTTCCCTAAGTTACAATCATTGAATTTACTATCAAAAAAGGAATGGATGAAATACATTTAGATATCGCTTCTTTATATCTTTGTTGTCCCTGCTTCACTCTGGTGCTCTTGTGAGATCAAATATGCAATGACACAAACCAACCAAAGTGAAAGAAAAAATAGTAGATTCAATGAAAACCTAAACATGTGATCAAGAAGTCATGTAATAAAATGCTAATGATTTTATGGGAAAGAAACATCTCACCGTATTATATTAAGTAAAAGTGGAAGAAAGATACAACCAGATTCCTTGATCTGGTCAGGTTCCTTCCAACAGTTCCTTGCTTCCCACACACTTCTTGCTCCAAGGATTCTGAGACCATAGATATGATAGCTACTCACAATCTGTCTTGACAAAGAAAATCTCAAAGCCAATATACAAGCTCCAAAAACTCCAAGCTACAAAACTCAATAATAAGCCAATCTCAAAAGCTAACTTTCTCCATGAGAGCTCCTCTCATTTTATAAGATGAAGAGGATAAGATGAGGAGGTTAGGATGATCCCACTAAATCATGAAAGCGAGTAAGATCAAAACCATTCAGAGGAAACCTCACCATAGAAGCTTTTCCTTCTAGAAGCATTGAGAAGATGCTCGTTTTCCCCATGTATAGGAATTTCCGCACCTTAACTATAGTGCAACCTACAGAAACTTCGTAGCCTAGCTATAATGCAGCCTACAGAAACTAGGAATTTCTCACCCTGGATATAGTGCAACCTACGAAAACCATGAATTTTCTCACCTTGGCTATAGTGCAGCCTACGGAAACCAAGAATTTCCTCACCCTGGCTATAGTGCAGCCTGCAGAAATCTTCTTTAATAGGGTTTTTGCAAACGAAAATACAACTTCTTCTCTGAGTAAAATTTCTTCTCCCTTCATTTTTTAGGAATTTAGGACATTGAACCCTCTGAAGGAAAAAAATAGGCTTACACCATTAAGGGTCATAAGGGTGATGAAAATAATGTGTAACAGTGGTCGAAGCATTCAAGGAATTTTTACATAAATTTCTGGAAGGATATTTTGACGATTGGACTATTTTTAGCTTATTGCAAAATCATATTGAATGTTTAAGACTGATGTCGAATAAGTGCAGGCAATGTTAGATTTCCCTAAACTTGGATAAGTGCATCTTCTTTTCACCCTTTGGAGTGTTTCTATGCCACATTGTGTGTAAGTAGGGGTTTCTAGTAGATCCTTCCAATATTGCCATCATTGTTGATCTACCTCCTCCTACTTCTGTTAGACAGTTGCACATTGCACTAGGACATACGAGCTACTACAAAAATTTCATCAAGGGCTATATTTTTTATATGTTTGTTGTGATAGGCTTGGGCGATATGAGGTTGCCTATGTAACATAAGGAGGATCTATGCAGTTGAAGACTTTGAAGGGAGAATGGAAGGAATGTTTGGTAGATGGGAGTCAGTTGAAATTGTACTACGTCAACCAGTTGCTTTGCAGCTCTCAGTAAAATAATAAGAAGAAGGGTCTAGGTACTAAGTGCAGTTGAAACTGGGTACCACATACATAAAAGATAGTCTGCACAAGGAAGGGAGGAATAGAACAGAGAGCACGCGCTGCTCTATGCAGCCTGAAGTCGAAGTAAAACCAAAGGTTCAGACCTGCAGTGCCTCGGGATGAGTCAAAGGTGAGTTTTGGAGGCCTGATGGCCCTTTGTTAAGGAAGAAAGTGAATATTAAGGAATAAAGGAGAAATACGAACTACAAGAAAAGAACATTGACTAATATTGGGTCGAAGTGGTCAAAGAAGCAAAAAACAAGGAGAAAAGTAAGGGAAAGATAGTCGTTGAACGGAAATATCGAGGATGAAAGATTAGCAAGGAATATGGATCGTTGACAACTCAACAAGTAGAATAAGACATTAATGAGTTTTTTTGAGCACCTCACAAGAAAGAAGGAACGATAGGCTGGTGAAGCCCTGAAAATGCGGGTCAATTTGACCTAGGGTTTTAGACCTAGGGTTTTGGTATCTAGAGTTTTGACACCTAGAATTTTTTTATTGTAATGTATAAATAAAGGTCTAGAGGACCTGGGATGGGTTGGTTGATGGTTGTTCGTTGTGTGTTATTCATTGTTCATTCGAGGAGAGTTCATTCGTGTTGGTTGTCGATAGTTGTGATTGTTTTGTTTAGAGCAATAATGAGTCTGTATTATAAGATCTTCAACTGGGTGCGAAGATCAACCCTGTAGCTGGGTGTGCAGGGAGGGGAGAGAGGAAGAGAAATAGAGAAACATCTACAAGATAATTGTGTATATATAATTGTATGTTTTCATATAATATCAAGAAACACAATTCTATCGATGTAGCCCTAGGGAGAGGGTGAACCATGTATATCTTATTTTTCTGTGTGACTGATGTTGTGTTATTTTTCTTTCTGTCATTCCGTTATTGCACCATTGTGTTAGATCTGAGATATAGCTCATGCAGTAGGCCTAAGGGAGATAAATAATAACTATATCTCTATGTGTTATTTCCTTGGATACACTCTTTATTTCCTCTAGTTGTAGACACCTATGTCCTGCAACCTTCTATTGCTACTTCGGGTGAGACTGCATCTTCTTCGCAGGTGTTGCCGACAGGGCCAATAGTTAGGGCTTGTTGGTGTGATATTAGAGTTGAACCCTGGGTTTCCCCCTGTGCCAACAAGATTGAAAAGGGAGAATATTTGAAGGATGAATTTGAAAGGAATTGGTCCCAGCGTCGGTATCATGAAAAGGTAAAGGGGCTCAGTTAGAGGGAAAAAGGATTTGGAAGTCACCAAGCCCTCATACATTGTTTTCAAGCAAGCTCCTATGTATAAGAAAACGGAGGAAGGCATTAAAGAGTGAATAAGCCCATGGTTTCGAGCCATGATCACATGGAAAGTGGTTTGAAGGAAGTTCTTGTGCAGAATTTGAATTTTGTATCAGCTAAAGGAGATGTGGAATTTTTTGACAAGATCTTGTTTCAAAACAAAAGAAAAGGTGATGAATGTGATTTTTTTGGGGAAGCCATAACTTTCAACTCATATATCGAATTGAGGCAATAATATAGTCATTAGGAAATATGATTCAAGGGAGAATAACATGGAATTGTTATAATATGGAGAATGATAATATATTATTCATGAATTGAGAAGAAAAAGGACATGTAGCTTTGTTTGCATTTTTTTTTTAATATGCATAATTCTAACAAAATGGTTTCTTGCACATTTTGTAGAATTAGCAAGGGTGTAAACATATCAGTTGAGTATAAAAATGCATATTCAAGAAATGCAATAAGGAGAGGGAGCTTATGTCCATGAGACAGAGGTTGAATGTCAAAATATTAGTGTTGGTAATGTCGATATAGAATCCAATGGACACAAGGCCAGAGGGGAGCAAGAAACATTGATAGAGACTATGAAAAGACTAAAAATAGAAGTGTAGATTTACAAAGAAGACAATGAGAGACTGATAAGAGAACAAAATATGATAAATGCTCAAGTGATGCAAAGCTTAAATCATTTTCAGAAGCAACAAAGAATGGATCTATCTCAAAATATGAGGAAGAGGGAAGATGTCATGAAAGAAGAGATGACCGTAGAAGAAGTGGTTATTCAAGAAGTGGTAGAAGAAACCATAGACATCACTCACATCCCTACTCAACAAAGAAAGTTTATGAATCTGAATATTCCATAAGTAGTCCATAGGTATCTCTTATTAGGCACCAAAGAAGAAGACATGAATTGGACAATTTGCAAGGAGAGATGAGAAAGATTAAGCCACCATCCTTTTATGGTGAAAGAGAAAGGGAAGACGATGCAAAGGCATGGTTTCTTGGACTCATGAGGTATTTTCAATTGCATAACTACTCATCAAACCTAGAAGCCATAATTGCAACATACAATTTACATGGATTTTTGTTTATGTGGTGGAATCAACTGAAGCAAGTTGAGAACATTAATGAGAGTAGGATCACTTGGAAGCAGTTTAGGAAATATTTTCAGAAGGAGTACCTTTCAGAAAACTTATATGACAAGAAAATGCAATATTTCTTTTAAATTAGGATGGGAAGCACGAGCATGGCATAGTATGAAAAGAATTTCTTGGGGATACTAAAGTATGTGGGGTTTATAAAATATGAGAAGGTGAACATACAAAGGTTTTTAAGTGGATTGTCATCGTTTTATAAAAAGAAGATTCAATATGATGAAACAAGGACTTTGACTGAGACCATCAGGAAGGAAAAGTACCTGTATGATAAAGGAAAGGGTAGAGAATCCATGCATAAATCTTGGAAGGATAAGAAGAAGGAGAAATTTGATCAGAGGAGGAAGGGATTCAAGCCCCCTTTCAATAGAAAAAGATCACTATTAAAAATCATCAAGACCGGTATGCTAAGGATGAATCCAAGAGAGAAGACTCCTTTGGAAAAATGGGAAGACTACCAATCCAATGTTGGGGATGCAAAGAATATCACCTACACAAGGATTTCCATCACAGAAAGGACAAAGTGAATACCGTGCACAACATCCAAGAGCCTACAACAGTAGAAGACATGGGAATACTTTATGAAGCTTTAAATGATCAACAAGCAGAGTACCAATCCAATATGATCGAGGTGGAAGGTAATATCATTAATCATCATGTTTCTATTTTAATTGATTCAGGAGAAAATCATTGTTACATTGATCCTGAAATAGTGGATAGATTACATTTGGAGAAAATTAAGCTTAAAAAATCAAGTTTGGTTAAGCTATCCATTGGAATCAAAAGGAGAATTCATGATATGGTCAGAGGTTGTTCCATAAGTCTTAATGGTGTGAATACTAATGCTGATTTAAATATTATACGATTGGCATATTATGATATTCTAAATGGAATGGGTTTATTGGAAAAACATCATGTTGTCCTAGATTGTCATAAAAAGAAATTTACAAGTCTTGATGAAGAAGGAAAACATAGAACTATGAAAGGAGTTCCAAGTCCCATTTCTATAAGGGAGATTTCAGCCTTACATCTAAAGATATGTTTTAGAAAATGATGTCAATTGTACGCAACCCATGTGGAGGAGCCATAAAAAACAAAGTGGCCAAGCCTTGAAGAAGTTTTGGTACTACAAGAATTTGAAGATGTATTCCAAGAAATAACATGGTTTCCATCAAAGAGGGAGATACATTTCTATATTTATTTAGTGTCAGGAGCTACCCCGGTATCAAAAACACATTTCATAATGAGTACACTAGAATTAAAATAATTACAAATACAGTTGGAAGAATTGTTGAAGAAAGGGTACATACGGTGAAGTGTTTCACGTTGGGGAGAACCAATACTCTTTGTCAAAAACAAGGATGGAACTTTGAGGCTGTGTATTGACTTTCAAGAGATAAATAAATCCATTGTAAAGAAAAAATACCCTATACCCATAATTGATGACCTCTTTGATCAACTAAGAGGGGAAAATATGTTTTCAAAGATAGACTTGAGATCAAGGTACCATCAGGTAAGAATCAAGGAGGAAGACATCAATAAGACAACCTTTAGAACCAAGTATATGCATTATGAATTTGTAGTGGTTCCGTTTGGAATATTCAATGCACCAATTGACTTTATGTTCTTAATGAATGGCATATTCATACATTATTAGGATAAATTTGTCATAGTATTCTTGGATGACATAGTTGTCTATTATAAGTCATAGGAAGAGAATTGACATCACCTAAGTTCAGTATTGAAAGTATTGAGGGAACATCAGTTGTATGTCAATCTTAGTAAGTTTTATTTTTACCAAGAATAGATCCATTACTTGGGACACATTATTTTAGAACAAGGTATAACATTAGATCTAGAGAATATTGAAGCCAATAGAGGATGGACAACACCCAAGAATGTTTCAGAAGTCAGATCTTTTATGGGGTTATTTGGTTACTACAGAATATTTATAGCAAGGTTCTCTAAGATTGCTCATCACATCACTTCTTTGAAAAAAAAGGGAATTAAATTTTAAAGGACATCTAAGTGTGAAGAAAACCTTAATTTGTTGAAAGAACTACTTACTAGTGCACATGTTTTAAAGATTGTTGACCCAAATGGAAGTTTTGTGGTATTTCCATATGCATGTAAGGAAGGACTTGGTGGAATCCTCACTAAAAATGGACATGTCATTGGTTATGAGTCCAAAAAGATTAAAGAACATGAGAGGAAATATGCCACACATGACTTGGAACTTGCTTCCATTGTTCATGCATTGAAGATGTGGAGGAATTATCTCATAGGGAAGAGATTTGAATTAAGAACATACCATAGTGGTTTGAAATATCTTTTTGAGCAACCAACTTTGAATGCCAGGAAAATGAACATCAAGCATATCAAAGGAAAATAAAAAAAGTTGTCAATGCACTTAGTAGAAGAGTACATCTCATGCATGTTACATATGTTGTTGTTGTTATGGATAATCATTACCTACAGGTAAAAGAAATATTACAACAGGAAAATATGCCACAAAAAATTAAAGAATATGAGATGGAGGAAGATGGACTACTTATGCATAAAAATAGAATTTATGTTTGTAGTTCTAGAGAACTTAGGAATTTGGTATTAAAAGAAATGCATAATGTTCCATATGTTGGACATCCCGGTTACCAAAAAACAATTACAGTAGTAAGAAGCCAATTCTTTTGGCCAGGAATGAAAATAGATGTTGTTGATTACATTGCCAAATGTATGGAATGCCAAAGAATGAAGGTTGGGCATAGGAACCCAACGAGCTTTCTACAACCATTACCAGATCCAGAGAAGAAATGGGAAGTGGTAATCTACAACACCTCGAGTTTTAAGCCCCGTATTAAATAATGTATTTTGCTAATTTATGAAAGGCCATAGTTCCTAAATATTTGAAAGAGGCCAATGTTCCTAGGAAATGTAATGTTTTGATCATTATTAATAATAAATACATCATTGGATACCATGTGGACAAGGACAATATTTATAAAGGGATATTATTCCACAAGAGAGGGGGCTTGAGGGGATAAGTACTTATTTTTATATTTTAATTACCCATTATTGTTTTAATGGAGAATAAAAGTTACATGAGCTTCTTAGGTGGGGACCCCAAGTGGTTCCTTAATTCCAAGAATTACATAAACCCGTCTTTGTTCTATTTGGGGGGTTCTCACTCTCATTCTCGTTCTAGTTCTGATGGTTCCTTTTCTCCTCCCATTCCCTCACCCGCTCATTTTTCAATACATTGCCTTATCATTTAGTTCATGAATTTTGTCACTCTCTTTTTTGGTTCATTCCACCACCTGTTCATCTTTCCTCATTCGTGTCTTGGCTTGGGAAAGGAAAATGAACTGTTGAAGGGAAACCATAGTATCATTGGTTGTAGAGACTTTTGGTGTATTATAGTCATGATTCAATACCTGCATGTCTAAGATGCTTTGGTCTAGGCTCAGTTTTTCTCAAAGCTACAAGTCCTAAGAGTCCCAACATGGAGATTCTAGACCAACTAAACTAGAGCCCTGGAAGGAGAGGGACAACTTGAGAAACTACATGGCAGAGAAGGGGGTCCATTATCTTGGGTTGTGCAGGCTGGGTAGAAGAGAGTTGGTTACTTGGATTGTTGTGGTGTTGAGAAGCGTGTGAGACCTCGAGTGCTAATAGGTTTGGGAAGCAGAGTCACACTTTGGAATTGTCCTTGTGGATTCATATCCATGGATTGGGGGTGAGACTACTGCTGAAACTTGGAACAATAGTGTCTAGGATTGGGTGGAACGTCCCTGGTCTGTAGCCAATTGTTGTCTTATTTTAAGAAAATATAAGTTCTTTTTGTTATGGTTAATTACCTATGTATTTATATTTTCAGTGTGCATTTAAGTATCTATGAATTTTGCATCTATAATATGCATGCTTGCTGGTTATTATTGTGCATGTTGTGTGGTTCATTTATTTTATGTTTAGCATGAATTGTGATCACTACATGTGAATATTTCATGCACCCTTGTTATTTAAAGTTAGATCAGTGGTCGAATTAGTCCATAAGGGGACTTGAATTTAGCATGCCCAACTTGTGGGTGGATGGGTATGTTACAGATTGGTATCAAATCTCCAGTTTTCAACATTGAGCCTAGATGGGTTGTGTAAGTGTAAATTGAACAAAATGTTCACAAAGAATTGTTGTCGAAATGGCCAAAATTTCGAGTTACAAAGCATCCATGAGTTGCAAGAAGGTGCTAAGACCGCACCTTAACTATGATTGAAAGCTCATGAAGTGTAGTGGTTCAAAAAATCAAAATGGCTATTGATTGGGCCACAATATTTGACCTGGGTCGTTAGTTCTATTTGAAAAGGTATGATTCCTTCATAGCCATCAGATATAGAAAAGGAGCATGCGGTTTAAGCAACAATTCCTTTGGACTTCGCCACTCCAGCTATTTTATGTTCTTTGTCATAAAAGAGGAAAAATCCCCAAAACTCCAGAGTTCCAGAGTGAATATACGTTGTAGATCATTAAGAGGAGTACATGACCAATGGATTTGGCCAAGGACAGATCTGGGTCATTGGATCAAGAATAGATCAAGAGGTGAATCATAATGGGGAAGATTATATCCCATTCATCATATATGTGCATGAGTCAGTGTGAACAATAGATCTCACAACAGTTCAAAGGTTCAACACCTCTGGACAAGCGAGTCCTTAAGCTGTCGAGAAGGAAATCTCCCGAAGTTCCAAACTATGGAGAAAATTAGGACTATCTATTTCTTGGGATGCATGTCTACATTTATCAAATATCGGACATTCGAGTGTTTTAGTCCTTATGTCACTTGGAGAAATTTTCTCTGAAGTCCTGAATTCCATATTCAATCTGGACCGTTCGCGGTTAGGGGATACATGTCCACATATTAGCAATTGTTTGGAAGTTCAGCATGTTCAACAACACAGGTATTCCAACAAAGGACAAACACTTTCAGTAACCACTCACATAACTAGATCAAATATCAACACAATGATGTTTTGACGTGGTAAAACCCCTACGGGGAAACATCCACGGCCCAGCCAACATGGCCACTTGGAGTATCTTATTAATGCAAAGAAAAATATTACAGATAGATTTTACAAGAGATTTTCTCACAATAAATCATCGACAAATGACCCTCCATGCTCTTTAAATAGAGATCATGGACCAATCGGGTGTTAAGCCACAGATCAATGGTCATTTAGATCGAGGACAGTATGAACCGTCGGATCACTCTATGTCAGGAACATATCATGATCATTGGATTTCCTAACTACAAATGCATACTAATGCATACTAAAGAAACACACTTTTACCTAATGACATATTAGAACAAGTAGATCTTAACTAACTCCTAAGTGTCTAAATATCCTAACATCCCCCATTAAGAACAACTTGGTATAGGATTGAAGGATTTACAATAGTGACATAATAGGAGAAGGAAGGAGGCATTAGAGCCTATCTCCCCTTAATGACAAATTCCTGAACTCCTAACATAGATCGAAGTTTGGAAAACTTTTCTTATGTAAGAGACTTTGTGAAAATGTCTGCAACTTGATCTTCTGTAGGGAAAAAGAGCACTTCAATAACTTGATCATGAATTAGATTTCTGATGAATTGCATGTGTAGCTCGATGTGTTTTCTACGCTGATGTTGAATTGGGTCTTTGGAAAGCTTGATGGAACTCTGATTGCCACACCAAAGTCTCGTCGGATGCTGGTGCTGGAATCCAAACTTTGAAAGGATCTGTCGAAGCCACAGAGCTTCCTGACTTGCATTTATTGCTTCTTGGTACTCTGCTTCTGCTGAAGAAAGTGAAATAGCATGTTTTTTCTTATAGGCCCAAGTGATAGGTACCGAACCAAGGCTCAAAACATAACCTATAGTAGCCTTTCAATCATCAGGGTCGTCGGCCCAATCTGAATCAGTGAAACCAAACAATAAAGGATTCCCCCCTGAACTATAATGTATCCCAAGCTGAATTGTACCATGAACATAGTGAAGTATTCTTTTAGCTTCTTTCCAATGGATTTCATCGGGTGTTTGCATATACCGAGAAACAAGACCAAAAACAAAGGAAATATCAGGATGGGTATGAGTCAAGTATAAGAGGCTACCAACTAACTAACAGTAGAGGCTGGCATCAACTTCAAGAGAAGTACAGGTGGCAATAAGCTTGACTCCAGACTGGAAGGGAGAAGGGGTTGGTTTACAATAGTCCATGTGAAAGCACTAAATAAGGTCACAAGCATACTTAGACTGGGAAAGAAAAATTCCTTCATTGGTTTGCAAAACTTGGAGGCCAAGGAAATAGTGCAAAAATCCTAAGTCTGTCATTTCAAATTTCTTCTTAAGGATGGTTTTCACATGGTTAAAAAGTTTTGAGTCATTACCAGTAAGGATAAGGTCATCAACATAAAAGACACGGATTATGATATGGCTTCCTACTTTCTTGGTATAGACATTAGGATCAGAATGGCATCTAGAGAATCTAGTGGCAATAAGAAAGGTGTCCATTTTGGCATACCAAGCTTGGGGAGCTTGCTTGAGGCCATAAAGAGATTTCTTAAGGAGACAAACAAGGCTAGAGTCATTCTGGACATAGCTAGGAGGTTGTTCCATGTATATTTCTTCTTGCAAATCTCCATGCAAGAAGGAAGATTTAACATCCATTTAATGGACCTCCCATTTATGTGAGGCTGCAAGGGAAAGAACAAGGCGGATGGAATTCATTTTGGCTACAGGGGAAAAGGTTTCATGATAGTCAATTCCTTCAACTTGGGAAAATCCTTTGGAAACTAAATGAGCCTTGTGTGTTTCAACACTTCCATCTGATGCATACTTAGTTCTGTAGACCCATTTACATATGACAAGTTTTCTTCCTTTTGGAAGAGGTACAAGATCCCAAGTATCGTTTTCCATTAAATAACGATACTCTTCATTCATTGTTGTATCCCAATCTGGATGACCTAAGTCTTCTGCAAATGTCTCTGGATCATGAGTTTCTAAAACTTGAGCCAAAAGAGAAGAGGCTCATTGGAACTATGAACATGTCTGATGCTAATCTGAAGGATCACCGACAAGATCACCAGCTACTTCTCGTGTTGAATGGACCCATCTAGGAAGCGATGTAGCTAGTGCTAGTTTAGGTTCAAAGGACTCATCTGGAGGAGGGTGAGCAAGAGGAGGTGTATTTTAATCCTCACTTTCATCATCTGAAGAAGAAACCAAATCAGAAAAAGGCACAAACGTCGAATATGGCTCATAGGCGGAAGAAGGCACAACCGTTGAATTAGGCTCACGGGCCAAAGAAGGCACAAATGTCGAATTAGGATTGCATACCAATAAATTTTCATCAAAATTAACATTTCTTCTAATAATTATTTCATTATAATGTGATTGAAGAAGTCTGTAACCTTTGACATCTTCAGAATAACCAACAAATATACACTTCTCACTTTTAGGCTGCAATTCTTTCCTTTTCTCATCAGGAATGTGAGCCCATGCTATACTGCCAAATACACGGAAGTGACCTACATATGGTTTAATTTTATTCCAAGCTTCTTTTGTTGTTATATTTTTAATAGCCTTTGTGGGAGTGTGATTTAATATGTAATTTTCACCATTGATGGCTTCCACCAAATACTTTAGACTTAATCCCTTAGATTGGATCATACAATTCGCCATTTCTTTTAATGTGCGGTTCTTTCTCTCAGCAACACCATTTTGTTGTGGTGTATATGGAACAATGTGTTGCATTTGGATTCCCTATGTAGTGCAGTAATTTGTAAAATTATTGTTCACATATTCGCCTCCATTATCTGTTCTGAACCTTTGAATTTGATGGCCAAATTTCTTTTCTACAAGGGCCTTGTAGGCCAAAAACTTGTCAATAACTTTGCTCATAAGTTTTAAGAAGTAAACCCAAGTACATCTGGAAATGTCATCAATGAAAGTTAAGAAATACTTGCACCCAGAAAAAGAAGTAGAAGAAAGTGGACCACACAAATCACTGTGAACAAGCTGCAAAGCACCCGAGGTGTGCCAAGAGGCACATTTTTCAAAATCATCCCGATGATGTATTCCGAGAACACACCTGACACAAACATCATCTCTGCATGAAACAAGAGGAAGACCAGTCACCATCTATTGATTACATAGTTGTTGCAATGAGCGATAGTTTAGATGACCAAACCTCTCATGCCAAAGTTTTCTCAAGTCATCACTATGAGCAACAAAAACTAATGAAAGTGATGATGACCCAAAGTTGTCAAACTTGTACAACTTGGTAATATCATCAACAATTACAGTTGCAAGAACATGATTAGGATCTTTTAGATCCTTTATTACAACTTGGTGAGGTGAAAACTCTACGGTTTTACCTTCACCTGAATGAGTGATTTGATATACTGATAGAAGGTTAGAAGAAAGACTTGGAACACATAATATATCATTGAAATGGCCATTTTATAATTCTACTGCTCTAGATCCTTCAACACTAAGAGATCTATCATCACCAACAAATATTTTCTTGGTGTTACATTCATTTAGAGTAGAAAATATGTCTCTATCCTTAGCCATATGATAAGATGTTCCATAATCAATAAGCCACTTATCAGAAGTAAAAGTAGAAGGTGTATTAAAGGAGAAACCAGAAGAAAAAAGTGCATGTCCATGAGAAGAAGAAGAAGAAGAATTAGAATCAATACTGATGTTGTGCTTCTTCATCGTTGCTTCTAAAGCTGCCATCTTCTTGAAACATTTGAATTCATCATGACCATCTTTATCACAAAAGTTGCAATGTATGTTAATATTCTTATTTTTTTATTTTTCTCCTTTCTCGCCATTAGGAGATGAAGTTGTCTTAGTGGCTTTGGGACCCTTATATTGTTTGTTTTTGTAGCGAGGATGTTTCTTCTTTGGATACTTGGGTTTATCTTTCTGCTAGGTAACTAAGGCTTTGTTAGAGGTACCTGCAGTGTTGATCACTCCAAGTTGTATAAGCTTATCTTCCTCTCTAATAAAAGAAGAACAAAAGGACTCAAGAGTGAGTTTTTCATAATCTTTCCCTAGAGCCTCTCTCGTGGCATAAAATGTAGATACAAACACAGAATATGCACTACCGAGATTAGAAATAATAAGATAGATGAAACAATCTTCCTCCATTTTTATTTTACATTCTTCACATAAAATTCCAAGTGTTTTAAACTTAGATAAATAGTCTCCAAGGCAATAAAAATCACTTGGAATCAAGGTCAATATCTGATTTTCTAACTATTGTGATCGAATAATATTGAGTTTACCAAACACGGATTCAATCTTGTCCCAAGCTTCTTCGGGGTCATCAATTTCTTGAAGGTGGTACCTTAAATCAGGAGAGATGGACATTCCGATTAGTCCTCATGCTTCGCCATTCCTATTATCCCGCTTGTCTTTCTTATCATCATTAGTGGGTGTTTTTTCCTTTCCTAAGGTAATCTGGTACAAACCTTTACTTCTTAATAAATATTCCATATGAGATTTCCATTGGAAGTAGTTGTTGCTGGTAAGAAAGACATTACTTGTAGAATACATATTAAATATGCAGATAATATGGAATTAAAAATTGAAACTAATGATATGGATGGAAAGAGATCGAAAAAATATGCAGTTTAAAAAAAAACAACACTGAAAACGGACTTCCAATGTGACAATTATGCCCTTTTAAAAAAAGGCATAAACGGTAACCATCTGACCATGTGATATTGTAAGTTGCTTTATGAAGTAACCCACTTTTATAAAGAGAAGTGGGGATCACTTTTACAATGAAGTTACTTTATAACAGAAAAGTTGCAAAATAAATAACTCTAAAATAAAATATTAAACCTACTTATAATGATTCACTTTTATATTTGAAGTGAAATACACTTTACAATTTTAGCATGAACTTTTTCAAAAAGTTAACAAAAGAGAGACTTGAACTCAAGACCTCTTACTTAATAAGACAAGTTTTAACCAAATGGTCTAACAAAACATATTGTAATTTTTAGAAGGAGAAATGTTGTTGTTGTTGTTGCAGAAGACGGCCTTGTAGAGCGTGCTAAAAAAAAAATCTTGTCACACAAGGAAAAAATTTCGCTTCTCGATGACAACAAGGGTTAGATCTCTGTTAGCTTACCTAGAAGATGCACCTTTTCTTGTATTTTTCTGATTTTTCGATATCGCATGGGGCGCAAGGAAAAAAGCATACACAGATATAAAAGAGTAGCAACTCAGAAATAAAAAAAATACAAACTGAAATAAAACCAAAATAAAACTTTGCAGAAATTTAAAAAATGTGTATTCAGGCTTTATACCTCTAGATATGACTATAATCGTCGTATCTTGTGCAAACGGAAACCTTTTCGAGTGAAACGAAAGTGTTCCTAAATGAAACAAGTGCTCCGGACACAATGGAATAGTCCTCTCATCCCAGAGATGAACGAAAATTCCAGAAAATGGAGATGAGACAACTCGGCTTCACGATCTTGATCTACAATAGGAGCAGCTCTTCAAACAGGCTCTGATACCATGTTCGACAACACAGATATTCCAACAGAGGATGAACACCTTCAGTAAAAACTCACATAACCAGATAAAAGATCAGCACACTGATGTTTTTGTTGGAGTTACTTCACACACAACTAGGATTTATTTTTCCTAAGGTTATTCCTTGTTTATTAGTCATAATTAGTCATTATCCAATCTCCTATATTTTAGGGGAGAATATTCCACCTAGATAATATTCTCTTTCAGTTGACACTTCAGATTGACTAGTTGAGTTGAGTTTAGATGTTGCATTGGTTTTGTCACCATGCAACATTGGGATCATCACCAACTCCCTACTCTTTGTTCAGTCAATTAACTGAAGACTAGTTGACTAGTTAACTCAGCTAGGTGGCAGTTTACTCCCGTAACTGCCTGAGAGACTAGAATAGGTGAAAGTTTACTCTTGTAACTATTGGTGTGTGTCCAGATCAATCTAGACCACCACTATGGCTCATTATTTACTTATGTAGCCTATATCTATTGTAAATTATTCACTATTTGAGTGTGGAATACAGTTAATGATAATTCTTCCATTCTTTCTATCTTGCTTCTTCTTTCTCAATTTCTCTCTACAAATGTGTGTAGTATTTTCTAGCTAGATCTATTTTGTGTAGGTTCAACACATTTACATGGTATCAGATCTAACGGACTGCTAAGAAAAAGATACACCAAATCATTTTTTGTAGGTACAAAAGATTGAAGGCAACAAAAAGATGGGTTATTCACCGGAAATACTTCTCACACCTCATAACTATTTGGAATGGAAGCCAAAAATTATGCTCCATTTTAGATGCAGAGGCTTGTACCAAATAACTATGGCAATAGAAGTAGAGCCTGATTCTTTTGATGAGAAAAATGACTTTCTCAATAGACAAGATATGGCCATAGGAAGTATCGACATGTCTGTTTCTCCCAAAATTTTTCATCAAGTATATGAAGAATCACAAGGATTAACTCCAAATGAATTATGGACTAGATTGGAGGTTCTATTTGGGAATAAATAATATTGTGAAGATTGCATGCATGAGGTTGAACAGATAGAGCTAGAAGAGAAGCCATCAGAAGATCAAGCCTCTTATTATTAAGAGTCTTATACAAAAGTTTTTGTAGAAATTTGTATTTCATTAATTGAAGATGATGTCTACTCCATTTCAGATTTGTTTTCTGAAATTCATGTGGAAGATATATCGCATGCATCTCAAGAGTCACATGCAAACACTTTTGCATGCACCATGATGCATCTTAGGATTCAAAATGAGACCTGCGCACATCAAACTCCATTCTGATATTTTCTAAGATAAATTTGCATAAACAAATTGGATATTTTAATTCCTCTTGGGAAAATATCCAATTTCAAAAAAAAAAATGCCCAAAACAGAGTCCAGAAAGTGAAGTTATGATTGTTTCAAAATCAACAAAATTTCATCATTTTTCTGGAAACGGTCACACGGTTTTCAAAGTATCATCCAAAATTTATTTGGATATTATTCATTACAAGAAGATAAAGTGGATATGTGTGGACATATCAATGGTGTTTACACTTCATCAGATCCATTCAGACCTCTACATCTTCAACAAAATCTTCAACGAACACAAATTTTCACAGTTGTGAGGTCTTCTTGGAGTGAAGGACATGGTTACTTAGCAATTGTCTTTTGTTCCTTATCATTTTTATTTTATGAATTGTAATTTGAGGGGGGTGGTTATTCCCATGAGGTTTTCCCTCTTTCCTCGTTTAGTTCAGTGTATGTTTTGTATTTGGGTACCTAACATGACCTCGTAGCCGAGACCCATTATTTATTTTCACCATAGTGATGTTCAGCGGGGGTGTTGGAGTTACTTCACACACACCTAGGATTTATTTTTTCTAAGGTTATTCCTTATTTATTAGTCATAATTAGTCATTATCCAGTCTCCTATATTTTAAGGGAGAATATTCCACCTGGAGAATATTCACTTTCAGTTGACACTTCAGATTGACTATTTGAGTTGAGTTTAGATGTTTCATTAGTTTTGTCACCATGCAACATTGGAATCATCACCAACTCCCTACTCTTTGTTCAGTCAGTTAACCGATGACTAGTTGACTAGTTAAATCAGATAGGTGGCAGTTCACTCCCGTAACTGCCTGAGAAACTAAACTAGGTGGAAGTGTACTCTTGTAACTGTTGGTGTGTGTCCAGATCAATATAGACCACCACTATGGCTCATTAGTTACTTATGTAGCCTATATCTATTGTAAATTATTCACTATTTGAGTGTGGAATACAGTTAATGAGAATTCTTCCATTCTTTCTATCTTGCTTCTTGTTTCTCAATTTCTCTCTAAAAATGTGTGTAGTATTTTCTAGCTAGATCTATTTTGTGCAAGTTCAATACATTTACAGTTTTCACATGGTAAAACCCCTATGGGGAAACATCCACAGCCCCAACCAACGTGGCCACTTGGAGCAGTTTATTAATGCAAAAGAAAAATATTACAGAAAGATTTTACAAGAGAGTTTCTCACAATTGATCATCGGCAAATGACCCTCCATGCTCTTTAAATAGAGATCATGGACCAATCGGGTGTTATACCACAAATCAATGGACGTTAAGTTTGAGGAGAGTATGAATCGTTGGATCACTCTATGTCGGGAACATATCGTGATCGTTGGATTTACTAACTACAAATGCATACTAAAGAAACACACTTTTACCTAACCACATATTAGACCAAGTAGATCTTAAATAACTACTAAGTGTCTAAATATCCTAACACAACATTCGAGAGATTTGTTTCGTTATGATAAGAAGTTCCCCAAAGCCCGAAGTTCTAGAGCACCGAAGTAGTAAAGCTCCAAAGAGCAGTGGTTCAGGAGATTAGCCAGTTCGACATTCAGAAGTTTTGTAATGTGTTGATGTGAGATCCTATGAAGTCCAGAGTTTTGAAGTCTCAGAGCACCAGAGTGACGTGTCCTACTGATGTCACCTAAGGTGATGCAAACCCACTCTAAGAATGACACATGTCATATTGTTTCTTTCCTTTCACAGATATTTTGTGCCAATTATAGCTTGAAAGATGTCACCCATAGAATGGGCCACGTGTCATCTCCATATTTTCACTACGTATCACCCCATGATGTGTAGTTTCTAGTGAGATTATGGAAGTTTAGATATTTAGAATTCGTGGATATGGGAGTGTGATGTAGTAAGAACTTCCAAATTCTGAAGCTTCAGAGCATCGAAGTAGTGATTCTCTGAAGATCCTCTCTAGGAGTTCGCCAGTTTAGCATTTGAAGGGAATGTTGTGTGGTATAGGTGAAACCTATAAAGCCCAAAGTTTCGAATAACCAAAGTCCTGAATCTCTAAAGAAAGGTCTATTTGTAAGATCACCAATTTGACATTCAGGGAAAATGAAGTGTGATGAAGGTGAAACCCATGAATTCTGAAGTTCCGGAGCCCCAAAGTCCTCAAGCTCTAGATAATCACTTTTCATCTAAGTGCAGGGTAATAACCATGGTCACATGTGATTGAGAGATGAAAAAAAAGGGTTAGTGCCCGAAAATTGTTTTAAAGACAAAAAGGGGGATAGTGGCCGAATTTTTTATTTTGGAAGAGAAAAAAGCGCTAAGGAAGGATTAATCCCGCAGTTTAGAGCTTTGGTCACCCGGGGAAGTGGTTTGAAGGAAGCGCTTGTGCAAATTTGAATTCTGTATTGACCAAAGAATAATATCGAAGTGTTATATGATGCATAATGATATATATATTCTTCATGAATTGAAAGGACATGTAGCATTGTTTGGAAAATTTTGTTTATCATATGCTTAATTCTAACGAAATAGTCACTTGTACATTTTGTAGAATTAAGGGGTTTAAACATATCAGTTCACAATGTGTATTTAATAAATGGAAGAAGGAGAGGGAGCTTCCATCCATGATAAAGAGGCCAAAGGTTAGAATATCAGAGTTGGTAATGCAGAGACATAATCCAATGGGCACAAGGGCAGAGGGGAGAAAGAAACATTGATAGAAATTGTAAGAAGCCTAAAAATAGAAGTGCAGAGCTACAAAGCATACAATGAGAGATTGATGAGAGAACAAAGTCAGATAAATGCTCGAGTGATGCAAAGATTAAATCAGTTGCAAAGAAAAACAAATAATGGCTCAAAACAAGAGGAAGAAGGAAGGTATCATGAAATACGAGATGATCATGGACGAGCTCATTATTCAAGAAGTGATAGAAAAACCCATAGACATCACTCACCTCCTTACTCAGAAAGAAATTTTTATGCATCTGAAAATTCCATAAGTAGTCTAGAGGTGTCTCATGATAGGCACCAAAGAGGAAGACATGAATTGGACATTTTGCGGGGATATTTGAGGAATCTTAAGGCACCACCCTTTGATGGTGTGAGAGAAATGGAAGATGATGATGAGGCATGGTTTCTTTGACTGAGGAGATATTTTCAATTGCATAACTATTCATCAAACCTAGAAGCCAAAATTGCCACCTATCATTTACATAGGAAAGTTGTTATGTGGTGGGACCAGATGAAGAAATTTGAGAATATTAATGAGAATAGGATAACTTGGAAGCAGTTCAAGAAGTATTTTCAAAAGAAGTACCTCTCAGAGAAATTCTATGACAAGAAAATGCAGGATTTATTTGAACTTAGTTTGGGAAGAACAACCATGGAAGAGTATGCAAAGAACTTCTTGGGGTTGTTAAAGTATGTAGGGTTCATAAATGATGAGAAGGTGTTCCAAGACCCATCTCTATAAGAGAGATTTTAGTCTTAAAACTAAAGAGGTGTTTCAAAAAATGATGTCAATTGTATGCAGCCAATCTGGAGGAGCCAGAAAAGACAAAGGGGCCAAGCCTTGAATATTTCTCGGTACTACAAGAATTTGAAGATGTATTCCAATAAATACCAAGGATGCTACCAAAAAGGAAAATAGATTTCTCTATTGATTTAGTGCCAGGAGTGTTACACATCAACATTACTCGCTTTGATAAGTGTCACAAATGTCGCATGTTCCTCACAACTGTCGCAAGTGTCGCATGTTGTTCACAAGTGTCACAAATGTCAAACAAAGCATATTGTCTTGATGACGACACCAAGGAGACACTTAGAATACCTTAAAAACCTGATTTGGAGGAAGAGGGATGGTTAACTGAAGTCAGGTATCTCTTCCCACCTGAAAGAAGCTCTCAAACTAAGGTTTTAAGAGGGAGTGCTCCCCTATCTCACCCTTAGGAGCATTGACTCTCCCCTATAAGGTTCTATGGAGTGTTATAACACTAAAAAACCCCTCTGAAGGAGCGCTACAAATATTTGAAGTGTTGGCACTCCCCTTGATCCTACTAGGGAGAGTTATAGTGCCCTAATGCCCCTTTTGAGGGAGCACTATCTAATCTGGGAAGCAGTTGATCTGTTGAGGAGAATAAGGGGAGGATCTTTCAATTTTGGAAAGCAATTGCATTCGAATTCTTGGTTCAATCACGATCTTAGGAGAAGATCCCTGATCTAAGGAGGGAATTCCTCAACTTACCCTAAAGATACCTCAAGAGGTTAAGCCTCTCTAAACCTATATAAGCAGGCTCTATCATGTTGGAAAGGGGGAAGAATTGAAAGCATGAAACCTACGATCTCATAGGAAACACACGGTGAAATGGAGGAGAGTAATCAGTGAAGTTGCTATCATCCAGGTCGTGGATCCTTTGAGCAAGGATTAGACAAATGGGACTTGACGAAGTTGTCACATTCGCATTTGCAGTTGTAAGTTACTTCTATCATTGTTCTCATTAATATGACATGATTGACCTGTTTCTTTCTAGTTTGTGTTTGATCTTACATCAACTTGTCACTGATAGATAGATATATTTTCAAGCTAATATAAATAGAGTAGGAAGTGGTTGTACTATTGTTTGTCTATAGGACTCATCGAGGAAAAAAAGATCGGAGCTCAACTCGTAGTGTGCAGGGACAAATGTCGATAAAAGGTACTCATTTTATCCTTCCTCCTCATGCATTAGTTTGTATAGATCTAAAAGGAATTTAGTTTCCACGTTAAGCATATTATGTCTTAAGAGTTAAGAGTCTAGCTCTCAAGAGGAGATCTACCTGTCCACAGGGAGATTTTCCTTCAACAAAAACTGGCGACTCCGCTAGGGAGCCTCGAATAGAAACATTTTTTTTTAATTTCTCCTCATAGACATTGTCTTACCCCTTAATTGTTTTCAAACCTAGTTCATTATTTTTGATTGATTTTGTGAGCTGATTGACTCCCTACCCCATCACACTCAGCTTCATTTCCAAGACCAGACTACAATGTTTGGATTTTTTTGGCATTTTTAGGATCTTTTCAAGCTTGGCACCCTTGTGGCTATGTTGACAGAGCGCCAACACTCCCTGACTGTCTTACACAGAGTGCTATAAAGTTTGGTGCCCTTTACACCAGAGCGCCAACCCTCTTTTGGCCAAAAACCTTTCCAGAATTGCTCTTTTAGGGTCTAGCCTCTGTATTCCACTTGCTGAGCCTCCTTGTGAGTCAATGCTTCTTCCCATTCAACTTTGACATCCTTCCTTCTGAGGAACAAATACCTTGTTGTTTAGATTTTTTAGCCTTCTTCATTATTGTCAAGTTTTCCTGCTATTTGGAGTTTGAAACCAATACATTGTCTTTCTCTCCTTTTTGACTGAGCAAGAAACTCTAGTGAAGGACACCAGAAGCCTATGAATCTCTTCATTTGGTTTTAGTTAAGGTCATTGTTCTTCGACATTTATTTTGGTGTGAAGTTCTTGATTTTCTTTGTTTTTCTTTTCTTTTTCTTCTTGTTTTGATCACAACAAGAGGGTGTATTGTTTGTACGAAAACTGCTTGTGTTTGTATGAGTTTCCTTGATTCAAAAGGATAATTGGCAAGAGAAGTGTTGTTTTGAATGAATCATTATTCACATACAAACAATAAAGAGACATCTTCATGATTGATTTTTCATATTAGAAGGTATTTCCAAAGGTTTTAGCACCACATCGGATTTGATTGAAGAAAATTTGTTTGAGGATGTTCCTTATTAGTGCTTATTAGTGAAAAGAACTCTCTCTCTCTCCCTTAAATAGATATTCATCAAAAAGAAATGATTGCTTATCATCTTTGATGTATTTTTTTTGGGGATTGAGTCATCATTCCATCCGTTTCACTTCCATGCACCCCCTTTGAGTAAAGAATAGCTATAAAATGAACGCTAATTAAAAACTATCTAGAACATTTTCTTTTCTAGGATCCTCCACCAATAGTAGACTAGGATTAGTACTTTGGATTAAGCTGTGAGCATAACTCTCCAAAGTTTCCAAAACAAACATTAGCATCCTAAGCTAGGGAGAGTCAAATCCAATTGTTGTATAAGTCTGTCTGGGATCCCCCTCTCACACAGGGGTTATGCACAAGGTCGCATTTGGGAAAGCTATGGAGATTATCCCTCCATGGTTTGACTGATTGTAGTGGTCAGATCGTATTATGGGGATCACTTAAAGGTATACCCACAATGTTGAGTGGAAGCCTTTCAAGTTGATTTCGGGCTAGCTACCCTGCCTGTACGTTCGGACTGGACTGTCGAATGTACCTGCCCAGGGGCTGACTGCGAATTGGTAACCTTAGCGGCCATAATATTTAGGGTCTTACACAAGGTGACAGTGAAGGGAAGTCTCACTGTACCTGGAGAAGACATTGGTCAAACTCACTCGAGCTCCTTGGAGGGTAAATCCATAATTACTGTGTGGAATCTTGCACCAGGGTGAAAGTTCGTTAAGCAGGTCGCCATTGTAACTGTTCCACCATATCCCCGCCCCTTCTTGACTTGATCACGCAACGTTGGATTTCATCACCAACTAGTACGGTCATCGAGAGAAGGTCTTGTTTGCTTGGTTGTGATTCCTAGATTATATTAGCGTATGTTGTTTCTTTTTGATAGTTGGCCATAGATATTTTACGCCAACTCTTTTTCACCAACATCGACCCTCCAGGACATTTGTGGAGGCTACAAGGACTTTCTCCAGAAAATATGGAAGGGAACACCCCTTTACCCCCTCGTTCTATGGAGGAATATTCTCAACAGAGTGAGGTTCAAGACACTACAACCTCCCAAGAAGAAGTTCCCACTCCTTTAGAAAATTTTTGAATTGTTTCAGAGTCTCTGGAAGCTTTCCACATTCCGGAGGGATATGAGCGACGTGTTCTCCAATTGAATTCAATTGGTGAATTTTTCATCGTCAATCCTTCTGAAATTCCGACTGGGTCTCATTCAAACCCTTTAGTCGATGACCCCTTTTGGACCACGGACATTGTTCAAAGTCCATCGCGCATGGTGCGGGATCTTTATGGAGCAGGAATAGGTGCCGACGTGCCTATCACCTACACCGTACCCTTAAACCATTTTACTAGTACTATCATTTTTTTGGCCACACCGTCCGTTGGTCCGAACACATCATCCGTTGGCCCAAGGTCCACTTTTTCTCTCCAGATGGCCCATTCTACAATGGTCTCTCACATTCTGATTATTCCTGCTGGTAATGCGGTGGTAAGCCAAGCTGCAATTGGCACACCAGTAACACCTAGACCTTCATCATCACTCCCTTTTGGGTACAAAGCACCAAATTCTTCCGCTACCACTACTACCCAAGTTATGCTAGGAAGTTCCATAACTATCCAAAAACCCGAAGGGACCGATATTGGTGGTCTTAATCCGTTCAGTGGTACCGATCAGTCATTTATGTATGGTTCTCAAATTCCAGGAACTCTACCTCAAGCTGGGTGGCATCCTCCCATCGAAGGAAAACTTCCATTTGGAGGGAACCCTCATGATGGGGGGCAGCCTCAATCTGGAGCCTACCACCAACCGTATGGACAAAATGTGTCTGCCACACCCAATCCATGGAATATCCCTTTTCCAGGAAACCCACAGTTCTCGACGGACACAATCCTCAAGCTCCGCAAGAACCTCTTCCCTCTCAAGGGACTCATCCTCCTTATGGACAAACATCAAATCTGGCTTATAATCCTCAAAACCCATCTGGTTATCCTCCACTCTCACATGTTTCTCAAAACACCTCAAATCATATGTACCCTGGTCAACACCAACCTTATACAAGAGGACCCACTGATTACAATTATCCATCTAACCCAGTGTATGGTCCTACTGGTGTCCCTATGCCACACCAATATTACCCACAGGTTAACCGACAACTACCGTTCCTAGTGACTCTGGACCTTCCAAACTTGTCTCGGTTAACTAATGACCCTATTTTTCATTCTCCGGTTTGGCCGGCTATTCCATCTAAACTTCCTTCTGATATTCCAAAATTTGACGGAAAGTCCGAAGAAGACCCAAACAACCACGTGATGATTTTCCATTTGTGGTGTTCATCCAACTTCCTCATGGACGATTCTATATGTTTGCATCTTTTCCAATGAACCCTTATGGGTTCTACAGAAAAATGGTATATTGAACTACCACGTGCCTCTTTTCACGATTTCAACTCTCTTGCCATGTCCTTCCTCACACACTTCCAACTACCCATTCGATACGAGACGGGTACCGAACTATTGACCTCTCTTCGTCAGACAACCTCCATACATATCTCTGATCATATTCATGAATGGATATGACGACGAAGACTAATCAAAGCAGTCATTCCTGACCAATTATTAGCGGAATGGTTCACCAAATCACTGTTACCCCAAATCGCTCGTGATGTTGCCATGGGTGGTGTATTTACCGAGGAAGAAGCTATTTCTTGAGCTCAGTATTTAGATTTGGTTTATTCACAATCTGGTACTCTCTATGAGTTGATACTGAATGCTACCCATGCCACTAATGACCCATCCAAACCATCGTCTACCTCGCACGTGGATGGAGTCATTGGCTTCATCAAAACCCAATCTACTTCCCAGTCGGCTGGAACAACCCAACGGCCTGCTTCAACGGTTTCTTCCAGTCCAACTGCACCCTCTTCTACCTCCCCTCAAACTCAGGTCTCTGAGGTGAATGCGGTCTAATCGGCCCCTTCACAACAACCTAGGGGAAAGAAGAAAGAAAGAAATAAACCAAAGAAAACCAACAACAATGAACAACCAAAAAATCAACCTCACGTAAACTTTTCACCTTCTCCACCCAGTAAGTCTCCTTCCATTTCTCCTTCTTTGCCTAGTGAAAGCTCTAAAGCAAGTATCCATGTTGATCAGAAGAAGAAGAAACAGAAAGAGAAGAAGAAAAAGAGCCCGAAAAGGACCAAGACCCCAACAACATCAGATGTTGGCTCTAAGAAACCGGTTACTGTTAATAGTAATTGGAGTGTTGATGAGGTCAACAAGATTAAAAGGAAGAATCCAAAACCCAAATTTCCTTGCAGCCTTTGTAAGGGTGACCACTTTCTGAGGGATTGCCCCAGTCTTATCCAAGTCTTAGAAATGTGTTCCTCCACATCGTCAGCCTCTGTCATTCATGTCGATGATACCCCATCAACTAGTGATGTTCAAGTTGGTAAGAAGAAGAAAACTATCAAGTTTCCTTGCATGTTATGTAAAGGTAATCATTACTCTCACCTTTTTCCTCGCATGGATGAGGCTTCTTATATTTTGGAAAAACTTAAACTTCCAAAAGGTTATCGTAAGCTTTCCTTTGACCCATCGTTGGTTGATGGACTGGTCAATCTGGTTCCATCCCCGGTCAGTCCGGTTGATAAAGTGGTCAATCTAGTTTCCTCCTCGATTGAACCACGAACCCAAGTAGTTGATCCAATTCTGTCATCAATCAGCCCTGCTCTTCCTCAAAAGAGTGACACCAAAGTGGTCAATCTATTTTCATCCTCAATCGATCCCACTCTCCTGTTAGAGAGTGACACCAAATCAGTCGATCTGTTTCCACCCATCGACCCCATTCTTCCCTTGGAGAATGAAACCCAAGTGGTCGATCTAGTTTCTCCATCGGTCGATCCCATTCCTCCATTAAGGAATGTCAAAGTGACTGATCTAGTCACTTCCTCGGTCAGTCCCACTCTTCCTCTGAAGAGTGCTAAAGTGGTCTATCCAAGTCCACCATTGGTTGATCCGATCCAATCATCAGTCGATACTACTCCCCTTATAGAGAGTAAACCCGATACTGCCCATGTTTTTCTCGTTAATACAGACTCTACCATGCCAAGAGGCATTCCTCCCTCTCTTGTGAAACCCCCTCCAAGTAATGAATCCATCCTTTTTGATTGGGGTGTGCTAACTGGACCTCGTCTTCACTCTCACATTCCTTTCCAGATTACAGTACAGGTTCATGGTCGGGACGTTCCTCAAACGTTGATAGATGAAGGTGCATCTGTTAGTATTTTGTCTTTTGTTTCTTGGTACGCTTTGGGTTGTCCGCAACTTGCACCAGTTACACAGAATCTGTTAGTTTTTAACAGAATAACTAGTCAACCTTTAGGGATCCTTCCTCAGTTTCCTGTAACTTTGGGAGGGAAAAATGTCTTTATCGATGTCATGGTAGTTCGAGACCCCTTGGATTTCTCTTTACTCCTGGGGCGGGATTATGTCTATGATATGAAAGCTCTTGTATCCACCCTTTTCCATGTGATATCTTTCCCTCATGATGGAATAATTGTGACTATTGATCAACTTTAATTCATCGGCCCCGACTGGGTTACCTCCC
The DNA here is from genome assembly GCA_000966675.3 of Picea glauca. Lineage (NCBI taxonomy): Eukaryota > Viridiplantae > Streptophyta > Pinopsida > Pinales > Pinaceae > Picea > Picea glauca. Next base: position 399,035 of record JZKD02S2433098.1, read on the forward strand.
TAAGTGGTTATTATATGCAGACAGTATCACCCCCGTCGCATGTCAATTATGTGGCGTTGTCTCCCATGCTTTCCACTTCTGACGATTTGGATCTAGTAGTGGACATGGTGATTTCTTCGATAGGATTATTGGAGCCTGATCTCCTTACTCTTATCGCGGCCCTCGACATGTGTTCCTTCTCGAGTGATTATCTTCCATCCAGTGAAGATCTTTTAGAAGCCATGACCGAGTTTTGTCCCTTGACATGGTACCCTTCCAGAGCATTATCCTCTCGGAAGCCATGATCAAGAAGAAACCACGAGCATAGTTTCTCTTCTCCGTGCCAAGCTCGTTAAAAAATGAAACAGAGGTCCTGAGCATAGTTCTTTTCCTATGTCAAGCTCGTTAAAAAATGAAACAATCACCTCTCTTGAACCTTGTTTTCATCCACCCTTCTCCTTTTTCTCATTTACTAGAGAAATTGGTGATGACATCAAAGACGGTGAATGAATCGAATCTTGGAGGGCATGTCTCCAGCCTTTGTTGATCATTCTGGAGCTAAGCCACTAGCTTTCAATATGGGGGCATACCGAGCTTAGTCTTTGTTCTTTCTCGTGCTTGTAAATACATGAGAATGCATTCAGGTAGACTTTTATCTATTTTTCGGACCTGTATGGATACACAAAAAAGGAACCCCCTGGAGTCTCCTTTAAGATCTTTTCAGACTCTCTAAACATGAAAATATTACCGAGTGATCTTGCTTCCTTTCACACTCGTTAAAAGTTTTGAAAGGGTGTCTTTCGAGTGATAATTTATCTCTTTTTCGGCCTCATGAGACTAACATTACAAAAAAGGACAACACTAGAGTCATCTTTAAGTTCTTTTCAGACTCTCTAAAGATGAAAAGATTGTCGAGCACCTTGTTCTCTTCACGCTCGTTAAAGTATTTGAAGAAAACGTCTGTTGAGTGATAGTTTATCTCTTTTTCGGTCTCGTCAGAATACTTTACGAAAAAGGATCTGAGAGAGCTCTCTTTTGAGTGTTTTTCTAGACTCTATAATCATGAAAAACCTTCGAGTTTTCTATCTTTGGACTCGCTAAAACACACATCGACAGGCCCATACGGGACCGAACCCTTACTTCTTCCAGTTCGTTAAACAAAGGAAGGGGAACTTACCGAAGGTCAGTTATATCGAGCATGTGTTATCCTCCTTGAGCTCATTAAATAAAAAAGAGGTAGTCGTCTATCTAGATGGGGGAAAATTTGAAAGAAGCAAGCCAAGCAATCTCTTGAGAACATTACCAAGTAATTCTTAGAGTCGCCCTTGAACACGGTACTTTGTCATTTGCATGCATTATAATCTGCTGAACCTCTGCACTAAGCTAATCCTTTGAGTTTCTTTCACTCCTCTGGGTCACCTGACGTAAGTCACAGTATCCACTGCATCATCAAGTTTGGTCCATGTCATGTTTATGTTATTGTGGCTCAGTGTTCAAGGGAAATATCTGCCTCTAGAGTCAGCCATCAAAAATATCTTGTCCCAATACCCATGTCAATCCATGTTCATTTGATCTACCAATTACATCTCTATGTCCATTTCGTGTCATTGATGGGGGATACATCAAGGCCCTCCTTCGACGAGCCTATTCTTGTTGACCTCAACACATTATCTAGGAATTAGGCTTAGAAACTAGTTAGTACTTTGGGACTTGCATGCCTTAATGGCAGGCCTCCTCACTTTCGACGGTGGGTTTACATCATTGACCTCTGATCGGATGATTCCACGGATGTTCAACTCCAGCTCATCCATTCACATTCGTTGGAATGTACTAGGGTACCTTGGGAATCATTGACATTAATGGTGACCTCCCTTGCGCTTGTTAACTGTTTACATCATTGACCAGTAATCAAGTGGTTTTTTCCATGTTCGACATCAGGACATCTATTCACATGGTTAGATTTGTACTACATCGGGATCAGTAAGAAGACCCTAGGTTGAGTGATGACTTTGATATATTCTTTTCCCAGGTTGTGAAGGAATTTCTCTTGAAAAAATGATACATACACTGTTACATAGATCCATTTTGTATTGGTCATTGCTATGTCTTGTCATCTCATAGATCCACTGTGTATTCTTAGTGGCTACGATTAGTTCAGGTCATCAGAGTATAGATCCACCTTGTATACTTTGTGGCTATACCTTTTCATCAATACAATTATGGATCCGCAGTGTATTTTATTGCAGCCATATCTTGCAAGTCTTGATCACCCAAGCATAGGTATGCCTGCCTTGGGTTTCGAAGCATGTCATAATATTTGTTGGATGTTTGTGTGAAGCTTTCGCCAGGTCCTCTGAATCTATACCCTTGCTTGAAAGTCTACAAAGCATTTCAATTGTCATTTCTCATCTTCTAACTTCATACTTTGGGGGGCAATCTGTTACACATCAAAATTACTCACTTTGATAAGTGTCACAAGTGTCGCATGTTCCTCACAATTGTCGCAAGTGTTGCATGTTGTTCACAAGTGTCACAAATGTCAAACAAATCATATTTTCGTGATGACGACACCAAGGAGACACTTAGAATACCTCAAACACTTGATTTGGAAGAAGAGGGATGGTTAACTGAAGTCAGGTATCTCTTTCCACTTGAAAGAATCTCTCAAACTAAGTTTTTAAGAGGGAGTGCTCCCCTATCTCACCCTTAGGAGCACTGGCACTCCCCTATAAGGTTCTAGGGAGAATGATAACACTAAACTACCCCTATGAAGGAGCGCTACAAATATTTGAAGCACTAGCGCTCCCCTTGAGCCTACTAGGGAGCGCTATAGTGCCCTGATGCCCCTTTTGAGGGAGCACTGTCTAATCTGGGAAGTAGTTGATCTGTTGAGGAGAATAAGGGGAGGATCTTTCAAGTTTGGAAGGTAGTTGCATTCGAATTCTTGGTTCAATCGTGATCTTAGGAGAATATCCATAATATAAGGAGGGAATTCCTCAACTTACCCTAAAGATACCTCAAGAGGTTAAGCCTCTCTAAACCTATATAAGTAGGCTCTATCATGCTGGAAAGGGGGAAGAATTGCAAGCAGGAAACCTATGATCTCATAGGAAACACACAGTGAACTAGAGGAGAGTAATCAGTGAATTTGTTGTCATCCAGGTCATGGATCCTTTGAGCAAGGGTTAGACAAAGGGGACTTGACGAAGTTGTCGCATTCGCAACTGTGGTTGTAAGTTACTTCTGTCATTGTTCTCATTAATATGACATGCTTGGCCTGTTTCTTTCTAGTTTGTGTTTGATCTTACATGAACTTGTCATTGATAGATAGATCTATTTTCAAGCTAATATCACTAGAGTAGGAAGTGGTTGTACTATTGTTTGTCTATAGGGCTCATCGAGGAGCGAAAGATTGGAACTCAACTCGCAACGTGCAGGGACAAACATTGATAAAAGGTACTCCTTTTCTCCTTCCTCCTCATGCATTAGTTTGTATAGATCTGAAAGGAAGTCAGTGTCCACGTTAAGCGTCTTCTGTCTTAAGAGTTAAGATTCTATCTCTTAAGAGAAGATCTACTTGTCCACAAGGAGATTTTCCTTCAACAAGGAGCTTCTCCAATGTCAAAAACACCTTACAGAATGAGCACACTAGAATTAACAGAATTATAAATGTAGTTGGAAGAATTATTGAAGAGAGGATACACACATCCAAGTGTTTCACCTTGGGGAGCACCAATACTCTTTGTCAAAAATAAGGATGGAACTTTGAGGTTGTATATTGATTTTTGACAGTTGAATAAATCCACTATAAAGAACAAGTATCCTCTACCCATAATTGATTATCTCATTGATCATCTAAGAGGAGCGAAGATATTTTCAAAGATAGACTTGATATCAGGATACCATCAGGTAAAAATCGAATAAGAAGACATCCATAATACAACCTTTAGAACCAATTATGGACATGATGAATTTGTAGTGCTGCCATTTGGACTATGTAATGCACCAGTTGTCTTTATGTTCTTAATGAATGGAATATTAAGAAATTATTTGGATAATTTTTTCATAGTATTCTTGGACGACATACTTGTCTATTCTAAGTCAGAGGAATAGCATGAACATAACCTAAGATTGGTATTACAAGTGCTGAGGGAAAATGAATTGTATGACAAGTTGATTAAGTGTTCTTTTTACCAAGAACGTATCCATTACTTGGAGCAAAATATTTTGGAACAGGGTATAGCAGTAGATCTAGAGAAGATTGAAGCCATTAGAGGATGGACAATGCCCAAGAATGTTTCAAAAGTCAGATCTTTTATGGGGTTAGATGGTTACTACAAAATATTTATATCGGGGTTCTCTTTTATTGCTCATTCCATCACTTCTTTGCAAAATAAGGGAATTAAATTTGAATGCACATCTGAGTGTGAGGAGAACTTTAATTTGTTGAAGAAATAACTTACTAGTGCTCCTATTTTAAATATGGTTGACCCAAATGAAATTTTTGTGGTATGTACATATGCATGTAAGAAAGGGCTTGGTGGATTCCTCACTCAAAATGGACATGTCATTAGTTATGAGTCCAGAAATCTTAAATAACATGAGAGAAACTATGCCACACATAACTTGGAGCTTGTTTCCATTGTTCACACATTGAAAATGTGGAGGCATTACCTCATGCGAAAGAGATTTGAATTAATAACATACCACAGTGGAATGAAGTATCTTTTTGAACAACCAACTTTGAATACCAAGAAAACAAGATGGATGGAATTTTTAAGTGAATACAACTTTGACATCAATAATATCAAAGGGAAATAAAATAAATTTGCCGATGCACTTAGTAGAAGAGTTCATCTCATGCATGCTACAATTTTCAATATGCATCAGTCAGACTTGAAAAGCTAAATTTTAGATGTTGTTGTTACATATCAGAATTACCTATAGGTAAAGGAAAGATTACAACAAGGGGATGTACAACATAAAATCAAAGAGTATGAGATGAAGGAATATGGATTACTTATGCATAAAAATAAAATTTTTGTTCCTAGTTCCGAGGAACTCAGGAATTTGGTATTAAAAGAAATGCATAATGTTCCATACGTTGGACATCTCGGTTACTAGAAAACAATTGCAGTAGTAAGAAGCCAATTATTTTGGCCGAGAATGAAAAATGATGGTGTTTATTACATCGCGATATGTATGTAATGTCGGAGAGTGAAGGCTGAGCATAGGCACCCAGTGGGTTTTCTACAACCCTTACCAATTCTAGAGAAGAAGTGGAAAGTGGTAACAATTGAATTTATAACAAAATTTCCCAAGACAACAAGACAACATGATTCGATCATGGTAGTGGTTGATAAATAAACAAAGGATGATCATTTTGTTCATGTACAAACAAGTCATACAACCGCTAATATTGTAGATTTTTACATGAAAGAGATTGCTAGGTTGCATGGGATACCTGTATAATTGTCTTAGACAGAGAAACAAATTTTACTTCAAATTTTTGGAGGGGATTATTTCAAGGATTTGGTACAAATATAAACTTTATCACATCATACCATCCACAGACAGATGGGAAGACCGAGAGATTCAACTGAGTAATTGAAGACCTGTTGAGAATGCATGTGATGGATAATCCAACTAAGTGGGAAGAGCACTTGCACTTGGTTGAGTTTTCCAATAATAATGAGTATCAAGCTTCATTGAAAAATAATCCCATTTGAAGCTTTGTATGGAAGGAAATGAAATACTCCAATGAGTTAGGAAAACCCAACAGACAGAGTGGTACTTGGGCCAAAATTGCTCAGGGATATGGAAGATAGGTAGAAAGTTTATACAGATAAGAACATGACAACTATATAATTTAAAGTGGGGGGGAATATTATTTTAAAAGTGAAGCCCAAGATGATCTCTTTGAAGTTGGGTAGTTGTACAAAGATGGCATCCAAATTATGTGGTACATTTGAGATATTGGATAGAATAGGGTCAATTGCATACATGTTTGCATTCCCTGCTTCCATGAATGTGCATAATGAATTTCATGTCTCTTTGATAAAAAAAAAATCTAAATGTTCCTAACAATGTTATTGATTGGAATTTGATTCAGGTAGAGACAGAGGGAGACTTTCAGGTCCAGTCGATGAAAATAATGGACATAAAAGTCAAAATGCTCTGGAATCGAATTATCAAGATGCTAAAAGTCTAGTGGACCTGCTATGGTCCTGAAGAAGCTACCTGGGGGCATGAAGATGCCATGCAGGCAGAGTAACAATATAGTTTTTAATAAATTTTGAGATTTTGTTCTTTTTTTTGTATATGCACCAGGGACAGTGCCAAAATAAGGGGGAGGGGATGTAACACCAAGGGTTTTGAGCCCCATATTAAACAATGTATTTTTTTTAAGTTATGAAAGGCTAGAGTACCTAAATAATTGAAAGAGGCCAGTGTGCCTAGGAAATGTAATGTTTTGATCATAATTAATAATAAATGCATCGATGGCTACTATACGGACAAGGAAAATAGCTACATGGGGCAATGATTCCACAAGAGAGAGGGCTTGAGGGCTAAGTAATTATTTTTTATATTTTAATTACCCATTATTATTTTAATGGAGAATAACAGTTACATGAGCTTCTTGGGGGGGGAGGCCAAGTGCTTCCTTAATTACAATAATTACATAAAATTGTCCTTGTTCTCTTTGGGGGGTTCTCCCTCCCGTTCTCGTTTGGGTTCTTTTGTTAGTTACTTTTCTCTTCCCATTAACTCACCCACTCATTTTTCAATACATCACCTTACCATTTCATTCAGGAATTTCTTTCACTCTCATTTTTGGTTCATTCCACCACCCACTCATCTTTCGTCATTCGTGTCTTGGATTGGGAAACGAAAACAAACTGTTGAAGGGAATCCATAACATCATTGGCTATAGAGACTGCTAGTGTATTCCATCTATGATTCAAGACCTTCATGTTTGAGATGCTTTGGTATTGGACCATTTTTTCTCACAGTTGCGAGTCCTAAGAGTCCCAACATGGAGATTCTGGACCATTTGTGCTTGAGCCCTGGAAGGAAAGGGAAACCCTGAGGAACTGTGTGGAAAAGAAGGGTGTCCATTATCTTGGGTTGTGCAAGCTGGGTAGAAGAGAGTTGGTTACTTAGATTGTTGTGGGTGCTGACAAGCCTATTAGACCTTGAGTATTGACTGGTCTAGGAAGCTGAGTGACACTCTGTAACCATCCTTGTGGATCCATAGCCCTGGCTTGGGGGTCACATTTTTGTTGAGACTTGGTTGGGTGGAACTTCCTTAGTCTACAATCAGTTGGTGTCTTGTTTTTAGAAATGATAAGTGCTCTTTGTTATGGTTAATTACCTGTGTATCTTTATTTACACTATGTATTTAATTATCTATGAATTCTGCATCTATAATATGCATGTTTATTAGTTATTGTTGTTCATGTCATGTGGTTCATTTATTTTATCTTTAGCATGAATCTTGATCATTGCATGTGAATATTTTATGCACCCTTGCTATTTAAAGTTATATCAAAGTTCAAATTAGTCCAAAAGGGGACTTGAAGTTAGCGTGTTTGGCATCTGGGTGGTTGGGTACGTTACATAACCATTGATTTTATAACAAAATTTCCCAGGACAACAAGACAACATGATTCAATCATCATCGTGGTTGATAAATTGACAAAGGATGCTCATTTTGTTCCTATAAAAATGACTCATACATTAGTTAATACTGTAGAAATTTACATGAGAGAGATTGATAGGTTGCATGGGATACCTAAGGAAATTGTCTCAGACAGAGATACAAAGTTTACTTCAAATTTCTAGAGGGGATTGTTTAAAGGATTTGGTACAAATATGAACTTTATCACAACATACCATCCACAGTCAAATGGAAAGAAAGAGAGAGTCAACCAAGTAATTGAAGACATGTTGAGAATGTATGTGATGGATAATCCATCTAAGTGGGAAGATTACTTTCACTTGGTTGTGTTTGCCTATGATAATTGGTATCAAGATTCATTGAAAATGAGCCCATTTGAAGAGTTGTATGGTAGGAAATGTAATACTCTAGTGAGTTGGGACAACCCTATAGACAGAGTGGTGCTTGGGATAGAATTACTCAAGGATATGGAAGACCACATGGTTAGAGTTAAGCAGAATTTAAAGGCAACTCAAGATAGATAGAAAAATTATGTAGATAAGAATAGGACATCTAGAGGCGGGGGGCATGTGATTTTAAATGTGAACCCCAAGAAGAGATCTTTGAATTTGGGTAGTTGTACAAAGCTAACAACCCAATTCTGTGGTCCATTTGAGATATTGGATAGAATAGGGCTAGTTGCATACATGCTTGCATTGCCTACTTCCATGAATGTGCAAATGTATTTCATGTCTCTTTGCTAAAAAAATATGTACATAATCCTAATCATGTTATTGATTTGCATCTGATTCAGGTAGAGACATAGAAAGGATTTCAAGTCCATCCAATGTGAATATTGGACAGAAAAGTCAAAATCCTATGGAATTGAGTCATAGAGATGGTAAAAGTCTACTGGGCCTACTACAGTCTTGAGGATGCTACTTGGGAGAATTAATATTCCATGCAAGCGGAGTACTTGCAACTTTTTGAATAAATTTCAAAATTTTGATTTTTTGGTTTGTATATGCACCGAGGACAATGCCAAATAAAGGGGATGGAAATGTGATACCCCAATTTTGAGCCCTATATTAAATAATGTATTTTGTTAATTAAAGGATAGAGTTACCAAACAATTAAAAGAGGCCAATGTTCCTAGGAAATGTAATGTTTTTATTATTAATAATAATAAATACATCCCTGGATGATAGACGGACAAGGAAAAGAGTTATAGGGGGCTATGATTCCATAAGAGAGGGGGCTTGAGGGGATAAGTAATTATTTTATATTTTATTTACCCATTTGTGTTTTAATGGAGAATAAAAACTACATGAGATTCTTGGGGGGAAGGCCATGTGGTTCCTTAGTTCCAAGAAATACATAAACCCATGTTTGGTCTATTGTGGGGGTTCTTCTTCACTAACTCACTCATTGTTAATTGTTCACACTTTTCATTGTGTTCTCTCTCCAATTATTCTTTCACCCACTCATATTTCATCATTTGTTTTATTGTCTTGGTAAAGGAAAACAAATTGTTGGAGAGGAGCCATGGTTTTGTTAGTTGTAAAGACTGTTGGTGTATTCCAACCATGAATTAATGCCTACATGTTTGAGATTCTTTGGCATGTGTTCCATTTTTCTAACAGTTGTGAATCCTGAGAGTCCCAACATGGAGATTCTTGACCAGATGCATTGGAGCCCTGGAAGTATATCGACATCCTGAGGGACTGCATGGCGAATAAGGGGGCCCATTCTCTTAGGTTGTGCAAGTTGGGTAGAAGAGAGATGGTGTACATTAGATTGTTGTGGGTGCTGAAAAATGTTTTGAAAGCTTGAGTAGTAATTGCTTTGGGAAGTTGAGTGACACCCTGGAACCGTCCTTGTGGACTCATAGCCCTAGATCGGGGGTGACATTGTTGTTGATACTTGGAACAACAATGTCTACGGTTGGGCAGAACGTCCTTGGTATACATCCAGTTGGTGATTCATTTCATGAAAGATAAGTTCTCTCTATCATGGTTTTATTTACCTGTGTATTTATTCTATTGTGTATTTATCTATCTATGAAATTTGTATCTATAATATGCATGATTTTTGGTTATGGTTGTGCATGACATATGTCTCATTTATTTATGTTGTAGCATGAATATTTAACTCTGCAAGTGAATATTTCATGCATCTTTATTCATTATAATTTGATCAGAATTTGAAATTAGTCTAGAAGCGGGCATGAAGTAGCATTCTCAACCCATGGGTGGAAGGGTACGTTACAATTGGCATATTTCACATTCATCAATGGAGATGGACACCTTGGAATTCACACATACGGAGTGGTTGCATGCATGCACAATCTTGGAGGAAAGATTCCATGTGGACACTTGGAATTTGAATTGGATTGATGCCTATTTTTGGTGGTGTCCCCTTCATAAGAATTATTTGGTGTATACTACTATTGTTTTTGGATGAGGGTGAATTACATTGGGAAGGATATTTTCCACATGTTGTAACATGATCAACCATGGATTGAGGAGAGATCTAACTAATTCATTCTTATAATATTTATTTGACTTGTCTTGGATTTAGTTAGAAAACAACAATATTTTATTCTATAAGAGAAGATCCTCACTCTATAAAGAAGAATTCTCTCTCTCCATTGTAAAGGGTGGAGAATTTGGGAATTTAGGAGCTCTCCTCTTGGTCTACAATGTAGAACATTTTGGCAAGCTTAATGGAGAATTTGAAGTAAATTTTCATTTGATGTGAGGCTTTATTGTGCACTCATATTTTATGTGTTGATTTTGTATTATGAAACCCTTGTAACATGTTGTGATTGCAATTATAATGAACCATGCTTCATTTTGGATAGAGTAATGTGAGGTTTCAAATCTCTTATTCTATTGTGATTATGTTATCCTACATGATTTTTATCATTGGTTCTTGGAGTCTTAACTAGGATGGGAATTCAACCTTTTGTCAAATTTAGGTAATGAGAACCATTAATTTCTTATGGATTTAGAATATAGAAATTGTTTCTACCATAAGAGATTCGTTAATGTGTAACAAAAATATTTATAATCACTTTAGAAAAAACCATACATGCATACACACAAAATTCATACACTTTGAAATTCTTACATTCATGAATATAAATGCAGAGACAATGATATTCATAAAACATGTGCCATGAAATGTGTGTGTGTGTGTGTGTCATCAACATCGTCTAAATTGTACATTTTTTTTGAAATGGCACCTCATGCCCAATATACAAAATGACAGCAAGTTCCCTAACATAACAAATAACTAGACAATCACCTAGATACAAAATACTAGTTATTGGTCAATCATTGACCACATCCACCCTCACCACCCTTAAGAGAATCCTAGAAATATTTCTTTATTCTCTTTCTTGAAGAAGCACCTCAATTGGATTTGGTCCTAGGAATGCTTCGTCTCTCTGGAAACTGCACAAAGAAAAAACATTGTTACAAGTTTTTTTCCTAAATGAATTAAAAGACATACAAAATGATACTTTATAATTTAACATAAGACAACTCACCACATATGGGATTGAAAATCGTGAGGGTGTTAGACTCCTTCATGACCCTAATTTCTCAGCGATGCCATGCTACATCAGTTAAAAGGATCAAATCATTGAAATTAAACAAATATGCATAAAATCAAATTCATGATACATAAAAAATTATCATCAACAGATTATATCACCGTAAATATATCAGGCCTTGGTGGAGAGTTGTTGGTAGGTGGAGAACTTGACAATACAAATTTATCTGAGGAAACCTCGATAGTGATAACCTCGATGGATGGGGCCGTTGCAAATGGTGGTGGGGATGGGTGGCATACAAATGCATCAGATGTGGATGGATGTGATGTAAGAGGTGGTGCAGATGGGTGGCCTATGGGTGCACCACTGAGGATGCACTGAATAAGAAAGATTCTAGGGGTGGGTGGAAATGGACCCCCACATGATATAAAAGTGATGGAAAATCCATTGGCCTAGATTAATGTAACACATGAGTAGAGGCCAGGTGCCCACAGAGTGGACTAATACTATAACTAGTGAATATGTCAACAACCTACAAACATACTAATAATATTTAACTATTAGTACCAAATAGTAAAATTCTACAATATAAATACAACAAATTTGATATTTAAACGATATTTAACTATACACATGATACCTGTGATGCATGTTGCTTGTCCATCCTAGATTAAAATTCCTCGGCATTGTCTAGTCCCACAACCTATAGAAACATAAGAACATTAAAAATTAGAGGATTCCATAACATATAAAAAATACCATGGTGAATTTATCAAATGTGATACAAACCTATGTATGGCGTATTCGAAATGAGAAAGATACCTCTACTACTGCATTAGTGGTGGAGACATGCACTGATGCATCCATGGGTGTAGAGGCTTTGTTACTGATCCAGATGATTTTCGGCACAAAATGAGAGAGGACATATCATACAAAATTTACAGAGATATATCAATAATATAAGAAAGATATATCAAATATATAAAAACAGGCACATATATACAGTAATACATAATTTCTAGTAATGAGAGAAATGTATAGAATTGTAAAAATACAAAGTGAATGAACTTACTACAATGGCGGCATCTTATCTCTACGAAGAGATGTGACAGCTATGCTCATTTGCAAGAAGATGATTATTACAATGAGGCTCCAAATGAATTTTTAACATAAGTAAAATACAAAACCCTAGCCCCAGAAGATGAAAAGCCAAAAGTTTTGCGGGCCTCGATGGGGGTAGTTGATACATCAACTTCCTGAGGGAATAAATTTTGCATATGATCTCTGTTTGGGGCATTTGATACATCGTTGGAAAGATCTAGTCGAAAAGAGAATATTCTGATTGGCCTAGGCTTGTGTTTTTAATAGTCTCTTGGGCTTGGAATCCCCAAAAAAATGTCGTTTAGGGCCTCAAAATGGACCCCAAAGTTTGGGACCCAAACAAATGTCGAAAAACTGTCGAGGTAGAAAACTCTATTTTGAGCCAGTGTAATAGGTGGGGAGCCACCAATATTTATCGGTATTAGATACATAGACGTAACAACTGCAAAACAAAATAATGATATAGCAATATAAATACACATAATACAATATAAACATATAATGATGAAGAACATAGAGATGGTTAAGATACTAACCTCCTCCATAAAGCTCTGTTGTTGACTAGCCTCCATAGGGAAATAGTATTTCTAGCTACAAATAAATAATCCTCGAGGTTTACATGGACTACTACTATGTCCATGTTCCCTCTCCTCACTCCACTCTTTTGTATGCGGTGAAGCCCCGACCCCTCTATCAATGTCATCAACAAGCACCTCCTGACAAGATAGTTCAACAATGCTACCTTGTTGCACTAGGATCCGAGTCAATGATGATATAGCTA
>JZKD02S2433098.1:425136-519323 GCA_000966675.3 Picea glauca
TATTGGGGTTGGGAGAGAAGAGCATCACAATGATCCAAAGGAAAGAGAACCTTGTGCACTAGTCTGAATAATAGAGATATCATATATAAGAGGTGAAAAAGAGGGGCTTCAGTCTAGTCTAGTAACTGAAAAGCCAGTAATTCCTACTTAGACAAGATGTTGTGTTGAATCCATGATCCCATGTGCATCACCACAATCAAATATAACATTTGAATACTTGTCAAAAGACATCATAGTTAGTTGAGGAGTACAAAATAGTAGTAGTCATAATAGTGGGAGCAGTGTGTTGAGTCAAAGTTAGAATCCAAGTCCATCAGCATTACCAAGAGGAGGAACTATACAAGCCAACATGGTGGTAGTAAATAATACTCTTAGACTTCCCAAATTCAAGGGAGTAGGGTTAGAGGACCTGGAAAAACACTTGTTTGTGTGAGAAACAATTTGGGTTGCTAAAAACATAGAGGATGATGCCTTGAAAATTGCACAGTTAGCAACGAAATTTATAGGTTGTTAAATGGTATGGTATATGAAGTTACAAAGAATTATGCCTACAGGACAAGCCAAGAATTTGGTTGAGATAAAAAAAGCGTTATTAAAGGAGTTCAAAAATCCAAAGTCAGAGTTGCAGTACATCACCGAGCTAAAAGAGATTAAACAGGTGCAAACAAAGTTCGTATCATATTTTTATCAACGCTTTAAGTATGTGATGGGGAGATTGAATTTCCAAATTCCAAATCAACGACATCAAAAGTGGTTTATTTCCAAACTTCTACCACACATTTGAAGGCTCCTGATTCAACATAAGGTTACATCACAACCTGAGGTGCTGGAGATTGCAATCAAACTAGAAGCATCTCCAGCAGGAAATACGAGAGGAATGGCACAATTTCAAATGTAGTTGGCTTCATTGATAATTCAATTGGTTGATATTATAAAAGGAAAGGAGAAATGAGAAAAAATGTGGTGTACCAAATGTAGAACAGAGGGCCATCACAAGGATGAATTCCTAGTAGTGGGACTTTTGGTAGAGGTGAACGTAGATCGATTATTTGTTATAACTATAATCAACCTCGACACTTGGCCTGTGAGTGACAGAATCTGTGTATGATGTGCACATACTGCAGAGCACCGGATCACATGACATAGGACTGTCCCCAACTAGTTGTGAAATGGAAAGCCATAGGAAACCCAATTCTGACTCCAAATCAAAATCTACATATGATATCAACTGAAAGACACAGCAAAGGACCAAAAATCACAGTCGTTACACATGGAGGAGCTAGGACATGCGTGGACATGGAAACTTGAGGAAACCATACAAATAAATGGATAAGGAAGTCAACAGGGCCTATACCAACATTCGATCCATAATAGGAAAAAAATATGTATCATAGTGCAAGGAAGGAAATAATTTGACCACATGGAGGAGCATCAACATCCTCCTTGCCTCATATAGAATATAGAGTTGTACCAGATAAATCAAGTGTGCAGATAAGTATACTGATAGATTTCTTAAAGAGTTGTGTAGAACTAATGTAGGATATAACTATACTAAGTATGTTATATAACATGATTGATCACTCCACAAAAGGAAGGGAAACATCTGTCACAGAAACAATGGTAAACCAAGTACTGCACAGGGAGAGAACCAACAAAGAATTTAGGTCTAATGCACAAATTTGAGAGTACGATGTGGATAATTTTATTTTGGATTTAGGATATGATGTGAATGTGCTACCCAAGTAGACATGGGAGATGATGAGATAATCAAATCTAGTATGGTCCTTTGTTCAATTAAGGCTCATGAACCAACATAAGATAGTCTTGATTGGGTGAATGGAAAGATTACCTATGAACATAGATGGTGTGTGCAACATGGAAAAATTTGAAGTTATTGAGATGGTACATTATAGTGAAATGTATCCAACACTAATAGGCTTGCAATATGAATTTGATAACCAGGAAATTATTAACTTGAAGAAGAGGGAGATGATATTCGAGGGACCTAGAAGTTATTGCACCTTTGGACCCAATAGAAGGGTAGAGATACACAGAGTCAGCAAGAGGAAAGGGAATTGACAACTTATGCAATATAACTACATGGATGGAAGACTATGTTGATTTGACAATGAATGGTGCGTTGAGTTGGATAAGTGTTAGCTCATGCACATTTGATTTAGAAGTTGTTCTAGAAAATTGGCAGCAGAGGATGCAAGAAGTGTCAACTAAATGATTTGCATGGATAAATAGATCCTTGTGCTATATTAGAATGGAGTTATATGATCCACCTAGGTATGATGGACTGACTAGGATTGACATATTTATAAAATAATTTGAGTTACAAGTACCTAAACCACAAATATTGTTGGCACTAGATGTCATCTTAAAGGAAACACTAGCTAGATGGTGGGATGCACAAAGAAAGGAGATGAAAGACCAAGCACAGTGTAGTAGGCTTATGCATATACACTTTGTCCCGGAGGAGGACGAAATTGTGTAGAAATACATAGGGGAGAATGAACCAACAGGTCACATAGAAATTTGTAGGGCCTTATGGCACATAGTATCGAAAATAGAGTGGACACACATATTCATACACATGTTGGATACAATCCCAAAAAATTGGCTTTTAGAATTGGAGATGCATAGGGAGACAACAAGTTTAGAAGCATTGGTCTGGAGATTCGAAATCATGTTCGCATTTGAACATGAATATCCCCCATACATACATCACTACAAGCCATTCAAACAAATATCTTATCGAAGGTAGATACGACGGAAGTAGTACCCTTATGTAGTGCACACAAATCTAAGATAATGGTCCAAAAGCTATTAGAATGCTATAATGTAACAAAGGAAGAATATGAGGAAGAGGATACCAAGAATGTCCAAATAATTTAGACAGAAGGAACGTGCGCAATAGAAGGGCAATATCTTGCATTTGTTCTGTAGTGTCCCCAAGGCCGAGCCCGTTGTAAACCATGTTCTGAAAGGAGTTGTGATTATGTTTTATAGGCTGGTGAGCCAAGTTCTTATAAGCTGGAGGCTTATGTGGTTGTTAGGCCAGGGAGCCTAAGTGTTGAAGGCCAGGAGCCTGCAGTTGTATATGTAATCATGCAGAACAATTAATAAAATATAAACACCGCCAGGTGAAAACCAACCACGATGAATGAGTGAAGGGGGACTGTGCATCCATAGAGTGGGCAAGGAATTAGGGGCTGGAAGGTGTAAAAGGGGCTAAGTGTTGAGCCTAGGGGCTAAGCCTAGGGGGCTTAAGTCTGGGAATAATATTTTAATATTATCCCAAAGAGACATGTGCATTTATGTTTTATCCTAAGTTTTGGCAAGAGAGGATGTACAAGGGTGATGCGTGCTGGTGGAATGCATGCAGTTCCAAGGGTGACAAGTGTCAGCCCTGGTGCATGCAAATAAAACGGCTAGGAGAAGTCGTGAGAGGGATTCTCCTCCATTCTACTGGACGGTCTGAAGGTGAACGATCGGACCTCTGAAAAAGAATACCCTGGTGCATCCCTGAAAGCCGAAAAGCCTGGGTTGACTTCTAAGATAGCCGGTACCACCCCTGTCTGAACAGTTCGAACTTGTGTTGACCCTACGTGGATTGTTTGTCATGCATCCCAGAAAACCAGAGTGTGAGTCTATTCTATGCTGGCAGATTGGGAAATAGAAGTGACCAACCATTGTTGAACCTGTTGGGAAGCCCCTGTCTGTTTTCCCGTGAGTTGTTGTAACCACACAGTGCTGGACTGTGTGGAGTCTTGTTGGCCAGTGGTGCAACGCTCTCTTCAGGTGAGAGAGGTGATTGAAGTTGGAAGAATAGGTTGTTGGCCTATGAGTGATTCTCTCCAGGTAAGAGAGTGTGAGAAGGAAGGAGAGGACTCCTAGAAGGAACCCTGAAGCTTCCACAGAGCTCGGAGACTTCTAGTCCTGCATGTTACTGTAACCCAAGGCAAGGGAGATTAGCAGCCGAAGGACTGTCCAGGTGACAGAGAAGGTGTATACTCCTGGGGTGGAACAGGAATGTGGGGAATGAGGGTCTGTGGACAGTGAGTGTGGGAGGTTCCTTGGAGAGAATCTCTTCCTTTTGGTTGTGTGTTGTTTTCCCTATAATCTCATCCTAGCCTAGGATTCCTTGCCTTGGGGTGGAGCTTAGTCCCAGCTCGAGGGTGACCCACTGCTGAGCTGATGAGAAGTGTGGTCTAAGGATGGGAGGTTCGTGGAAGGCCTGCACTTGGTTGGTGGAATCTACCACTTTTTAGAGATAAGTACCAGATGATGCTTTAAATATGTTTTGTATCTCTGTGTATTATAATTATCATGCATTCTACTGTGCATTTGGATTAATGTATTTGCCATGGATTATTTATGTTAAAAATGATTCTTATGCTTACTCTGAGCTTAAATGTATTTCTTTTCTTAAATGCATTCGATTAATTATGAATGATAATGTTTTATTCCGCGTAGTAACACCTACATGGTGACCAAGGTGCGCTACAGTTATTCTGGGTTATCTACCAAGTGGTGTTATAGTAACCTTGGTAGCCAAGTGAAAGGGGTGTTACAATTTGGTATCAGAGCGATTAAAAAAAGTAGCAGAAAAGGTGTTCTACATTTTGGTATCAGAACCAAGGTTTCGACACTGAGCCTAGATGGGCCAGTGGAGCAGTCTTTGGACCAAGAATGCGAAGGGAAATTGGGTCTGAAAGGCCAATTTTAGACCCTGTTTTGCTCCAAAGTGTCAAGGAGTTACTTGACGAGTTTTTAAGCTCAGGAGGTATAGTGGCATTATGAAACTACCGCCAGTGTGGTATGAGTCCACAGGGAGAGAGGACTCCACACCAGAAGCATAGGAGCTTTAGGATCTATTCGGGAGGGAAGGTGAACCCTCGTGACCGTTAGATCTGGAAAGTGTGCACGTGGTTTAAAGCCCTTTGGAATTGCACAGGAGTGTGGAAATTGCGATATGCGAAATCCTGAATTAGTCAGGACCGTCCATCTCAAAGGGAAAGGTGGTGATAATAAAGAGCACGTCGGCATTTCGCATGTCGAAATATCGGGATATCGGCATTCATGAAATCAGGAGTCACGATGACAGGAGGTCGATAATTTTCATGGTAAAAGTCCCGGGAACGATATAAGTCGTCTGTTTGTGGGGACACGTGGTGGAGATCGAGCGACCCATCAGTATATCAGCTATCAGGGTTTTGAGTCAACATAGAACTTTGTCATCGAGAAATCACAAGTTGAAAAATCACGAGATTGGATATGAGTCGTCCGTTAGTTGGGACACGTGGGCGAGATTGGGAGCCCATCGGCATATCAAGGTTTGGCGTTTCGCAAATCCTGAAGACAAGGCACCCGAAGCATTTGAAATCGCGAAATTGTGAAATAGAGAGAAGAAGAAAGGACTATCCATTCTTGGGGATGCATGGTCGAGATCGAGGCATTCTAGAAAGTTTCGGAAGGAGAGTCATCCATCGGGGAATCGAGATTCGGGGAATCGCGAATCCTGAGGACATATGTGTTTCGGCATTGGAAAGTCCAAAACCCCGATAGGAGGTATAGTGGTCATATAAGGGGAGGTCATGTGAACCACGAGTCTAGCCCTAAGGGCTAACAGGGGTTAGAGTGCATCGGCATTTGGAAGCCCAAAACACCGAAAGGATCTATGCCATAGATCTAAGAAAGATCTGACCGTTGGATTTTCTAGGAATGGACGTGGACACATGGAGATGTATCATGTACCAATGGGTCGAGAAGAGAAGCAAGAGAGGTGGGACCCAATGACATCATTAAAAAATGACGTGTGGCCTCATGAACATACCACATGCCACGGTGGTGAAGGGCGACAGCTATGCTGTGGGCCCGGAGAATAAAGTAATTCATGATTTCGAGGACTCACGAGATAAGGGCATGGGAGCTCGATATTGAAACTCGCGAAGTCGCGAAGTAGCGAGAATGAGAGGAGAAAAGTCAACATCACTTCTCGGGGTTTCGTGAAAGGGAGGCACCAGGGTTGGATGCCACAACTCACGAAGTTGCGAGTAGCGAAGAGTGCTAGCACTTAGATGTAGACTACGGTCATGCGTAGCAGACGCTAGTGAGGAGTGAGCCATACCCGTGTCACATCTCGGGTATTGGTGGTTAGAGGAAATGAGTTGAGGGTCTTCGACTCACAAACTTGCAAGATCGCGAGTTGCAAAAAGGGTGACTATTGTTATGAATATTTAACTGTTGGATCTTCGTGGACCGAAAACCTAAAGTCCCAGGTACTGAAAACCCAAAGGTCGAAAACCCTGAAATGCCAAAAATGAAAGTTTCGAAAACCCGAAAATTGCAGAGCCGAGCAGATCTCGGAAAAGTCGTGAAATCAAAACATTTTCTTAACATCGATTGTTATGAAAGATGAGGAATTGTCAAGAAACAAAGGCCTGACAAATTCTAATCATCTATGCATTTGTATTGTAGAAGGTTGATTAGTGCTAGAACTGATTTGAATTGCCACAAAGTGCAAAGAAATGGAAGAGACACATAATTCTTCCAGTTCAAAAAATGAAGCTCATAAGAGATAGCGTGGAACTTTTGGTATGAAGAGTGTGCATATCCAGCGCAAGGAGTGTTTATATAGGGAGCTTGTTTTAAGTTTGAAGGACTCCAGGGGATGAGCGTAGAGGGTGCTAGGAGGACACCAGAAAGTCTTTTGGAAAACACTGAAGGGTCAAGTCCCTTTGAGACTGATTAATTTAAAATCTCTGAGAGAAACAGAGCAAGTTCACACACCAAGCGCAAGTGTGAGGTAAGGTGAAGTTAAAATTTCACTAACCGAAGCTCGGAAGGGAAAACACCATCGAAGCCTTCGAATTATTCGAAATCCTTCAAGTTAGGGAGGAAGTCAATTCTAGAAGAATTGATGCCAAGATATTTGGAAAGAAGTCATTTAGAATTTGAATGAACGGTCAGAATTCTCTGTGGAGAACTCGCGAAATCACGGGGACCGTAAGATAGCCAGAAGTTGGAAGGTGGTTAGTGGATGGAGAAACTCGCCACTCTAGGATCCAGAATAAAGTGGGTAGTTGATCGTGGTTGGTTTGAACCATTGGATCATTTCGTAAATTCAGGGATCGTGAACTTGGAGCGCAGGCCAAATTCTTGGTCACTCCAAGTCCTGAATTGCGAAAAGAGATTAACAAGGATAGAATTGGATGGTGGAGTGCATCCAGGAAGAAGTGCCAAAAACCCGTGAGTCGTCAGATCCAGCCAAATGTGAGGAAGATAATGCTAAGAGTTATTTGGTACTCGAAGTCTCATGGGAGGTATTGAACCATCAATCTCATGAAGATCGAACCGTTGATTCCTTTCATCGGGAATTCGGAGAATTGAAAGTTGGGAGAATAGAGGAAGTTGTTCTCAAAAATTCTGAAACACAAACTTATGATTCGTGAGGAGAGATCTAGACCATTGAATCACGGTGAGTGTCTGTCGTTGATCTGACACACTTGAACTTCATGAAGATAGAAGTTGAAAGAGAGAAGATAACTGCTTTCTGATTTCGTGAACGGTGATGTCCCGATTCACAAGAAAAAGGATCCACACCGTTGGATTACGAGGAGCTTTGAGTTTTTGGATCTGACTCACATAGATTTCAAAAAACTAGAGAAGAGAAGAAAAGTAGGGGAAACTATTTTTCGAAACCCCGAAACGTGAATTGTCGATTTGCGAGGAATTGACCGGGACCATCGAACCCGGAAAGTTGTGGACCTTTGATCTGAGGCAACAGGGGTTCAGGAGTTCGGACCTCGGGAGAAAGGAGGAGAGATAATCCTTGAATTTCGCTAGAAATCACATCGGTGGAAGTTAAAGGAAGAGTCAGGACGTGCTAGACTCTTGTTTCAGATTTTGGGGATAGAGAGAGTCGAGGGTAACTCATATCGAAACACCCGATACGCGAAATCCTAAAACGCCTTTTGGATAGGCGCGTGGTCATAGCCAGTGGCCACGTAGGAGAAACTTGTAGGAATCCTAGAAGAATTGAATGCTTCTGGGATACGCAAGAAAAAGGGTCATAGGGAGAAAGAAGTTGCTGCAATTTGTGGCAGCAAGTATGTTATGGCTTGTTTGGCTAGCCCAAGGAAAGAATGCTTGCATGTCGCAGGTGTTGTTGGTAATTTTCTACCTCATGAAGGAAGCAACAGAGAGATGAAGAGTTGGTTATAAGTCTAATAAAAGAAGCATGAAAGCTTCTACTGTTATCAGATATTCAAGTAGTATAATTTTAATGGCAATCATGCAGGTATGAGTTTTATCACTCTTTTTCATAATTGTTGAAAGAAAATTATGGTAAGAATATCCTCAGCCAGAGCTATGTTATTAAATCACATGATTATATTATTTGAATGCGTACCACCGGATGTGGTAAAGGCTGTAGGCCTGTGTTAATTCAAATCTTTTTAGCTTTTGAATGCACACATCGACATAGTAGAATGTCATGTTAATTTGGTTATGGGGTAATAACCAAAGAATTAAAAGATAAGGACTTGTTACAAGAATGAATGCAAGAAAGCTAGTCATGTATGAGACCAGGATATGGTTGGATATGGAAAGGTACATATATGGAAATATTATGAGCCACACCAGGTACCAGAAGCTTCCTACTTTTGAATAAACTTGGGCTGCAACCCTTTTGCTAACACTAATGAATACCGCAGAATTATATTCTTGGTGTAGTGTTTGGGTCGGAAAGGAAGGCATCCAATTAATTGGAAAGATAATAGGAAGTGTATGGAGAATGTGGCAACACGTTGGCCAGAATTCCAACCCATGGATGGTGAGATACATGACTGAGATAGAGAGCATTATGTAATTCAATGCAAGGTGCACGGAATAAGAATGCATTGAGAATCACACTCATGCATAATAAGTGATATAATTGCATACTAAGTGCAATGGTTGAATATGTTTGGTAAGTACATGCATATATATTATTGCATGGATATAATTATGTTGATGGCTGAAATGTTTCTAACCCCTAAAATTGAGAACATTTCAGGAACTGTTAAACACTGCAACACGAAAGTTACAAGCCAGGTAGTCACAAGAATGGAGACTACATAAAAATTTATGTTCAGAAAATTGAAATAATGAACTTACTATTGTTAACTGTGGACATGCATATGCATAGAATGACGAGTCATTCTATTGGTCAAGTTATTTGGTAATTGTGATTGAATTGCCAGGTGAAAAAATTATAAGATTATTGCATAAGATGTTGTACATATTGAATTATGATGTATAGAAAATACCAACAATTTTTTGGCAGCATGCAAGATGAAGTCTTGCAGGAAAATTGTAGGAAGTTTTGTGCCTGTGGAAAAATCACAGGGATGACTGCATTCATAATGTGGCAACAACCAAGATGAATCATGAAATAGGATGTCATGTTTTGGGAATAAAAGTTGAATTTCCTTTCGAATTAATTGGAATTCCTAAATGAATTATTGTATGTTCTCTCATGATAACTGCATGTGGTTGATGCAGATGAGATGATGTTGATAAAAGTTAAAATGTTGGCTACAAAGAGTATCTCAGGAAGATGCTGCTTGGAAACCTTTGAGGGAAGTTGGAAATTCTGGAGCCACGGTGCTCTAAGACTTCCAGTCCGGCCTGTTTCCAAGCCCAAGGAAGGGAGGTGTAGCATCGATGGACTGTGCTTGTGAAGGTGTATACTCCTGGGTGGACATGCATGTGGGGAATGAGAGACCGTTGGTTGGAGTACTGCCGAGGTTTTAATGGTTAGAGTGCTGATGAGGTCTAGTACCTTGGCCTAGACCATGTGGATAAGGATTGTGGACCATGGCTATCTTGGGAAGCCATTTCCCGATAGAGTCATAGCTCTGCTACGGGGTGGAAGGTATCTCAATCAAAAGATAAGTACAAATCTCTATTTATTCTATGTTGTGTATGTTGTATACAGTTTTAATGTTATTGAACTTGTTTGTATATACATACATATACATTGCATTTATGGTTGCATTACTGCATCCATGACTGTACCTAAGGTGTCTCATATTTCATTACTTAAGAAATATATATACCTGATGCTAATCATGTAATCGATTGGAATATGATTCAGGTGGAACTAGAAAAGTGTCCTGCAAGTGCATCTTGTGTGCATGTTGGACAGGAAAATAAAACAACTCCAAAATCGAGCTATTGAGCTTGTAAGGGTCCAGTGGACCTGGTACGGTCTTGAGGACGTGACATGGGAGCATGAGGACGCTATACGGGCATAGTACCCACATATTTTTGAAGATTTTGGAAATCTTGTTGATGCTGTGTGAAAATTGCACTGAGGATAGTGCAAAAATTAGGGGAGGGGGATTGTAGTGTCCCCAACGTTAAGCCCATTGTAAACCATGTTCTGAAAGGAATTGTGATTATGTTTTATAGGTTGGTGATCCAAGTTCTTATAAGATGGAGGCTTATGTGGTTGTTAGGCCAGGGAGCCTAAGTGTTGAAGGCCAGGAGCCTGCGGTTGTATATGTAATCATGCAGAACAATTAATAAAATATAAACATGGCCAGGTGCAGACCAACCACGATGAATGAGTGAAGGGGGACTGATCATCCACAAAGTGGGCAAGGAATTAGGGGGTGGAAGGTGGGAAAAGGGGCTAAGTGTTGAGCCTAGGGGGCTTAAGCTTGGGAATAATATTTTAATATTATCCCAAAGAGATATGTGCATTTATGTTTTATCCTAAGTTTTGGCAAGAGAAGATGTACAAGGGTGATGCATGTTGGTGGAACACATGCAGTTCCAAGGGTGACAAGTGTCATCCCTGGTGCATGCAAATAAAACGGACAGGAGGAGTCGTGAGAGGGATTCTCCTCCATTCTACCGAACAGTCTGAAGGTGACTGATCGAACCTCTGAAAAAGAATACCCTAGTGCATCCCTGAAAGCCGAAAAGCCTGGGTTGACTTCTGAGATAGCCGGTACCACCCCTATCCGAACAGTTCGAACCTGTGTTGACCCTTCATGGATTATTTGTCATGCATCCCCGACAACCAGAGCGTGAGTCTATTATATGTTGGTGGATTGGGAAATAGAAGTGACCAGCCATTGTTGAACCTGTTGGGAAGCCCCTGTCTGTTTTCCCGTGAGTTGTTGTGACCACGCAGTGCTGGACTGCGTGGGGTCTTGTTTTCCAGTGGTGCAATTCTCTCTCTAGGTGAGAGAGGTGATTGAGGTTGGAAGAATAGGTTGTTGTCATGTGAGCGATTCTCTCCAGGTGAGAGAGTGCGCGAAGGAAAGAGAGGACTCCTAGAAGGAACCGTGTAGCTGCCATAGAGCTCGGAGACTTCTGGTCCGACCTGTTCCTATAACCCAAGGCAAGGGAGATTAGCAGCCGAAGGACTGTCCAAGTGACAGAGAAGGTGTATACTCCTGGGGTGGAATAAGCATGTGGGGAATGAGGGTCTGTGGACAGTGAGCATGGGAGGTTCCTTGGAGAGAATCCCTTCCTTGTGGTTGTGTGTTGTTTTCCTTGTAATCTCAGCCTAGCCTAGGATTCCTTGCCTTGGGGTGGAGATTAGTCCCAGCTTAGGGGTGACCCATGTTGAGCTGATGAGCAGTGTGGTCTAAGGATGGGAGGTTCGTGGAAGGCCTGCACTTGGTTGGTAGAATCTACCATTGTTTTACAGATAAGTACCAGATGATGCTTTAAATATGTTTTGTATCTCTGTGTATTATAATTATCATGCATTCAGCTGTGCATTTGGATTAATGTATTTGCCATGGATTATTTATGTTAAAAATGATTCTTATGCTTACTCTGAGCTTAAATGTATTTCTTTGCTTAAATGCATGCGATTAATTATGAATGAGAATGTGTTATTCCGCGTAGTAACACCTACACGGTGGCCAAGGTGTGCTACAGTTATTCTGGGTTATCTACCAAGTGGTGTTATAGTAACCTTGGTAGCCGAGTGAAAGGGGTGTTACAGTTTGGTATCAGAGCGATTAAACAAAGTAGCAGAAAAGGTGTGCTACATGTTGCATACACACAACCCATCAAGAGGAAAAAAGGTCAACATTGGGACAACAAAAAATCCTAAGTTTGCGTAGATAGGAGATTATTGGAAGGATGAGAGAATTGAGAAGGTTGTGGTCTTATTGTGGGAATATCAGGATTTATTTCCATCCACATTCTCAAAGATGAAAGGGATAAGATGAGACTTAGGTGAGATAAATATCCCACTAAATTCAAGAACTAATCCAACATGAAAAATACCTTACAAGTTAAACCTGAGGTACAAGGAGAAGGTCAAGGCTGAAATAGACATGATGCTAGATGCATGTATCATTGAACCAGTCAAAGAATCCAAATGTATTATCCCAATGGTGGTGCAGGACAAGAAGACATGAGGAATTCATATCTGTGTGGATCTAAGGAACCTAAATGATTCATTCTTACATGACCCATTTCCAACACCATTCACGGATGAGGGACTGGAGAATGTAGGAGGTCAAGAAATGTATTCATTTACAGATGGATTCTTTGGGTACCATAAGATAAGAGTTGCACAGGAAGATATAGAAAAAACCAGATTTGTGACAGAGTGGGGCAGCTATCATTACATAGTGATGCCATTTGGATTAGAGAATTCCCTTCATTGTTTTCTAGAGTAGTAGTGGAAAAATTCAAGGAATTCATCCATAATTTTTTGGAGGTTTATTTGGATTATTGGACTATGCTAAGTCTATTGCAGGATCATATTAAATTTCCTTGGCTCGTGTTATATTGATGAAGGAAGTGTTAGATATTGTTGAACTCAAAGAAGTGTATCTTTTACGCACTGTTTGGAATTCTAATAGGACATGTAGTATGCAAACAAGGACTATTGGTTGATCCATCCAAGAACATAGTAATTATGGAATTGGAGTCGCCAAAGTCCATGATCCATCATACAACTAAGGGAAAATTTAGTTCATACAGGTTATTACAAGAAGTTTATCAAATGATATGCACATATTAAAATGCCCATGGAAATGTTACTGAAGAAGGAAGCCAAGTTCCAATGGAATGAGGAATGCCAAAAGGGGATGGACACTTTGAAGAAGAAACTAGTGATCGAACCCATTATGATCTTTCCAGAATGGAACAAGGAGTTCCATGTACATGTATATGCATAATCCATAGCGTTGGGAACAATGTTGTCGCAACCGAGAGAGGGGTACATCGATCATCCAATTGTGTTTTCGAGTTTGAAACTTTCTACACATGAAAAAAATTATACTACTACATAACATGAAGGATTGGCAATGGTCTATGCACTATAGAAGTTTAGGAACTACTTATTGGGGTCCCACTTCAAGATTTATATACACCATTATTCCTTAAATTACTTAGTCAACAATACTGTATTAGGAGGAAGAACATGTCGATGGTTGTTATTATTTAAGGAATATGACTTTGAGATCATAGTAAAACTGGGGAACATGAATGCATGACCTAATCATCTCTTGTGCATATTGACAAGAGAGTATGCACGTAATTTAGATGAGAATTTCTTATATGCATAGTTATTTGCAGCCATGATGGTGGATGATTACTTTGCAAACATTATGAAATTTCTAAGTACAAGCATGACCCCATCCGAGATGATAGTTGCACAGAAGAAACAATTGGTGGTGAAAGCCACAAATTATCATTTGATTGTAGGAAACTTGTATAATTTAGTAGCAAATGGAATATTGAGGAATTGTGTACTGGAAAATGAAAGGTTGATGATATTAGAGGAAGTGCATGATGGAATTGTTGGGGGGAATTACATAAGAAAATCAATGAAACATAATATTTTATACATATGGATTTGGTGGCCTACACTGCACAAATATGCAAAGGAGTATTTCCAGGCTTGCCACATATGTCAAAGAGTGGGAAAATTGTCTAGGAGGGATGAAATGTCATTAAATCCACATGTTACATTGCAAGCATTTGATAATTGGGCCATTGACTTTGTAGGTCCGATCAATTCATAAGTAAGGATATGAGGGGAAAGATACATCATCACTATGACAGAGTACTTGACCAGGTGGGAGGAAGAAACACCAGTTACTAATTCTACTGCAGAGACTGCTACACAATTTCTATTCGAGAATGTAGTGACAAGGTTTGGATGTCCGCACATATTAATTAGTGATCAAGGTATGCACTTTCTGAACAAAACAATTGCAACACTAATTGAGGAATTTCATCTTCATCATAAAAATAGTAAACCATATCACCCTTAGGCCAATGGCACAGTGGAAGTTTTTAAGAAGATCTTGGAAAATTATTTAACAGAGATCTTCCATGTAGGGAGAGATGATTCAGAATTATGAGTCCCTACAGTGCTATGGGATTACAAAAATACAAGTAAGAAGTTGTTAGGGTATACATCATTTGAGTTGGTCTATGGAAAAGAAGCAATGATGCCAATGGCGTTCATTCTATCAATCCTGTGCATTTTAGCACTCACTGAGCTCTTTGATACCGGCCTAATCAAGGAGATATTGATGTAGTTAATTCAACTTTAGGAGGACTGGTTTATCACTGGGTTCCATCAGCATGTGCAAAAATCCAGAGAGAATACTTGACACGATTGCCACATTAAAACAAAGAGATTTCAAGTCAATGATTTGGTGTTACTCTATAACAACAAGTATCTGCAACACCCAGGGAATTTTCATATGCATTGGTTAGGTCCCTATGTGATACAACAGATAACCAACATAGGTGTTGCACAATTGGAAAACTTGGATGGAAAAATACTAGAAGGAATGGTGAATGAAAGTCGACTGAAACTCTATTGATACATTCGACCACCTGCATAGTAATATGGGTTGCGCCAGAATGCCTTTATTATAGTAAGTGTACCATAGTACCAAGAAAAAAAATAAAAACCAAATAAAAAGTAGAAAAATGAAAGAAAATAAAAACAAAAGTAGCGATAGGGAACAACAAGATATCATAACTTGCGCAACTGAGTTGATCATCACATAGGAAGACAACATTGCACCAAGCTCAAAGACAAGATACAACCGAAAGAGTGAAAAAACACTATGCAGGTTGGCTAAGACAAGACCATTAAAAGTAGCCAGGCATGGAAATGAAAGTTTGAAATCCAACATGACAGGTTATAAAAGCATCGTATAAGCATTAAATCAGAAAATCCACCAAAAAAACCGAATACATCAGCAGTACAAAAAGAGAATCATAATGTGGATTTGGAAATTAAAGAGCATTTAGTTACCAGTCACCAACTTACACACGATATTGGACAATGTAGTTAAGGTGGTATACAACAAGTGTACCTATTATGAACACACAAAACAATGAGAGGGAAGGAAAGTCTAAGTCATTTTGCATGGACACAGGAGTGAACAGAGCCAAACTACCCAATAGAAGTTACAATGACCTACATAGACACACAAAAATTATCCACCAGTCCATCATACAGAGAGAATGGCACCACCGAGAATGGGAGGACCATCCGATATAGCAAGGTAAGAATCAAAGAAATCGGTAGAGGTGGAGGTAGAGGATGTTATTGGATAAATCCGTAAGTGCGGACACAAAACGATCTCCCTAAATCCACCTGGATCTAGAACAAAGCAAGACAGAATAATACTCTTTCCCTATATTTCAACTATTGAATGAACTCGGAGGCAAGAATCATGAACATACCTTATGATCACTTCCTTGGGTCTTTTTTGTTCCAGCTTTGCTCCAATGCTCTTGCATCGTCAAGACCACAACAATACAAACCAATCGAAGTGAATACAACTCAATATATTCAACAGTTAATCTATGTATATGATCAATGAGTTATACAATAAAGTGACATTAGCTTTATGGGAAAGAGACATATTACTGTATTATATTGATGGAAAGCAAAGATTACAACCTGAGCCTTGATGTTGCAAACCTCCTTTTGATGGCCCTTAGCTCCGACACACACATTTTCTCACTTGCATGAAGAAGATCAACCACTTTTGATAACCTTGCTGGAGTTCCTTAGTTGTTGTAGCATCAGTCCTTCACACAATCTTCCACTAATTCTCCAATAAATCTCTTGCTAGTTTGATTCTAACCTTTTCCATGAGAATACCCTCAATATATAAGAGATAATGGATTAGTTACTTGGATAGGAATGATCCCAAAATATCAGGAAAGCCAATACTTAGATAACCATTCAAATGCCATCTCATCCTTCTAGAAGATTCCCTTCTAGAAGGTTCGAGAATTCATCTGTTTTCCTTCTTTAGAAAGAGTTCGCACCCTAATAGTTAGGAACAGTGTGAACTTCTCGCACCCTGGCTTAAAGCAGCCTGCGAGAATCATGCATTCTCGTAGGCAAATGTATTGGTAGCTTGTGAGCCTTCCTCAAAACTGTGATTTCTGGAAAGAGATAAAGGTAACTTTTCTCAGGAGAAAGTTCTAATGAAGAGCTTGAGTACACCATCATCAATACATCATCATGACGACCAAAATTACGGATAACAGAGGAGGTGGCCTGACCTTCAGCCCTGATGCCACCTGAAATTTTTCACAATGATTATTTGCCTCCAAGGAAGGATGACATACCCCCAGTAATAGTTCTAGTGAATGCCAAGTATCCATTACCAATAGCACCAGTCCTGAACGAAATCAATAGAGATGATGACATTCTCAACAAGGTAACCAACTTGAAATTTATGGACTACGATCTCACTAACACGCATAAATTCCATGAGTTGGTGAGGGATCAATATTTGTGCATGAAGACTAAACTAGACACATGACAAATTTGGGTGGAACCACAGGAATGGGTGTCGGGCTTGGAGAAAACTGGGCTACTCAAGTTGTTCGAAATTCCACATTTCGGATGAAGTAACGAAATCAATGCATGTGTCAAGGTATTGATTAGTTGATGCAATGGGGGGACACTTTGGCTAGATCCCCTAGTTTCAATTGATATTGTGCTAATCATGTGCATCAAAGGGTTGAGAAAGGTAGGAGAATACCTATCATTACTATTCGATAGAATGGGAGATTGATCCCTCTCCGAAGCCATGAAAGACAAGTGTGACCCATTCAAAGGAAAAAAGGGGTCTGGATGTGAAAAGCATCAACGAAAAGGAGGTCAGGTTTACTACATAGGTTTTGTCTTGCAATTTTTTGTGTAAATGTTGCAAATATGAGGTACCAAAGACAGTCATCTCAGTTGGAGAGAAATGAAAGGAGGGCATGCAGATGAACTGGACAACATTTCTCATTAGTCAATTTTTGTAGGATTTCACAAAGGCCCAGGAGAAGGGCATGGAATTTCATTATGAGTGATTACTTATTCTCATTGTGATGATCAGGTGGCAGGAGCCCACATACTTCAATCACATGAATTCTTCAGGTCGCAACCCTTTGGTTGCTCGGTATTCCAACTTATATTACACAACCATTAAAAGGTGGTAGACTGACACAAATTCCACTTTATACACCTACCTCTAGCTTATTAAGAATGTAGTAGAGACTACATTATGCTTTCCATAGGAGGAATTCATTGTCTACAAGGATGTCATGCACTTTAGAGTTGGCATGCACCATATATATGTGCAAGAAAAAAAGTATCATGCATGACAAGAGTTTCTAACTAGTTACCAGTTGACTCTCGAAGACGTGAAATTAATTATTAGTGACTATGAGGATGAATGGAAGAATCCATTCGATAAGATAGGGTCCTCACAAGAGGACAAATACCAAGAGAAAAGAGAGGAGGAAGAGGATCAGACAAATGGTGTAGAAAAGAACCCTTGCCAATCGAAATTCCCTGAAGTGGGACTCAAAATAAAAGACAAGGAGCTAGAAAAAATAGTAGGGGTGTGAAAGAAATATAAGGCACAATGGTAGGCCTCGTTTTATATTTTTACCAATGATGATATGGATTGCATCAAGTACCTGATCCGCGATTCCACCGAGGAGCTTTGGGGGAAGCTGTAACAAAGCACGAGGACCAATAGAAGAAGGTACAAGATCAGTTGGGAATCCTTCAACAACTCCTACAAAGAAATTGTGTTGTTAAATACCCCAAAACAAAGGACGACCCATCCACATAACCAAGGAAAACAGAGGCCAGTGCACAGACAACCCTAACACAACCCTAAGGGGAGCATAAAACTATACAACTTGAGGCAATTGCGCTTGAGATTCTAACAGACGAATTGTAGGAAAACATCATGGCATAGGGCCAGTTGAATATAGTCATATCTTTAGTACCCAGCCAATGAATCCAAGAATTAAAATAAACGTTGGTGCAAGAGATAAAGCATAGAGGAGATGTCATGCACCGAGACTTGGCTAGAATGAGGGATGAAAGAACCCAAGTATAGAAACAGTATGAGATGGGCCTTTAAAAAAACAAGGATATTGAAGGCCACATGTAGGAAAATTTGAGGATGAAAGAGGGCATAGAGGAGAGGGAAACAAGAGCACAAAAGGATAAGGATGAAGTGAAATCTATGGTGTAGAAGATGCAGATCATTGTCCAAAATCTATATAAACATGTACCATAAGTTCCCCTAGTTATATATGACATGATGGAGGAACAATTGTTGAAAATTAGTGAAGTCGTGAAGGGATTCAAAGAGAAGATCCAAGATATGAAACTGAATATCATGTCCGACATGCCTCCTAAGGTACATGAAGGTACACTGAGGATGACAATGATCATGGTTTCCAAGATGAAGAAATTTGAAGATGAATGTGAAAAAATTTGTGAAGAAAGTGTGAAAGTGTGGGAAGAGTTCATGGGTGACCCAAAGATGAAGGATGTCGAGGAAAATTTGTGAGAAGTGAAATAAAAATACAATGAGGCATTAGAGAAGGCGACAACATTGCCACAAGTCGAGCGAATGGAAACCATTTTATCAAAGTGAAAGGAAGATGCCAAAGTAGAGAGACTCAGGGACTAGCAAAAGGTCCTGCAGCAGAGACTTGGACCCAAGCAAGAGGAAGCAGTTAGGATTATTAAGGAATTGGCCATTGTACAAGGGAAGCTCAAACAAGTCATGACCGAAACATAGAACAAAATACAAGACTTGATAATACAGGACATGGAAGCGATAACAACATAAGAGGCCACAATCATCATAGAGGTAGAGGTAATAAAGAATGTCGCGCAACAATTCATTGCAGAGTGGAAAAACAAGCAAGAATCCTAAGTGGCTTGGGACGAGCCATAGGTGAGTGTTGGGGGCATGTTGGACAGGAAGTTTTGGATGAAATTTTTGGAGAAAAAACCTAACTATAAGGAAAGTACACAATATAAAGTGCACAAAAGAAAGGGATTAGAAGGAAGGATAGCATGCAAGACAAATATAACACAGAGAAATCAAGATAAAGCAAGTGAGTGAGAGGAGAAAGTGTGAAGGATGACAATGTGCATTTCCATAAATAGAAGGAAAATTGAAAAATTGTATAAAGACTCAGAAGTGGAAAAAAGAAAAAAAACCAGTTAACTGAATATTACCATTACATGCATTATAATGGGATATTTTGGGATAGATAAGAATAGGGATTTATGCCCTAGATTTTTGGTATAAATATGTAATGGGTGGGGTGAAAAAGAGTCTAGAAAGAGAGGGCTAGAGAGAATCTGTAGAATATGTAGAGGTTGGGATTATGAAAGAAGCGTGAATGTAATACATTGATAAGATGAATAAAGACATATTTGAGATATAATCTTGCATCTTGTGTTCTTTACTTTTTTATGTGCATTTATGAATGATTTTGTTATATTTCGTAGACTAGACTTATCTTATTGATTGATTATAGTTAAATATTCATGAATGGTTGTGATAATTTCTATAATAATCTAGCACATACATAAGCTAGAATAAGGAATAATGACTCGGATATATGCCTCCCTTTCTCATACTTCTGCAGAATCCTTGTTCCTACAGTTCACATAGATAGCTTGGGTGAGATTTCATCTATGCAAGTAGGTGATGCCAAAAGGGTCAATGTCTGGTGGGTTTTTTTGCTCATAGTTAACCATAACCTTGGGCCTTACAAACTATGTGCATAAAAGAGTAATCCCAAGAATCATCACCACAGAGAATCATAAAAAAAAAAAATGACACTTGAATAGTTCTTTGCAGGAGAAATTAATAATAATGTCCAAAATGTAACAAGGTTAACAATGTTCAAAACAAGATGGATGGAACAACCTCAAAAATATCTCGATGAAAATTAGATAAATTGAAATAAATTGCACTTTCTTTCTTCAATATGGGATTTCACTTCTTTGGAACTGGAATATCATGGGGAATTTATAGAAGAATATAGAGAGAGGTGATCAGACCGAGATATTCTTATTGAAAAACATGCATGGAAAACATAACGAAAAGAATAAAGTATAAGGAATTATGAGGGATAAATTCAAGCATGTTAATTCACAATTTTTTGGAAAGGAAAAAACTCTCTTCCAACAAAATGTCACTTCAAAACTAAAACAATGTCCCTGAATATGCTTATCATCTTCTTTTATAATCTTCTCTTCATATTCTTGGAGCTACTTTACAACTAGGGTTTATTTTCCCCATTTTTGCAATAAAATATCAATTATTATTAAAATCCCTTTGTAAATGTGAACTTAGATATGTGTGCCCCCAACTAGGACCCACTTTAGACATTAATAAATTTATTTTAATAAACCATTTTAAAAAATAATTTTCTTCCAAGATAGAAATAGCCACGAATGTGTTTTGATTTTAAGGGCATGATATATATCATTCAAACCATGGAATCTATTTCCAAGTTATTCATGACTCTATATTTCCAACAAGCTCATTTTCTCAATTTGGACATTTTTTGGAAGTTCATGTTTTGGTCTCTGTGAGATAGGACTCGACAATCATTGATCTATTCTTCAATGTGAATTCTTGTCCTTTGAATTGAAAATCTATCCTATTTATCCCACATTCATTTTGGGAGGGTTCTCATATTATATTTATGAACAAATGGCATCCCCATATTGTTTGTGTGTGAAGTAGAGAGAACCATGGAACCTTGCATAGTTTGTGCATAGTGTAGCTTTTGGTCATCACCCAATAATTTGTGTGCAACCAATTCCTTCCAAGTGTTTTTTAGATATATATCCACTTCATTTCCATGAGTCCAAATGTCAAGTTGTTTCCACATTTCCATGTATCCAAATGTCAAGTTGTTTCCACATTTGCATGTATCCAAATGTCAATGGGTTTCCATGTGTCATGTTGTCATAGGTTGGAGAGTGTGTATTGAGAGGTGTGCCAAAGGAGGGGGTAGGGGGATAAAACTTAGGATAAGAAATGAGATGGAGAATGTAGAGAAAATGAATGCAGATGAATTATCTACATAAAACATGTCAAAAAATAAACTAAGTGTTTGGTCAATGCGGAGAAATAAGATAAGTGTTGGGGAGTATGAGTAATGTTATGCATTCCAAAAATACTTGAAAATGAATAAGTATTGGAGTATTGAAGAAGATGTGAGTGTGGGGTATGAAAATGACTAAGTATGGAGAGTTAAGGGATACAACTTGAGGAATGTGGAGGGAAAATGGAGGTTGTGGAAATGTGGATGATGTGAAAAATTTGACAATATACTGTGAATATGATATTTGTTTCGTATTCCATAAAACGATGGATGAATATGACACATAGGGATATCCAAATGAGAGGGTGAACACAAGAAATTTCCTTGTTTTTGGAATCCTTTTCTTTTCTTATATTTTTTTAAAAAGAGAAACTATCCCTGTTAGCCTTGCATGAAGAAGAAATACGACACTAAAACTAATTATGAATTCCTAAAGAAAAACTTGTTGGGTATTCATGATCGATAGGTGGAGGTTATCTATCACTTTCCATATTTCAAAATTTTGGTAGCCATTAGAGAGGGGAATAGGTTCAATCATGGACTGAAATAACCTAGTTAATGGGTTTCATGAAAACACATCAACATGTGTGACTTAATCTTACACCATAAGATATGCACTTACTGCATCATGTCATGAGTGTCTCTTATGTGCATGAAAATTACAATGTGTGGGTTTCAAGTGTGTGGGATATATTGTATGTGGGATAGGTGTGATTCACTCATGATCCATAAGAGATGCACATAAGTGGTGCACTTAAATGGCACACATAAATAATGAATCATAAGTGACACATCATAAGTGATGAACATAAGTGGTGACATAATATAAATGGAATACATAAGTGGGACACCATAAGTGGTGCACTTAAGTGACACAGTAAATGGAGAAATCCCATAAACACACACATAAGTGATGCATAAGAGATGCACTTGATAAAGTGATCAAAGAGGATAGGATATTGGTGGGAACCCACTTACTCCACTTACTTAGAATGGTTCGACATATTGGCACTTTTACTATTACTTTTCAAGTGCCAAACTTCCAACACATTTTTTAGACATTTCCTTTGTGTTTTTGGTAGTCAACATAGGCCTTGCAATCAAAGATTGGGTGGCCCACTAAACACATAATATATGGATTAATATTTTTGATAATACAAGAAACACCTTAAATGTAGTTTGTATGCAAAATTTTCATCCCTGAGAAATTAACGTATCAGCTAGCCCCCTTGGATCCCACATTCCGTTTGCCACAGGTTAGGGTTTTGGATATTTAGGTTTTTTTACATCTTAGGGAACCATAGTTTATCCTAAAAAATATTTTTCTCGTCTTGTAATGGATTCTTGTGGATTAACATAGATGACACATCTCTCTTCAATGATAAGCTACCATCATTTAGCTTGCATTAATTTGCATTTTATAGATTTTATCTATTTGATCCATTAACAGAATTTGTGTTTCACTATTTTACTATGATCTTTCAAATATATCTATCTATTTGAATTTATATTTCTACCTCCATTTTTTCTCTACATAATCAAAATATGTGGTATTAGAGTAATTCAATATTTTTTTTTCTCCATGCATGTCCATGAAGAGGTTAGGGTATAAAGAGTTGGGTCTTAAACTAGGTCTGCTTGGGGAACACCACTATTGTTGGCACAAAAGGATTCCCATGGTGGAAAAAAAGAGAGATGGAAGAGAAGAATATCCTATCAAGTTATTTATTAAGGAAGCCCTTTAACAACCTTAAAATGAGATGCATAATTTCACCAATATACTTCAGTGACATTTACTAACAACAATAGAGACACCTTCAAAAAACAACCATTTCAAAGGTGTGACACCCTTCAAGGTACATGTTAAATTTGACATTGCTTTGTTTGAAGTCCAGATAGATGAAAACACTATGAATAAATGGTTAAAACATGTCAAAGCATTATTACTATGCTAAAAAAAAAAATCATAGCAAAGAAGATATTTTAGCTATGAATTTTTTTTATGAATAACAACATTTTTTATATTCATAGAAAAAAGATCTCCTCTGCAAAAAAAAATCATGTCAAAGATTTGTGGAATAGTTACTGAGAGATATATGAAAGAGATGAGTCTGCATCATTTATTACATGAGAACTTAGTTTTATTTTGTTTATGCCTCAAGGAGGAATTATACCATGTTGTAAACTATGATGATCAATACATAACCTGGAAAAACTTGTGCCAATAGAGAGACTAGATGGTGTAGACTACACCAATATCTTCCATACTTTACACTCAAAGTTCGGTACCAAAGAATTTAAGTGACACTTGTTTCTAAAGTACCATAGTGGCCTACATAGATATATAAAAGAAAAAATGGATTTCATAGACATATCCACACTAGGAGCCTTTTATTAATATGATGTAAAAATAGAGAAATTTTTTAAGAAGAAGAATAAAGAGTTTGGGTCTATAAATCCATCATAGAAAAATCATTGTAAATGAATCCCTAACTCATAGGAAAACATAAAAAGAAAGGATATCCAATGTTGGGACAAACAATTTACTCCATATGCAAATAATTTTAATGAGAAGTTGAAGAAGCACACTAGAAAGTGGTGTGAGTTTTGTGAAAGCACCTAGCACAACACTAACAAATGTCACTTGAATTACTCATTTTTGGTTGAGTCTAAAGCATTAGATTCAAAAAATATATCATACTATGATTGATATCTATATAAGGGAAAGTGGATCATCAACATAGAACCCAATGCTACAATTGCAATCACGAAGGTTCAAATAGAAGAAGCAAAGGATCTTTAGGAAGGATCACATATTCCATTCACATATGTGGGTGAAAATGAATGTGACACATTTAATTGTTGATAGTGGTAGATAGAAGTACCTAATCTCAGTGAAGGACATCAAGATATTAAAGTTGCTTAAAATACCACACTCACAAGCACACACCTTCACTTGGCTAAGAAACACATGAGGCATCATATTAGTCAACAATGTTACTTATCCTACAAAATCAATCCTTTCAAAGACAAGGTACTGTGTAGGGATGATTTTAGGGGATAAATTTCACTCATGGGCTAATTTTACATGGTTTTCCCCAAAAAAGATTCGTTATTCTAAAAATTATTCGCCCAAATTTTATAGGATAAAATTATTTTAAATTAAAAATCACCAAAATTTTATACAAACTATACAAAATCCTTAGAAATTTTAATATTTTTACAAAAATATCGCCAAACATTTATAGTTGGCATATGAAGTATTTGTAAGATTCGCTAAGATTTCTACATTTTAAAATAAATTTTCATCCTTAAAATCATCCATGGACTACTGTGTGATGTTTTCCCACTTGAAGTTTGTGATGTTGTCTTATGACAACCCTATATGTGAAAATGTCATGATATTTATGATTCTAGAACCATAGTGTCAATTTTACCTTGTGAGGTTATATTTACAAGGTACTAGAGGTATTCCCAACCTACTAAAGTTTCCTTGATCTTACAAAATAATTTAAGGAGGTCATCACTCATACTAAGATATTTTTCCACTCCAAACTTTAGTTGGAAAGTGAATAAAATATTAGTATGAATGCCAAATCCTTTTCATAGTGTCTCTCTACAAAACAAAAGAAGGTGGAAACGATAGTGGAAGAATAAATAGATATTTTTTCTTTTCTTATAGAGGTTCCTTTTCTCTTCTATTCAAGGATTCAATTTATTTGGTACCTAGTTCTCCTTTTCCTAATGGCCTAGTAAGAAAACATCGTCTTATAGAGAATGAAGAAATCAAAAGTCGAATTCAACAACTTATCGAAAGAGACCATATCTGACCAAGCTCCTCACCTTGTGAAATCCCAATTGTGTTGGTGGAGAAGAAGGATGGTACATGGTGACTTTGAATTGATTACAAAGACTTGAAAAAAATCATATTTAATAAATGATATCAAAACCCAAGACCCTCAATCTTCTTGATCAACTCAAGGGTTCCAATTGTTTTAGTAAAGATTGATCTTGAGTCAATTTACCACTAGGTACCAATTGGGTAAAATGATGTATGGTAGATCACCTTCAAGTGTAAATAAGTTATTTTTGAGTGGTTGGTCATGCATTTTGTCTTGACTAATTCTCTATCAATGTTCATGAGGATGATTAACCATATCTTGCAGTTGTTCACAAATTCTTTTGTGATCATATATTTGGATGATATCCTCATCTTTAGAAAAACTTGGACATAAAATTTTAAAACATTCAACATATCTTGAGCACTCTATGATGGCATAATTTATATGGAAATTTGGATAAATTTTCATTCGACATGCAAGGAGTTCATTATTTGGATTACATTATGGATGGACATTGTGTGAATGTGGATAAACCCAAGATTGAAGTCATTTGTGATTGGGTGGTACTATTAATCTTATAAATATTAATAGTTTCATATTCCTTTCCAACTTGTATCATTTTTTCATGTTAGGATACTCTCATATCAATTGGCCATTAAGCCAATTGACCAAGGGTGGGTGAAATCAAACTTCAATTTGGGCAAGTCACAACATAAATCATTTAAGGATTAGAAACAATTCCTTTTTTAAACACCATTAGTCACTCTACCATATCTATAAAAAACCTTGAGTATTGAAATATATCGATTACATTATTGTAGGTCAAATTGTATGCTAACTTTTGTTACATTTTATCATCAACTCAGGGGCATAATCTTAGAGATTCTAAAACTGTATGTTCAGGGACTAGGACAAGGATGGCTATCTAATCTATCAAACATGACACAAAACTTTACTAGAAAATCACAAGAAACATGTTCATTGGGAAACAAAACAAGAAAATACCCTATTGGCACATTCTACAATTTTTCAATCAAGCAAGTCCTCAATGTCATGTAATGTCATTCCCACCTTCAATGAATTTGTTCTTTCAAATTAAAAATGAAATCAAATTATTTAAAGTGTTGAGAGAGAGATTATTCTATTTCAAACACTAATAATTGTAAAAGAAACTCATTATGTCAACAATGTAGATTTTGAAAGGCACAAGTCATTAATATTTCACGAAGATGCACCCAACGTTCATTACAACAAAAAAACTCAATGTTATTGTTAAAAGTTCAATGAGATATATGCTACTTAGAACAATTTTATTATTGGATTGGAATAAAGTAATGAAAATAACAAAACACATTGTTGTAACACTCTTACAATGAAAAAATCAAGCACTACTCTAACTCTGGAATCAACTTTGTAATACAACTTTGTAAGTTAAAAAATAATCAAGCTATCTCGATTTTGGTAA
Source organism: Picea glauca (assembly GCA_000966675.3). Lineage (NCBI taxonomy): Eukaryota > Viridiplantae > Streptophyta > Pinopsida > Pinales > Pinaceae > Picea > Picea glauca. The sequence goes on from JZKD02S2433098.1 coordinate 451,894, forward strand.
TATACTTGTTGTTTATAACATGAAATTGTAATGTGATTGTATAAGCTACACACTTGGATTATGATCCATTCAAAATCATATTGTAAATGATGCCTTCATAAGCTAATGTCGGAATAGAGTTAAAAGTATGGAACTCAAATTATTAAAGGGTTGCAATACCAACTTGATTTGAATAAATCCAAATCAATATCTATATATGTATACAAAATATATAGTTAAAAAATAATATGAAATCTATGCACAATTTAAATGGGAACATAACAATATTGTAAACGAAATTAAAACACTAAATTGGAAACAAAAAGAATATGTCTATGTAAGAAAATCATACTTACATTTCTACTCTATGGAAACATAGAAACACTGACCGGGTTGACGGGTCGTTCTCAACTGGTTATCACTTCCATAAATTCTACCAAACCATGAAATAAATCCACAATATATTCATAACAATAGCTTGAATTGAATTGAAATCACACTTAAGATATTACAAAGGAAAAGTCATAAATTTAGTCCTTTCTTATAATGATGAAAAAAACATGACTCTTCCATCAATTGAATACATATTTATACTTAGGAGGGTGTGAATAGATCACAACTAATCTCATTTTCTTCAGGATCATAACAACTTCAATTTTATTTTTGAAAATCGCATGCAACAACAAATATGGAAAACCTGGATTTGAAAATCAATGATATCTCCAAAACCATTTAGGATGTTGGAAAATTTCTTGTACAATATTCAATTTGGGGCCTTCTGGATAAAACCCATGTTTTAATTTCTTGAGATTCGTCTTCATTTTCCCGAAAATTGTGTCAACATTTCAATGTTTGGAATTGTTGCTAATTTTGGGCTGAAACTTTGACCAAGCACTGGAGATTCACACATGTGATGCGAGTACAATCTAGACAACATGAAATTATGTCGACACTACTAGGAGAAAAACCCATGTTCTTGATTTCTTTCTAGAACCCTGGATATATGACAAACACCAAATTCGATTACCATATCTATATGTATGTCACAAGATCTTGACCTAGGAAAAACTATCATTAGTAATAATCAACTATTAATTATCATAAATATACCAAAAACAATGGAAAAAACCATTAATTAATCAAAATAATTACCATATAAGCTCTGGATGACATTTTCATTGAAAAACATAATATAATCACGGTGAAAGGGATGATGACATAGTGAAAAGCTAGGAAGAAGGGATTAACTAGCAGTAAAAATAGCAATAAATTAGAGGCATGACATCTCCCCCACATATAAGACCTTTCATGTCCTCATGCAAGAAAAATGTATGGTCGATGTCCTTCAGAACAATGTCAAGATGACCAAAATTTTGGATTCCTCTATCTGTTGTAGATATTTCCCTTAGCAATTTTTTTGCTCTCAATTCAGAAACTAGTTATTCTTCAACCCTTGTCTTCCACTTTTTAGTCCTATAGACTTGACCTTATTCTTACATTGTGACTATGTCTTCTGAAATTTAATTCCAAAACTACTAGTAGAAAATTTCTTTGCCACTTCCTCATTTCCTTTGAGATTGGATAATTTCATAGAATCCATTTAGATACATAAGCATCCAAAAGAGTACAAATCATTTATTCACTCCATTCATCTCTTTTTTTCTTCTCAAGAGTCTTTTCTTGCAGTAGGCCCAACTATTCAACAAGAATTCTTCCTCGAAATGGCCAATGTTTCCCAGGGTGATTATTTTAAAGAATGAGTAGGGATTCATCTCAAATATTACAATATTGCAATATTATTTCCAATTTTATCATACTTTGTTCAATTTCACAAATGCTTCCCACTAGGAAAAAGAGGCAACCATCAAAGTAGCATTTTTCAAAGAGGACTCATTCTCTAGAAATGTTGTTGGACTTTCAAGCACTACATCCATTTTCTCCTCTACACCAAAAGAGCATCAATGTTGATGAGAAGGAATATCCTAAATATCGGTAGAAATTCTATTATTTTTAGACGCTAGGATTAGATTTGTCAGTTTCTGGATTATACCCATAAGGGTTTCCTTTGATTGCTCTTCTTCTTATAACCTTGACTAAATTTCCTCTTGTCCAACTTCAAGTTGTTGCCTCAGTGTATGAGGTTATGGGTTTCAGAATAATTTCCCCCTTTAGTTGATTAATCTCATTCCTCAAACTATAAAATTACTTCTTAGTCAATGAATTTTTATCAATGATCCTATTTTCAGCAGCACGAATTTCAACTCATTTGGTTCTTTGTGCAAAGTTTAAGTTGTTTGTCTCCTCCATGTTACTTGATCCTAGTGTGGCAATGCATATCAATGATACATGTCCATTTCCATGTCCACTCAATGAAGAATACAAAATACAAGTGAGTTTAGAATCAAAGTAAGGTATATGAGAACTATAATTGTTCCAAGAATAAAAAAATATTTATGTTGATGGAAGAGACTTCCTTTCTCCTTAAACTAGTTGTGTCACATTTTGAGCTTCTGGATCCATCAAGATCAGTAATATTAAGTAGAAATAAAGTGAATTCATCATATTCGTTTCGATAGAAACTACTTTCAATTGTCAGAGTGAATGTTTTTTGTCTTTGACTACTTGGCAAGTTGAAATTGTTTGATCCCACATGTTGATGCTCTTCTCCTGCAGCAATTAATGAAAGTGCATGTGTAGGGGATAATACAAATTCCTCCTTAATTCCCTCAATGAAAATACCCTGATCATCTTCTCTAACCCTCAAATTTTTTGATTTTAGATCTAGGAAGTGATTTACAACCTCGTTGTAGATGTTGGGTATGTGTTATATTCTTTGCATGTGCATGTGTGGGCACGTCAGATATGTGTGGGCACGTCATATATGAAAACTACGTCTGACGATCCCTCGTAGTAGTGCTATGTTTGTGTTGTGTGCGTCAGGAACTTTTCTAGGGGGGTCCCAGGGGGGGGAAGGTATTACCCACCCTGGTTACACGCAGCGTTCGGGGTAGCGCCCCCAAAATTTTTTTTTGGACGTTTTTTTCTATTTTTAGCAGTTTACTAAAAATAATTATGGTTTTAGGGACTAGGGTTTTGGTATATATGGAATACCTAAAAACATTGTATATATTGTATAGTGAATGATGAAATTTGATATAATGAATATAAGAAAGGTTTTCCCGATTGAGGTTTTCCGGTATAAAATCTCTGTGTACTTTGTGTATGACCATTAATTAAATTTTGTTTTTCTTAAGAATCTATAAGCATTTATTTACTTCATAGATTTAAAACTTACATGTGGTATTAGAGCTCATTTTTGGCTTCAAAAGGACGCCTTTATTGTTGAGGGTTTGGCTCGGTCTTGATAGATCAAGTTTATCTTGGGTCTGTGATAAACTTGGGTTTAGTGGGAGCTTTTGCAGTGGGGATTCGAGTATATAAAGAGGAATGGAGAGCTCATATAGAATCGAGATAGAGAAGTTAAAAGGTAAAAACTTTGAGATATGGAATCTCAAGATGGAGGACCTTATTGTAGACAAAGAATAATGGATCATTGTGGATCTTGGTACACAACCTACTGGTACACCGTCTACTAGCGCACAGGCTACTGGTACACAACCTACTAGCACACTAGATATTGGTATGTCAAAGGAAGATTGGGAGAATTTGGACAGAAGAGCAAGGAGTACTATTCGACTCTTCCTAGCAGATTCGGTGTTGGTGAATGTCTCAGGAGAATCTACAGCCAAGAAACTATGGGATAAGTTGGGGAATTTGTATCAATCAAAGTCCCTGGTAAATAAGTTGTTTCTTCGAAAGAAGTTGTATCATATTAGGATGGAAGATGGAGATTCTGTGACAGAACATCTAAATGCCTTTAATACTCTAGTAAGTCAACTTGGCTCTGTTAATATTATGATTGGAGAAGAAGATAAGTGTATTACTTTGTTATGTTCTTTTTCAGACTCTTGGGATAATCTGGTTATAAAAATAGGTAGTACCACTCAATATACATTGAAGTATGAGTATGTAGTTGCATCCTTTTATTTGAAGAGATGAGGTAAAAAAGCATGGATGGACATAACACAGAAGATTTATTTGTAAGAGGGTGTACCCAGGACAGTAACCTCGGTAAGCCTTCGAGGTGGAGATATAAATCTACAGGTAGATCTAAGTCTCCAGGAAAATATTTGAGGAAATGTCGGAAATGTGGTAAAATAGGGCATTATAAGAAATATTGCAAGTCTAAGAAGGTTGAAAAACCAAAGGGATCTGATAGTACCTCTTCCATAGAGGCGAAAACCTCCACTGAAGAAGGAGGTGATGTTTACCTAGCATCTACAAGTACACATGCAAACCGCGATGTATGGTTGATCGACTCACGTGCATCATACCATATGACTCCTCACAGGGAGTGGTTCTATGAATATGAAAAATATGATGGTGGTAATGTATTCCTAGGATATGACTCGACAAAAAAAATCTTGGGACGTGGAAGGGTTAAGTTGATGCTAAAATATGGAAGTATTAGAACAATCCCTAGGGTTCTGCAAGATACCATATATAATAAATATGTAGAACAGAAATAAAATGCTAGAAATGGCAGAATAACAGTAATATATCCAGGATAATCTCCACAATAACACAAAAATGATATAAGAACAACAACAGAAATAACACTTTGATTTAGAAAGCAATGTTCATGGGCCTCTTCGAGGGGGTAACCTCCAATCGAGCAGTGCTCTGTTACAATAATATCCAAGCTAGGGTTTTCATGCCGTCAACCCTTATTTATACTAAATATGTCTATCAAGAGAAGCATCTAGAGGAAGATCCTTCTAGAAGCGAAAGCTTCTATTAGGCCTTCTTACATCCGCCTTATTCTATTTTATTGAAAGGCCTTATTAATATTGACCTTTATTACATCTGAATATATTAATCTACCTATGTGCGGGTTAAGACCCTAACATGTCCTCCCCCTTAAAAACAACCTTGTCCCCAAGGCTTGAGATGAGGAAACTACTACAGAATGGTAGTTGGGTCCCAAGTGGCATCTGATGGATTCATATCTTTCCACTGGACTAGCACTTCCTTGATGGTTCTCTAATGTAGGCGATGCTCACACTGGTCCAAAACTGCTTCTGGTTGTAGCCAAATGGATCCTTCGTCAACTAACTTGGGAAGATTGGTTTGAATTTGGCACCTAGTTCCAATCACCTTCTTTAAGAATGAAACATGGAAAACTGGATGTAGCTTCGACTGACTAGGTATAGCTAACTGATATGCAACTTGTCCTACATGCTTGAGAACTGTGTAAGGACCATAAAATTTGGGCGCTAGCTTCTGACAACACTCGGCCTTGAGGGAATTTTTCTTGTATGGTTGTAGTCACAGAAACAGTTGATCCCCTTCTGCAAATTGATGTTCAGAGCGATCTTGATCTGCTTGTTGCTTCATGTGATTTTGTGCCATGACCAAGTTCTCTTTAAGGGTACGAAGAATATCCTCTCAAACTGTAAGTGTTTGGTCAACCGCCTGGACCTTCGAGGTACCTGGTAAGTATGAGAGAACTGAAGGTGGCTTATGTCCATAGAATACTTCAAAAGGAGTCATGCGAGTAGCTGTATGGTAGGAGTGTTGTACCACCATTCGTCTAGGGGTAGTCATTGAACCCACTGATGTTGTTTTTCAGAAGCAAAACACCTCAGATATGTTTCTAAACATTTGTTTACAACTTCCATTTGACCATCAGTATGGGGATGATAAGTTGTCCTGAGATGCAATTGGGTGCCCTGGAGCTTAAACAGTTCTTGCCAAAAATTGCTTGTGAAAGTTGGGTCACAATCATAAACAATAGAGTGCAGCATGCCATGAAGCTTAAAGACCTGGTCCATGAAAAGTTGAGCCACCATGGATGTAGTAAATGGGTGTTGAAGAGCGTAGAAATGAGAATACTTGGAAAGGCGATCCACAACCCACCATTATGACTGATTTATTCATTAATTTGGGTAAGCCGGTAATAAAGTCCATAGAGATATCCTTCCAAATAGTCGGTGGAATCGGAAGCAGTTGTAGTGTGCCTGGAGATTTGACTATTTCTCCCTTGTTGCATTGACACACCTCACATTCAGCGACAAAATTACGGATGTCCTATTTCATACCATCCCAGAAAAAAGAACGTTTGAATCTGTCATATGTTTTGGTGAACCGTGAGTGCCCCGCTGTGGGTGTAGCATGAAGCTCGGAAAGTACCATGGATTTAAGCTTTGATTGTTTACTTGGATACAAACGGCCTTTGTATCGAAGCTCATCCTAGAGCCAAGAGTACCCTAGGGGATTTAGAGCCTTGGTCTGCAATTGTTGGATCAGATGCAAACTTTTGGGATCTTGAAGCCATTCCTGGTGCACAGCTTGGAGCCAATCAGGTACAATGAAGGAAAGAGAAAAAAGGGATCCTTCTTCTTCATATTTTTGGGACAGTGCATCTGCCACTACATTGTCTTTTCCCTTCTCGTAAATGATCTCATAATCATAACCAAAGAGCTTAGTCACCCATTTTTGTTGCTCCTGGGAGGAAATGCGTTGTTCCAGAAAGTACTTGAGGCTTTGATGGTCGGTCTTGATTTGGAAGCATTGCCCCAAGAGATAAGGGCCCCATAGCTCAATAGCATGCAGAGTAGCCAACATTTCCTTTTCATAAATGGGTTTTCCCAGATTCCTTTCAGATAGTTTCTTGTTGGTGAAGGCCAAAGGTCGAACCTCTTGCATAAGGACAACATCGATTCCTTTCCCTGAGGCATCACATTCCAACACAAAGGTCTTTGTGAAATCAAGAAGGGCCAGAACTGGAGTGGTGCACATAGTCATCTTCAAGGTTTGAAAAGCTTGAGAAGTGGTTGGAGTCCAAGTGAAAGAGTTATTTTTGAGGAGAGTAGTGAGAGATGTTGCAATATTTCTGTAGTTCTTAACAAACTTGCGATGATACCCTGTTAAGCCCAGAAATCCACGCAAGCTTTTGAGAGTCTTTGGGTCTGGCCAATCTTGCATAGCTTCAATCTTTTTCAGATCCACCCTGACGCCATCCATGCCAACCAGATGATCCAAGTATTCTACTTTTGAGGCACCAAAAGCACATTTAGACTATTTCAGGAAAAGTTGGTGCTGGGAGAGGAGATGGAGAACTTGATCCACATGAGTAAGATGGTTGGTTCAGGGTTTTCTATAGATGAGGATATCATCAAAGAAAACTAAGACAAAATGACAGAGAAAGGGACAGAAGACATGATTCATGAGGATTTGGAAGGTGGAGGGGGAATTACACAAGCCAAAGGGCATGACCAGAAACTCATAGTGGCCCTCATGAGTGAGAAAGGTCGTCCTGGGAAGGTCTACCTCTTTCATACATATCTAGTGATATCCTGAGTGAAGATCAAGTTTAGTAAATAATTGGGTGCCACTCAATTCAATTAGGAGGTCATCAATGACAGGAATGGGAAATTTGTCTTTAATGGTCAATTTGTTGAGGGCACGGAAGTCAATACACATTGTCCAAGAACCTTCTTGTTATTCTCGGTGACACTATAGCAGTCCGGCGGCCGATAGGTTTATCTAAAGAGGGCTTCAGGAAATCTAGGCCGATCCATACACAGGTGTTGTCTGATGCGCTACCACTCAAAGGGGTACCAAGAGGGGTTACAAGGGTGGCCAACAAATGTGTGCTTAAGAACCACTTGAATTTATTGTGTGTATGAATACCTCAACTTTGGGTTTATGCATGTAACGACATATATATGTGGTTTAAAGACGTCGGAATACGGCTCTACCCTGAAGAAAAAAAATCCCACAATTTCTACCAAGGAATGTGCTCTGATACCACTTGCAATATACCAGATATAATAAATATGCAGAACAGAAATAAAATGCTAGAAATGGTAGAATAATAGTAATATATCCAGCATAATCTCCACAATAACACAAAAATGATATAAGAACAAAAACAGAAATAGCACTTTGATTCAAAAAGCAATGTTCACGGGCCTCTTCGAGGGGGAAACCTCCAATCAAGCAACACTCTGCTACAATAATCTCCAAGCTAGGGTTTTCATACCCTCGACCCTTATTTATACTAAATATGTCTATCAAGAGAAGAATCTAGAGGAAGATCCTTCTAGAAGCGGAAGATTCTATTAGGTCTTCTTACATCTGCCTTATTCTATTTTATTGAATGGACTTATTAATATTGACCTTTATTACATCTGAATATATTAATCTACCTATGTGCGGGTTAGGACCCTAACAGATTCTGCACATTCCAAAAATTTCCAGGAGCCTAATATCTGTATGCAAGTTGGATGATGCAAGAGTGGATATTGTATTTGGAAAGAACACTTGCAAGATGGTACGAGGGGCAATGGTGTTGGTGAGTGGAGTTTGGTGTGGAAATCTGTACAAGTTATTGGGAAGAACTTATACTAATGGGTGTAATAGTTATGTTGTCCTTGAGCAGACAAATAAACAAGACAAGACCAATATTGTCCCTGAAAAGAAGACCATGTTGTGGCATCAAAGACTGGGGCATATTCCTTTGAACACTACACGATAAAGGCATGGTTGAAGGTATGTCTAATTGCACTCTGGATTTTGATTTCTGTAAACATTGCATATATGGTAAACATAATCGAGTAAGATTCCCATCTAGTGCTACAAGAGCAAAGGGGATCTTAGAGTTCATACATAGTGATGTGTTTGGACCTGTTCCTATTCCATACCTAGGTAAATATGTGTATTATGTTTCATTCATATATGATTTTTCAAGGAACGCATGGATTTATTTTCTTAGAAATAAATCTGAGGTATTTGATAAATTTAAAGAGTTTAAGGCTCTGGTAAAAAATCAGACAGAGAAGAAAATAAAGATATTGAGAATAGATAATGGTGGAGAATTCTGCGGAAATGAATTCAAAGAATTCTATAAGAAGAGTGGTATAGCAAGGCAGAAGAATACTCCATACACTCCTCAGTAGAATGGAGTTTCAAAAAGGATGAACATAAAACTGATGGGAAAATCAAGGAGCATGCTCAGCGGTGCCAAGTTAGGACAAGAATTATAGGCAGAGGCAATGGGTACAACATGTTACCTGGTCAATCAATCACCTTCATGAGGGTTGGATGATAAAACTCCACACGAGGTATGGTCTGCAAAGAAACCCTCTCTTCAACATCTTAGAGTGTTTGGTTGTGATGCTTATGTACATGTTCCAAAGGAAAATAGGAGTAAGATGGATAAAAAGGATGAAAAGTGTATCTTTATTGGTTATAAAGATGGTGTGAAAGGTTATAATCTTTGGAACCCATAAACCAAGAAGACTGTTTACAGTCGAGATGTTGTTTTCGAAGAGGTAAAATATGTTTCCAAACAGAAATTCCTACCAATGCAAGACGAACCTAAGAAAATAGAGCTTGTGTTGGATGATGCAAAATCTAAATCATCTGAAGAAGAGGAAGCAGAAGAAGAGTAAGAAGAAGAACCTCATACCCCAGTATTGAGAAGATCAATGAGAGATAAAAGGTAACCAGAAAGGTATAGTCCACCTAATTTCCATTCCAATTTTTCTTTATCTATTACTGATGACTGTCCCAGAACTATTAGGGAAGCAATGAATTTAGAGGATAGTAAACTCTGGAAGAAGGCCATGGTTGAAGAAATGGATGCCTTGGATAAGAATTAGGCATGGGATATAGTTGAGTTGCCAGGTGGAAGAAAATTGGTTGGTAGAAAATGGTTGTTCAAGAAGAAGTTTAATGCACAAGGTAAAGTGGAGAAATACAAAGCTCGATTAGTAGCAAAAGGTTATTCCCAAGTAGAGGGTATTGAATTTGGTGAGATTTTTTCTCCTGTTGCTAAGTTAACTTCTATTAGATTTCTTTTATCTATTACTATTGCTTTTGATCTTGAAGTGGAACAGATGGATGTGAAGACAACATTCCTACATGGGGATCTGGAAGAAGAAATCTACATGAAGCAGCCAGAAGGATTTGTAGTGAAGGGAAATAAAAAATTGGTATGTAAGCTAAAGAAGTCACTATATGGTTTGAAGCAATCACTTAGGATGTGGTACTAAAATTTTGACACATACATCCTTGGGTTGGGATTTGTAAGAAGTAGGGATGATCACTATGTATATTCCAAGAAGGTTGGTAATCACTTCATTTATGTAGTGTTGTATGTTGATGACATGTTGTTGGTAGGAAATAACATGGATGTTATCAAGGAAGTCAAATCACAGCTATCCTCCAAATTTGACATGAAGGATCTTGGTGCTGCTAATTTCATTTTGGGAATGAAGATTAAAAGAGATCGTGCAAACAGGAAACTTTGGTTGAATCAGAGAAAATATGTTGATACAATATTGCAGAGGTTTAATATGAATGGAAGTAAACCAGTCAAGGTTCCTATTCCTATAGGTGTAAATTTATCTGCAGATCAGTGTCCCAAGACACAGGAAGAAGAAGAGGACATGTCCCATGTTTCGTATGCTAGTGCAATTGGCAGTTTGATGTATGCAATCGTCTATACTAGACCAGACATTGCACATGCAGTGGGAGTTTTGAGTAGGTATATGTCAAAACTAGGGAAGGAGCATTGGACATCAGTAAAGAGGGTCTTCAGGTATCTGCGTGGTACTACCAGTTATGGATTGTGCTACCAAGGAAGACCAGGATTGGAAAGAGTGTTGGACATACATGGCTTTATTGATGCAGAATGGGCTTGAGAGATGGATCACAAAATATCTACAAGTGGGTATGTGTTTAACCTATTTGGAGGAGCAATCAATTGGATGAGAAAAAGACAGGCTGTAGTGGCACTCTCAACTATAAAAGCTGAATACATGGCAACCACTCATGCAAGCAAGGACGCAGTATGGTTACAAATATTGTGTTCAGGTATTGGGTTGGTACAACAAGCAATGAGATTAGATTGTAATAGTTAGAGTGCAATATTCCTGGCAAATAACCCATCTTATCATTCAAAGACAAAGCATATTGATGTTCAGTATCACTTTGTGAGAGACATTGTTGAGGAAAAGAAGGTGTTGTTGGAAACTGTTGACACTTGGAAGAATGTTGCAGATTCATTAACAAATTCTATGAGCACAGAAAATTTCTCCTGGTGTAGAGTAACAATGGGCATTGCTGCCCTAAATTGTTGACTATATAATCCCTTGGACCCCTAGATTCAAAGAAAACAACAAGTGGGAGAATGTTGGGTATGTGTTATATTCTTTGCATGTGTGTGTGTGGGCATGTCAGATATGACAACTGCGTCTTACGATCACTTGTAGTAGTTCTTTGTATGTGCCATGTGCATCAAGTGCTTTCCTAGGGAGGTCCCCGAGGGGGGGGGGGAGGTATGCCCCCCCTGGTTACGCGCAAAGCCCCAAAAATTTTTGTTTGGGCGTTTTTTTCTATTTTTAGCGATTTTTGCTATTTTTAGCGGTTTACTAAAAATAATCCTTGTTTTATGAATTAGGGTTTTGGTATATACGGAATACCTAAATACATTGTATATATTTTATAGTGAATGGTGAAATTCGATATAATGAATATAAGAAAGGTTTTCTCGGCTGAGGGTTTCCGTTATAAAATATCTGTGTACTCTGTGTATGAGCCATTGATTAAATTTTGTTTTTCTTAAGAATCCATATGCATTTATTTACTTCAGAGGTTTAAAACTTGCAGTAGATTCCGCGATAAGAAACACAAAGAAAGAAAAACTTGATCAGGTGTAACTTGATAAATGTTAAAATATCCTTAATTTAGAGAGGTATGAAGCAAAGGGAATACATACACTTGATATAATCAAGAAGAGATCAATGAAAAGAGTCTCAAAAGAAGGTATTATTGCACCAAGAACAAGCAATCAAGAAGGATACTTTTGGGGTAGAATCGCTCTTGGAATCTGATTGGTATGCACAGGATATTCAATATGTGGTGTCTTGAATAAAAAATACCTACCCAAAATATTCATAGGTACTGAAATACAAAATCATAGGGATAGAAGAAATATAAATAAAGAGATCGATATGGCTCCGATAATTTGACTTCCCTACATAAGGAAGTTAATTACCATGATAATCAAGAAAGCAATGCATGGGATAAAGTATGAAACATGCCATGATATTGATTTACATCCCTTGTGATTCCTGCCCCCCATTTCAATGTTCTCCACATTCTTACAACAACATAACTTGTTGCAATTGTTATAGAAATATTTTCCTCACCCCATGCAACTTTCTAAGAAGGTCTTTTCCATTTCCCTATGCACACTTGAAGTCCCCTTTTGCACTTACCAGAGATTAAAATCATATTTTTCCACATATACAGACCCTAATAGTTATACAACATGTGTATACATAGGTTGCACCATTACAGCCCGCGCAGATCGAGTTTGGTGATAAAAAAATAAAAATTTGATGGGTTTCCATGTCATGTCATGAGATCCATGGTCCTTGACCTTCCATATACTAGAAATATTCTGACTCAACCCTCCAGTTCCATTTGAAGGATATAAATGGGCCATATCCAAACCGTGGAAAAGGATAAGAATTCAAATTTCAAGAGCAAAGTTACTCTGGAGAAATTATTCACTTCATATTGAGTCTGCATCCCTTTGTCCTTTAAAGTCTGAACACATTGTTCATCCCCCAATATCTTCCCTCTTTGATGGAGAACCTCATTGTCTCTCTTATATGAGATTGTCTTTGGTGGAGGATTGAAGTGGTGGACGCCGAGCTAGAAGGGACTTAGTTTCTCGATTCTGAGACGTGCCGACACAAAAGTTTGTCACTTGTATACGTTGATCATATTTTAATATGAATACTCTTTTCTCGTCCAATTGATGTCTTTCAAATATTTGAATTATTATTCCACGGGTGTATTTGTTATGAATTTTAATGGATTATTCTAGTGTATGTGCTAACTTTATATATTATCACCATATTCTTTCATATCTTGGTTTTTGAGGACAAGTTGCAGGTATAAATCTTTGAGTTGAGTGCTCAATGGTGGTATTCATTGAATGTCCAGACGAGGTAGGTTCTTTACATTGTCCGGTTAGCATTTACATGTATATATAATACTTGGGATTAGAGTTTATATCTGCAGTCATTTTGTCTATTGTGGTTTACCCAATGCCATAGATTTATTTTCCTCATAACAAAATTGGCGACCATACTGGGGATTGAATTTTTTTGGGGGTTTGGAGTATTTTTCTTCTTTGATTTCTCTTCGTTAGCTTGATTTTATTTTTCGTTTGATTGCTTGACAACCTATTGTTGGTTTATAAATATGTTCAATATATATCTTACACTCATTTAAATGTCAATCCGAGATTTGTAATCAAAAGAGTTCTTACACTATATGTGTCGAGAACAGGTAACCTACCTAAGTCTGTTGCATATAGGAAATAATTAATAACATAAAAACTTTGTTTCTAAGATTTCTAAATACTTCAAATATCTTTGAACTTAGAAGAGAAAACTGGTAATGAAACTTAAACAAACAACCAATCAAAGAGATGTTGTCCTAAAGAAACAAGTTTGTTCATTTCAGGTTCATGAATTAAAGGGATGAACTTTGAGAAGCTTGTCTCCTATAGAAATCAGAACAGTAACTAACAATCAATTCCAATCACTCTTGAAATTAAAACCAACTCCAAATTCATGTAATTCAATCAAACCAACACAAGGAATATCTAGTATAATTGAGAGACTTTATTGTAGAGCATGAAGATGATATATAAAGTCTTCTGATTCCTTGATACACCAAATCTACTGCAATCATAAACTCAAGATATCAGTCCATGCTTCAAATAATTAAATGGAAATCTTCAACATCTGAGAAGGAAGTATCTATTCGATCTAGCACATGCTTATTCACACCAATCCAAAACGATTAAATCAATGTTGAACTCTGAAAATAAATTAAAGATCAATCACACACACACACTGCTGTAAAATATCCACACAAACACACATAACGTATATAAGGAGGTTTACCTTGGTTGGGGCGGTGGGCCCTTGCCAAATCAACAAGGAACCTCTTAAGAAACTAACAAACTAAAGCTTTTCACTCACATTCAAGAATTGACATAAAAGATCTTTTGCATTACTAGTAAATTGGATCAACAGTCATTTACTTCATACATGAAAATGATAGGTATCATTTGGTTCTGACAGTATACTTCGTTACATTCCCTATTATCCACCAACTATCATCTATACAACATTCCTTATATAAGGTAAGCTGATACTATCAATATATATGGATAAGCATTAAACAATTTGAGAAATTTTACGATTAAGATTTACATTGAATTTTTAGGAATCGTCTCCATCCTCATGACACAAAGTGCATGAGTGATGGAGTCTCTTGCAACTTAAAAATTGATTTGGGAACTTCTATTCAACTGTCTTCTCAAAATATTCACCATCATTCTGGTCCAACTGGCGCATTCTAGAAACAGAGGTTTCAGTACCAGATTGCATAAAGTTGCGAGTATGGTACCAGAATGGCTGCAGAGAAAGTAGTACAGGAATAGCGCATGACTTGGTACTGGAATGGATTTGGTACTGGATCAAAACTACCTTGGGTACCAGAATGGATTTGGTACCAAATTGCATGGTGTCTGGTAGTGCCAGATAGACTACTCATAAATCAAACCATTAGGACTATACAAAATAAAACACTTTAATTGAATTAATTTAAGAAAGTTAAACAAACATGCTTTAAATCATCAATTAGCTCTTGTGAAGATGAACATGGCTATTAGATATGTGTTTTGGGAGGGAATAGTCTAGTATATGATTATAACATAGGCAAAAAGGGCTTAGATACACGGTAAGATAGGGCATTATCTATGTCAAATAGGGACTCAACATTTCCCCCATGTTCAAGGTTTTGCATGTCCTCATGCAATGTCATCAAAAACTAATACCCAAATAATTCCTACACAATTGGACCCTTCTCTGTTATTTCTCAGATTGAAGGATGTTAAAACCAAAAGCTTCACTCTTTAATTCCTTCTTGATCACGCTAGTGTAATGGATTAATCGTAAGACCCTGTTAAGTTTGGGATATACCTCTGCATGTTGTTCCTTCAATTTTGCATTATTTGCCTTGATATGCCTCTCCAATATTTTGTATTCTTCAACTTTGTGCTTCAATCTCTCAATCTCTGTTAACAATTTTTGTTTGTTCAGGGACTTGTCTAGGCAAGGTTTGAGTGTTTCCTTAGCTACCATTTCTCGAGCTTCTTTTTCTTTCCTCAAACTCCTCAAAGTATTTATTATCACTTTTCATGTGCTCAAGGACTTGTCTGGGCTAGGTGTGAGTGCTTCCTGAGTTACCACCTCTCGAGATTATTTTTATTTCCTCAAATCCCTCAAATTATCTGTTACCAACCCTTCTGTCTCACTTATTGTTACTAACCCTTCTGTTTCGCTTGTGGTAGCTCCACAACCACTTATTTTTTCTGGAGAACTTGGAATATCCATGGGTTCTCCTTGAGGAGAAGGTATGTTTGGATTTGTCACCTTCTTGGCCATACTTCTGGTGGTCCTTCGTATGGGCAACGAGACTTTCTTAGATTTGCTGACAGGGTTAGGATTTTCTTCAAAAAATTTCCTTTTCTTAGATTTGCTAATAGGGGTAAGCTTGGACACCTGTTGCTCCTGTGTCGACTTGACTTTTATCTTACGACCTTGATTTGTGAATTATGGGGTTTGCTTCTGCTGGCCAATCTGTATTTCTATCCTGGAAGATTGAGGCGTAGGCTATGGAACTTGTGCCTCCTTCCCTTCTAGTTTCTTTTTATTTTTGTTTGTTACCTTAGTGGTTTCCTTCAATGAACCAACCGGTTTTTGGAAAGGCTGAGTAGCTTCAGGAATACTTTTCAACTCTTTAGGGGATTTTGGAGGGGGCTTTACAATTGCCTCACATAAAATATCCTGTTGATCTCTCTCCTCCTTCTTTTGTTTCCTACTTCATGATAGTTGGTCTTTAGGGTGCGGGATTGAGCTAGACTGTGTAGACCTTTTCTTCTATTGTAAGTTGAGGTCATGGGTCTTCTCTAATTGGCTGGATGGTTCTAATGACACCTTCATGGTTTCTTCAGGCACACTGTCTAATCATCCTCCTAGATCAAAGTCTTATTTTCTTCTTTTACTCTTTTGAACCGAGGTAGAACTTGCTTTATGGGATTGGGTGACTGTCTTCTTCCTCTATAAAGTAGGTTCCCCTACGACATACTTTTCTGTCACTTATTTCTCAATGGGTTGATATGAGCTAGGAATAACAATGCCTTATTTACCTCCTGATGTCACCTTTCTATCTTTCTTTACCTTTCTTCTTGAACCCTCACTGTGTGTCCCTGCCTCTTGTGTCTCAACAGATTTGGATTTTTCTTGAGAGAAATTATGTTGGAGTAATTTCTTCCAACTAACTCCTTGTGTTTTTAAAGCATGAACAACCAAAATTTTGATTAAACCATGATGATGAAGTCTAGTTTCAGGTTTCTTGGAAACTAACCTCACCCCTCTCACCATTTTCTTTAAACTCATCCATAAAAAGTGGGGAAAATTAATTTGTGGTCCTCCCTCGAAATGTGATAAAATATTTAAATGATAAATGAAGGTCATTGCATACCTTCCCTCACAGGTAAGGAATTTCTGCAGACTTACAAGCATCATCCAATATTCCTCTTTGATGTCTCTTCAAGGGATGCCCTTGGTCCAATCAGGGTCTTGATGTTTTGATTTAAGGAATTTTTTACAGAGCTTTTTGTCAACAATCACTCGCTTCAAGTATTTTTCTTCGGCCATCGAGAGACCCGTAGCTTCTTCTATAGTGGATTCTGTAATTGTTAAATTCAAGTCCCCAAACTACACATTTTATGCATCATATGTCTGCGAAAATACGAGAGAAATTCCCTCATTATGACCTTTAAACTTCTCTGAGAATGGCACCCACCCTACTTGTTCATAGTTTTTTTTTGCAAGCCTAATATTCTATTGTTTCTCTGTATATTTGAAATATGGGCTCATGCCTATCGACCCCTATGCTATCTTAAACAATTCTCTCGGATGGATGAAGCATGGACAAGGGGTCAAGGGTTGAGTACTGGATAAACGTAGGCTACGATAGAGTATCATATGGGGAAAAATATGCAAGGAATGCAAAGGCACAGGATTTATGTAGATGGTGTGACAACAATGGTTAATAACTCTCATTTGGATGGTAGAGCTATTCAGAGGAGAATTTATGAATGGAAGTGTATATTACAATGGTCACGTCAACAATCATGATGATATGGTGAGGCAGGTCAGATCCACTAATGGTTATGGATTTGTGGGAAACTTGATGTCGGACGATATTCATGGAAGGATGTGGTCGTTATGATTAGGACTCATGTATATGAAATCGGCTAGGATCATTACTTGATATGTTGTGATTCGTGGTTCGTTCCATTTCATATAGTATGATAATGAATCATAAGTGTATGGGGTTTATTTACCAGTTAGACATAGGGACTCTAAGTTTGATCTGGTAAAAGACATCATGACCTTGCACTCTTGATATTTCATAGGACATTTTCTCTTTACGGAAGTGTGGTTGAGGATTTTACAAAGATTCATGACAAAACATGGGTATGTTATGATCAGAGAGAAATCAGATGTTCTAAATGCATATTTAGTCTAATTTCTTAAAATAATATGAAAAAAAGGTTGAAATTGTATGTCCTAGCACTAATAATTAGACAACAACTTGGAAACATGATGAAAGTTACCCGTCACATTCTTACCATTACCGGATCGTCTAAGTACCGGATCACCTGTGCGTAGAGTTGAAATTAGTATGGGATCATCTGAGTACCGAATTACCTGAGTGCTGGTTTTTCTGAGTACCAGATCACCTATGTGTAGAATTTTTAATTAGTACCGAAATAGTGCAGGGTCCCTTCTTTTATACCGAATAGGATCTGATACTGGATAAGCACAATGAGATGATTTGGTGCAGGGGTGGCCCTTGGTACCATATGAACATAGAGGTTATCATTGGTGCCAGATAAGCACAGAGATGAACATTTTTTCTGGTGCTTGAAAAATCTTTGACACAGATTCTAGTGGCAGTGATTTGTAGGAATAGTTGGTTTTCTGTGATCAAATTCGACTGAAAAACCATGTAGTAACCAAAATTTTGTAGAGGAATGATGTAAGAAAGCTCTGTAACATGACGGTATTCTTTAATGACTAGTTATTGAGATGACATAACCCCTTTTCTTTTGGAACCAAGGTGATCATGCTTCTGCTGGCATTTCCTCTTTTATTACAATAACAATAATAATCCTAACTACTACTTTTCTGTGTATTTTTATCGAGCCCAGATTAGTTAATTCTCGTCGGTATTTTCAATTTTATAGAGTCTGGAAAACTTAAAGGAAACTCTCTATACTATCCCATGAATTTTTATTGAGCCCGAGCCAGTTCCTACTCGTTGGTGTTTTCACTTTTAAAGAGTCTGAAAAACTTAAAGGAAAATCTCTATATAGTCCTATGGATTTTTATCGATCCCAGGTCAGTTCCTTCTCACCGGTGTTTTCAATTTTAAAGAGTCTGATAAACATAAAGAAGAATCCATCTGGTAGATGCCCTCCTTATTTGTTTGTCTACATGCGAACACAACCAACTTGTGTTTTGTTTTTGTTAGTTATATTAGAAAAATAAAAGAGAGACTTTATCCAATGACACACCTATGTACAGAAGATGAATTTACACAATTGAACTTACTATGGTAGGTCAGTAGGAGGGGAAACCTTCTTTCTTACCAGTTGCATTTTGGAACTCTGAAGAACATTTTTGACGAAATCCTCTTTTGACAGAGGCTTATGATAAACCTTCAGTCAATTCCCATTTACAACAAAGGAAGTATGATTTTCGTCAATGGTCTTTATCCTTACTGAACTATTGTCATAAACTGTATCAACCTCATAGGGCCCCATCCATCTAGTAGACAATTTACCTTTAAAATTTTTGAATATGCTATCATATAGGAGGGCCCAATCACCTGACTGAAAGGAATTATTTTTAATGTAGTTGTCATGCCATTTGGTCCTTTGCTCTTGTATCATGGTGGTTCTTTGTAGAGAATCTTGTCTTCTCTCATCAAGCTCATGTAATTGTAAATAGCTTTTGTTTTTGAGCTTCATTCAGGTCCATCCCTAATTGTATCGCAGTTCTGAAGGTTTTTACCTGAAACTCTATTGGCAATAGTACCTGTTTCACATACACCAACTCATAAGGTGTATGGCCTGTTGTATTTCTCCAAGCTATCTAGTAGGCCCACAAGGCTTCAGGCAACCTATTAGCCCAGTCTTTTTGATGCAGTTGAACAGTCTTAGTGAGGATGGCCTCTATCACTTTGTTGGTCGATTCCACTTGGCCATTGGCTTGGGGGTGATAGGGAGAAGAATTTATGTGTTTGATCTTGTATTTTCAGTAAGAGACTTGACCAAATTTGAGGTGAATTGTGTCCCTTGGTCAGTGACTATTTTCTGAGGTACCCCGAAATGAGTGAATATTTCCTCAAACAGAAAGTCTACAACAGATTGTTCATTGGTTGAATACAAAGCCTTGGCTTCTACCCATTTTGTTACATAGTCTGTGAAAACTAATATGTACTTTTTCTTTTGAAACATGGGATTGATAGGTGCTACAAAATCTAAGGCCCATTTTTCAAAGGGTTCGATCACTACTTGGTCTTGGAGTGGAATTTTGTCGACTGTTGTAGGTTTTCCCATTCTTTGGCAATCATCGCAGTTGGCCACGTATTTCTTTGCATCCTTGAAGATGGTTGGAAAATAATAGCTAGACTGTAGAATCTTGTAAGCTGTCCTTTTTTTAGCAAAATGGCCTCCACATGGGCCATCATGGTAGGATATGAAGATATCCTGCATTTCATCTTCCCAAACACATCTTCTGATTACCAAATCAGGTCCAGTTTGGTATAGGGTATCCTCATGCCACATATAGTTGGCACTTAGCTTAATAATTCTTTGTTTTTCTCTGGATGTCATACTTTGAGGCAGCTTCCTGGTTACCAAATAGTTGGGTACGTTTTCATACCAAGGGGTGTAAGTAGAAATGGAAAATAAATTCTCATCCGAAAAATCATCATCTACTGGAGTACTGTCACCTATATGAATAAGTCTAGACAAGAAATCAACAACCAAGTTGTCTCTCCCAGTCCTATCTATGATAGTGATATTGAATTCTTGTAGTAACAACAATCATCTAGTCACTCTAGCATTTGTAACAGGTTTTTTCATTAGAAATCTGATAGTTGAGTGGTCAGTGTGCACAAAAACTTCGTATCCTTTGATATAGTGTCTAAACTTGTTGATGGCATATACTACTGATAAAAATTATTTTCTTGTGATAGTATAGTTTGCTTCAGCAGGTGAGAGGTTCTTGCTTACAAATTATATAGCATAAGGAATCTACCCTTCCCTTTTTCCTAATGTATCTCCCAAAGTGGTATCTAAGGCATCTGTGAAAATATGGAATGGAAGAGACTAGTTTGGACCTCTCAAAGCAGGGGCACTTGAAAGTTTTGTTTTTAAGATTTCAAAGGAGATTTTGCATTGCTCATCCCAACAAAATTCAACATCTTTTGTTAGCAATTTGAAAAGGGAAGCAACTAGGTTTGTAAAATTTTGAAAAAAACTCCTATAGTAGCCAGCGTGCCCTAAGAAATTCCTGATTTCCTTTTGTGAGCTAGGGATTTTGATTTGGGAAATAATGTCGATCTTGGCAGGGTCCACTCTTATTCCTCTACTGGAGATGTGGTGGCCTAGAAAAATTTCTTCCGTGGGTAGCATTCTCAATTTTTTGTGACTGAGTGAGAGGTTGGTCTCTTTACACCTAACCAATACCTTCTCCAAATTATCCAATGCCTGTTGGAAATCATCCCCATATACCATGAAATTATCCATGTAGACTTCTACACAATCGTTGGTTAAATCAGAGAAAATAGCCAAGACAACCCTTTGAAAGGTAGCAGGGGCATTACATAACCCAAAGGGGAGAACCCTATAGGCATAGGTTTCCCAAGGATAGGTGAATGTGGTCTTATCCTGATCTTCTGGTGAAATTTGTATTTGGTTGTAACCACTAAACCCATCCAGGAAAGAAAAATACCTCTTCCCAGACAAAGTGTCTAAGACCTGATATATGAAATTAAAAAGGAAGTAGTCCCTATAGGTGGCCTTGTTTAATTCTTGAAAGTCCACATGAATCCTCCATTTCCCATTTTTCTTTGGTACGATAACTAATGGGGAGACCCACTTTCTATCTAATATAGGATAAATGAAATTGGCTTGTAGGAGATTTTAGAGTTCTTCTTTTACTATATCTTTTAAGGTTGGCTTCATTCTTCTTTGGGCCCGCTTGATAGGTTTGATCTGATCGTTAGTGTAAAATGATGCATACAGGTATCTGGGTGGATCCCTTTCATGTCATAGTAATCCCATGCAAAAGCATAAGATTTCCCTTGAATCATTTGTATCAACTTTTGTTGTTGATCTATTTATATGCTAGCATTGATATATAAGGATTTTCCAGGACTGATTTCAATAGCTTGAACAACTAATTCTTTCCCTTCCTCTATTTGTGAAACAGTGGATGTTGTAGCAGTGGGAAGATGCCAAATTTATTGAAATTTGGGGCTAAAGATGTGTGTGTAGTTAGGGAAAGATTGAGGATAATCGATGCATGCTGAGTCAGCCAAGAATAGACTTAAGATTTGTTCTTCAGTTTTCTCTTGTACTTCTTTCACTTGTTCAAGTGTCAGCAGGGGATGAGTGTAGTCCTCCTCCCCATCGGGATTCTCCAACTAGAGAGGAACTTCAGTGGCTGGTTGGGTGAGGGGAAAAAGGATGAGTTTTTGACTTTGAGTGCCATTGGAGATTGTCATTTCTTGAGATTGACAGCTAATGAATGCATCGACAGTGGCCAACCAAGGTCTACCGAGTACGACTGGATGTCCTGGTTTGGGGGATTTGGGATGAATTACTAAGAAATCTACAGGGTATTCCCAAGAATCCAATGTAACTGTTATGTCATCTACACTCCCTACTGGGGTGATGGCGGATTTGTCTGCAAGATCCAAAAGAGTTTTTGTTGGTCTCAGGTGATCTAGTAATAGTTTTTTCATAGTGTTTACTGACATCACATTTATTTCTACCCCTTGATAAATCAATGTGTTAGGTAAGGAAACACCATTGATTTCTATGGTTACCACTAGGTTCCCTGGATCACTATACTTAGATGGAATCTCTGTTATAAACTCTAATAACTACCCTACCACTCGTATGACAAGAGGTTCCTTCCTCTTTCTCTGTGGCTTTTTAATGCAAAGGTCCCTTACAATTTTGGCATAGATAGGTATGTCTTTAATGGCCTATAGTAGTGGGATATTTACACATATGTTCTAGAGTTCAGTCTCTATATTATGTTCTAGAGGTCCATCGGTTTTCTTTATGAGAAACCTTTCTGGGTAAGGAGGATTCATTTTATGAGGTGTTTCTGCTACAAGGGAGTTGGGAGAAGGGATTTCTTGTTGTACCAAAGTGTTTTTTTCTTCTTTCAATGGATTAGTCATCTGTTCTTCTCCTTGAATTTTTTGGCCATATATTTGTTCTTCTAGATTTGTGTGATTGTGTACTTGTTCTTCTTGGATGACCATAGTGGGATTTGTTTTGTTTACAACCCTTCCCGATCTTAATTCAATTCCATTAAATGGAGTTGGCATTATTACATATGTAGGGAAGGTTTGTACTTCAACGTTTTCTATAGGTTGTGTCAGCCTGTTATTTGGGTTAGGGATAGGTTGTGCAGGAATGGGGATAGGCCGAGGAGGGTTTTGGATGGGTGCATCTTGCATTGGTTGTTGAAAATTTGGATTCATGGGTAGTGTGAGTTGTTGTTGTAATTGTGGGGGCGAAAGAAGGGAAGGGGGGTTAAATCCTGGGAGTAGCTGTGAAATATTCAAAGGGTATTATGGATAGGGGGGGAAATTTGTTGGTTGGAAGGGAAAATTCCCATATACAGATCCTCTGCACCTTTTTTGCCAAGGTTGGGTTTGTGTCAACCATTGAGGATAAGACATGGGGGGTACCCACTGCTGTTGGGGGTATTGTGTAATTGGGTCTACAAACATGTTGGGGTTTTGTTGTCTCCATGGTCTCCTAGGGGGGTAGGATGTCTCAGGTTCTCCTCCTCCCTTGAACATGGCCTTGAGTCTGGGTAGAGAAGGGATTTCGTTAGTAGGATGGTCCTCTATACAAAGTCCACATATTTCAATAACATTGAGGGGGAATTCCTTTTCAGGGTGTTTCCTCCTACACTAATGACAGAAAATTGCTAACGCAACATTTTCTTCCTCTTGTTTTCTTTTAATTTTCATGGTATCTAGTTGGGAACTCATGGTGTTTAGGATATCTATTTTAAATTTTTCTAATAGATTTCCCATTTCAATCCTAGTGACACCTCCAGATGTGGGTTTAACAATTTTGTTGGTAGGGTCCCTTATAATTTTCCCCTTTTTAGCTTGACTGCGAGAGTATCTTTTACAATACTCTGTTATGTCTACAAATGGATTTTGGTATACGTCCCCAAAACTCATGAGGTTTAACACTTCAATGTAATCATCCCTCACACCCTTTAGAAAGACAGTCCTAATTGTAGTTGTATCCAAGGAAAACTGCATAGTCTTTTGGTAATTGTATAACAACCTTTCTAGGTAGTCTTCTAAGCTTTCTTCTTCAAATTGTTGCATTTTGAATATATCATTCCTTGCATCCCTAGGTATGTAGTAATCTTGGTATTTCTAGAGGAAGGTCTCCTTCATACCATCCCAATACAAAATGGTGTGTTCCCCTAAGCTCATGAACCACCTTAGTGTCAAATCTTTTAGTGTAGCTGGGAAAAGTTACAATTTTTTAGCATTATCTGTGTAGTTATAGCTCCTACACAATATGTCAAATTCAAATAAAAATAATTCAGGGTCTTCTGTCGACATACCTCAAAAATGAGGAAGTGAAGATAATGGAATGTTCTTCATGGCAACGTCTTTAGCGATATCCAGTATGGGGAATCCAAATGTCTCTGTTTCATTAGCTATGTTTCCCTCTTCTTTTTCCATGTCTCCAAGCATCCTGTAGGGTGGTGGTTAATTTTCTCCACTGAGTGATGGTTCCACCACTGGGTTACTTGGTATCTCTAGTTGTTCCAAGGTTTTGTGTGGCCTTCCAACAACAGATGTAGCCTCTTCTATTACTACCTCTGTTTTTTTCCAGTTTCTCCTTTGGATGGGGTCACCCGTGCTTCCTCTCTTTCTTGTTGTCTTATGTCCTCAATCTAAACAGTGGCTTCAGATTTAGTTCCCTTTATTGTTGTTGTAATTGCTACCTTTGAGCTCTCTCCTTTGATAATTTTTCCTGCACAAATTTTCGATGAGTTAGTATAAGTGGGGGTTATTTTTGTTGTTTTCTTTTCTATCTTTTCTAAGATTTTAGGAGCAATAAATCTATGTTTATTATCCCTATATCTACTCATACAAGAAATTTAAATGAAACGAATGAAAGATGAAGATTCCTAAATAAAGGTAGGAGGACAACCTAACTTTGGAGCAACCCAAACAAAGTGGATGCACATGTTCTTACCTCTCGTCTTATTGTCTTCTCTCCACCCTCAGATCATCCTCAAATCCAATCCAATACTTCATCAAACCAATCAAAAACTCAAAATGCTACCTATTACTGTTTACAACTCCCCGACAACGATGCCAAAATATTGGTGTATAAATATGTTCAATATATATCTTACACTCATTTAAATGTCAATCTAAGATTCGTAATCAAAAGAGTTGTTACACTATATGTGTCGAAAACAGGTAACCTACCTAAGTCTGTTGCATATAGGAAATAATTAATAACATAAAAACTTTGTTTCTAAGATTTCTAAATACTTCAAATATCTTTGAACTTAGAAGAGAAAACTGATAATAAAACTTAAACAAACAGCCAATCAAGGAGATGTTGTCCTAAAGAAACAAGTTTGTTCATTTCAAGCTCATGAATTAAAGGGATGAACTTTAAGAAGCTTGTCTCCTATAGCAATCAAAACAATAACTAGAAATCAATTCCAATCACTCTTGAAATAAAAACCAACTCTAGCTTCATGTAATTCAATCAAACCAGCACAAGGAATATCTAGTATAACTGAGAGACTTTATTGTAGAGCATGAAGATGAGATATAAAGTATTCTGATTCCTTGATACACTAAATCTACTACAATCATAAACTCAAGATATCAATCCACGCTTCAAATAATTAAATGGCCATCTTCAACATCTGAGAATGAAGTATCTATTCGATCTAGCACCTGCTTATTCACACCAATCCAAAATGATTAACTCAATGATGAACTCTGAAAATAAATTAAAGATCAATCACACACACACACACACACTGTTGTAAAATATCCACACAAACACACATAACATATATAAGGAGGTTTACCTTGGTTGGGACAGTGGGCCCTTTCCGAACCAACAAGGAACCTCTTAAGAAAGTAACAAACTAAAGATTCTCACTCAAATTCAAGAATTGACATAGAAGATCTTTTTCATTAATTCAACTGGTAAATTGGATCAAGAGTCTTTTACTTCATACATGAAAATAATAGGTATCATCTAGTTCTAATAGTGTACTTCGTTACATTCCCTATTATCCACTAACTATCATCTATACAACACTCCTTATATAAGGTAAGCTTATACTATCAATATCTATGGACAAGAATTAAGTAGTTTGAGAAATTTTACAATTAAGATTTACATCGTATTTTTAGGAATTGACTCCATCCTCATGACACAAAGTGCATGAGCGATGGAGTCTCTTGCAACTTAAAAACTGATTTGGGTGCTTCTATTCAATTGTCTTCTCAAAATCTTCACCATCATTCTGGTCCAACTGGCGCATTCTGGAAACAGAGGTTTTGGTACCAGATTGCACATAGTCGCGAGTCTGGTACCGGAATGGATGCAGAGTAGGTAGTACCGGAATAACACACAACGTAGTACCAGATTGGATTTGGTACTGAATCAAAACTGCCTTGGGTACTAGAATGGATATGGTACCGGATTGCACGGTGTCTGGTAGGGTCGGATAGACTGCTCATAAATCAAACCATTAGGACTATAAAAAATAAAACAATTTAATCGAATTAATTTAAGAAAGTTAAACAAACATGCTTTAAATCATCAATTACCTCTTGTGAACATGAACACGGATATTAGGTATGTCTTTTGGGAGGGAATAGTCCAGTATAGGCTTATAACATAGACAAAAAGGGCTTAGATACAGGGTAAGATAGGGCATTATCTATGTCAAAATAGGGACTCAACACCTATTTTAATTTTGAATCTAAGTTTCTTAGAATTATCCTTAACTTGGCAGTGTTATAATACAATACACGGTTTTTCCCTTGAGAGACGCGTACATGCAGGAGCTGTCATTCTATATGGTGCATACATATGTAGTTTTTTCTTAAACAGTCGTGTACATCAATATGTTTTGATTGATTGATGAGTTTGGTGTTTGTTTGGTAAGTTTTTATAGTTGTTGATTCTTCTTGGGTTTCTTTCATAACTTTTGAGTGCCTACAGAGTGATAGGAAACCTTTCTTTGGTTGTCTTTTCGGGTGGTTTTTCTTTCTCATCATATTTTTCATTGGTTGTCCTTGCATCCTGGGTTGAGTGTTTACTTCTTGGTGTCCTTATTGGTTTGTCTCTTTTTTCTTACAGTAGGGTTTACATATCAAGTTGTTGTTCAGTCCTTGAATTTTCATTTCTTTATATTGAAAATAAAAGAAAATCACATTTTGCATTTTGGCATTTTCTCTTTTGGGTTGTTTATTATTGATCTTGATATGTGTAGAAAAATTGTATCTTATTCAAAATTGCAGAGTTGAATTGAAAGTTTCATTTGTGAAAAGCTTATCATTTTTTGAGAATTGAAGTTTAGGACTTAAATTTATCTTTATATTCATTTATTTTATTTGTTGAGACATAACATCATTAGTTTCACAACCACATATTTTGAGTAAACAAAGCCATTAAAAGTAACGATGATTAATTAAAATTGATTAGAAATGATTTTATTTTTTAAAAGTACACAAACACGTATAGGATATAGGGCCTTGGAATAGTATTTTGTGAGTAAAATTCTTCAAGAATATTAAACTCAACAGATCTGTATAACCAGGGAGTGGTGAAATCCATTATGTAATTAGTGACGTCAGGATGCTCCAATCAGACCGGAGTTAAGCACAAGGTTGGGTGATGTTAGTTGAGGATATATCCCTCTAATACCTTCTTAGCATCAGATATATGTATGGGGATCTGTTCATATTTGGGGGTCTTGCTAGTACCTTTACCTCCCTGAGAGGCGGTGCTTTCAAGATTTTGAGATTTGTTACCCTGCCCATATGGTGGACGGGACTTAGGACTGTTCACCCTCGTATTGGTTATATCATGGCAACTTTAGTTTCTTGACATAGTTATGCAGACCCCCCTTCTTTCGTAAGGTCTACATGACCTCCCAGTCTAGGATCGATCAAGAAACTGAGTCTAACTGACTCTTCGACCCCTCAAGAAGCTCAATTCCACTTAACATGCCCTATTTCCCTTAAATCACGGGTTGTATGGAACCTACAGCCTTCTCCTTAATACCTTTAATATTCAACATATTTAGGTGCTAGGTCTCATGGTTACGCCCCTCCCTTTATGCGACCAAGGCTGTGACTAGTCGCCTGATCGAAAGGCATGTCACGAATTGTCGTATCAGGTCTTTACATGCGAGTCACTCTAACTCTCCCAACTCTCGGAAACCCGATAAGATCCTAGCTCATGATAGCCCCTCTAATTCCCCTTCACCGATGTGACCCTTCGCTATGACCGTGGGCCAATATTTCAAGCACTTCACGATTTCACCTTTCGCAAGTTCACACTTTGAGAATCGTCTCTCTGGAAAATCAACAGTCCATATCTCTCCTCAATCTGACGGCTCAAATCAAATAGTGATCTCATGTTCCACGATTTCTCAGAACTCTTACCTCTGATTTCCAGAGTCATGAACTCTCGACAATACCAGATCTACAGTTCATCTCCCTCCTTCGATCAACGACTATGATCAAATCGTCATTTCGCATTTCATGAGTTCTTGTAACTTTTCCTTTGACTTATTTAAGTCATGAGTCAATGAAATGTTGATCTCTCACCACATGTACTCCTTGATGATGGATGGTCTCAATGATTTCAGAATGATCAACAGATGTGATATTTTCATGAGTTCACACTTCGCAAAGACTCACAAGTTGGCTCTTTGACCCTTCCACTCTACGAGTTAGCGAAATGTTGATCTATCGCCATGTGTCTTCCTTGAAAACAAAGGGCTCCGATGATTTTGAAGTTTCGTAATTCCGATTCTCCTGTACGCTTTCAAAGCTTTAAGGTTAGTGCACTTTACCTTGATCAGACGACTACAATTCTTTTGTGCGTAGATCAGATGGCTAAGATCCTTTCTCTGGCTCTCAGATCGAATG
This sequence comes from Picea glauca, assembly GCA_000966675.3. Lineage (NCBI taxonomy): Eukaryota > Viridiplantae > Streptophyta > Pinopsida > Pinales > Pinaceae > Picea > Picea glauca. The sequence goes on from JZKD02S2433098.1 coordinate 480,595, forward strand.
ACTGAGATATTTTATTTGTGCTTAGATCAGATGGTTGAAATCTTTTCCTTTGCACTCACTCCTCATTGTTTGGATGTTGATCGGATGATCCAGATATTTTCCCTTGAGCTTATGCTTTCTTCTAACTTACAAATTTTTTTGAAAGATTTAAAGGCTTCGACCTTTATCCTTCCCGCAAGTCTACTTATTGGATCTCGTTCCCACTTCTTGGAGAGTGCTACTCCTCCTGAGCTTGATCTCCTCAAATATTTTGATATCCCAAGCACTTCTTTCTTTTCTGGGAAATTCATCAAACTCAAATCCAAAGATTCTTGAAAAGAATTCTTTCTCGCCCTTGTGGCATTCCTCTGCTCTCGTCCTTCGACTTATTTACAGAGTCGCTTCAACTCTTTGTCAAATTCTAGACTTATGCACTCTTTGCAACAGATATTTACAATGATTTGAGTTCTTGCGATGACTGTGCACTTCTTGCAACAGTCACTTTGCACTCCTTGCAAGGGAAATCTTACGTTATTTCTCATGAGCTTTACGAGTCGAAACAAACCCTATCAATGCACTCCTTGCGGACTATGTACACACCTTGCACCATCTCACAAAGAAAAGTGATTTTAAAATTTATGCAAGCATTTCAAAGCTACATGCCTGCGTAAAAATATTCATTAATTATTGAAAAGATTAACGACAACAACATGGAAATTGTAAACAATATTCAACCATACATTGGATCAATTTTCCTTTGTTATCTTCATTCAAAATCAAGAAAATAGTTACAGTAAAAGTCAAAGAAACAACTATTGTTCACAAATTCCTACTTGCTCATAATTCTCGTAACCCATCTTTTGGGCATACAAATCTCTCTTTATACAAAAGAAACAAACTAACTTCTATCTAATTGCAGTTACATTGAGATTAGGGTTAAGCTCCCAAGTCACGCGTGCTCATTTTGTCTCCACGTGTGTGATCTTTCCTCTTTTGATTTCTATTGCTTCAAAATATTTGTAGTACTAGCTAGCATTCGAGACTCCAGATTGGCTCTTAGGCGTTGATTTGTCCTGCCACATGTACTTGTTGATGATGCCCCTACATCATACTCCCCCTGGAAAAAAATTCATGGACTCCTGTCTATGAGCTTTTGTACCAACTTTCCATGTTTCTGGATATCCGCTTCACTTTCCCAACTAGAATATTCTATTTGGTGTCCCTTCCACTTGAACATATATTCAAAATAGGTCTTCCTCTTATTCTTCTTACCAATCCTCTAATCAACGATATTTTCCATCTATGGTTTTTTTGCTATAGGAAATTGTTTCTCCTATTGAATATTCCCTTGATCTGTTGATCCCTCTGTGTCATCCTTCCTGTAAGGATAGAGGTCTAAGATGTTTAATATGGGCGATATGCCCAAATCATCTGGTAGCTCAATCTCATAGGTGTTTGCATCAAACTTCCCCAATATCTTACATGGTCCTATCTTCTTCATTTTATCTTGTTATATGTCCCCCTAGGGAACCTTTCCTTCCTGAGATGTGCTATAAATTGATCTCCGATTTCAAATTGGAGTTCTTTGCGATGTTAATCAGCTCTGCATTTGTACTCTTGGATAGAATTATGCAACTTCCCCCTGATCTGGCTATGGAGCTTCTACATTTCTGCAGCAAAATATTCTTCTCCATCACCTTTGATCTCACTATGTTTCAATTCTCTCAAATCAGATACTCCCATGGGTTGCATTCCATAAAATATTTGGAAAGGGCTCTTCCCAGTGCTCCTATTTGGTGAGTCGTTGTATGCAAATTTTTCTTGTGGTAGAATCTGATCCCATTGGTTATGGTACTCAGTGACCAGACTCCTCAATAAGTTTCCCAAAATTCTGTTTACCACCTCAGCTTTCCCATCTGTCTGAGGGTGACAAGTTGAGATGAAGGAAAAATCTATCCACAACTTCTTCCACAGTGTTCTCCAAAAATGAACAAAAAATTTTGTGTCTTTGTCTGAGACAATGCTTATGGGTAGGCTGTGAAGTCTCACAACTTCCTTGAAAAATAGGTTTTCAACATGTGTTGCATCACTAGTCTTATAACATGGGATAAAGTGTGCCATCTTTGAAAATCTATCCACCACAACAAATATGGAATCACATCCACTTTGTGTTCTTGGCAGTCCCAACACAAAATGCATGCTTATTGCATCCCAAGGCCTCTCTAGTATGGGCAATGGTTGATACAATCCAATGTTTTTTCTTTTACCTTTTGCATGTTGGTAGATTATGCATATGTTGTCATACCTCACCAATAGTATGAGCTACTCAACTACACAAATGTCCTATCATGGCCGAAATCTCCAGCCAATCCTCCACTATGTTTTTCCTTCAAAAGGTTATCCCTCATTCAGCATTTTGGTATGCAAAATTGATTTCCCTTGAACAACTCTCCTTCTTGAATCATATACTGTATCAACTAACCCTTATCTCTCAGCACAGGATTCATGCATGCTTCGTATGCTTCCTTGAATTCTGGATCATCACTATACATTTCCTTAAGTTGTTCAAACCCTAAGGTCTTTACCTGAAATTATTGTAGAGTCAAACATCTCTTGATAGTGATCTTGTTGATGTCTCTCGAGACTGTACACATTCTCCATCCTCCATATTTCTTTGGACTCAACATTGTTGCACTGCACATTGACTCAATCTCTCTTTGACAAAACCCTTGTCTAACAACTCATGGACCTAGTTATTTACCTCCTCATTCTCTTGAGGTGTCCGTCTATATGTCGCTTTGTTTGGAATACTTACTCCTAGTATCAAATCAATATGATGGATGATACTTCTAATGGGTGGTAATGAGTTAGGAAACTCATCCACCACTATGTCACAAAAAATTTCCAACAATTCTTGAACTTCTTCAGGCAAATCATCCATCGAGGTACTAGTATGGATGACTTCGGGTTTCCTCACCAAATCAAATTGCACCTCCTATTCTTTCTTAACTTCTTTCAGGAGTTCCTTCCCACTCCTGAGAAGTATGCTTGTGTTGGCTTCCCCTTTCACTTTCTTCTCCTCTATTGGCAACAACATGTGTGTCCTACCATTATTCTCCAAGGTGTATGTATTCTTCCTCCCATCATGAAAGACATTCCTGTCAAACTTCCATGGTCTTCCCAACAAAATATGGCATACATCCATGGGAATTACATCACACAAAATTTCATCTCTATATCCTCCTATCTTAAATCCAACCAAGCATTGTTTTGTAACCATTACCTGGTGTCCTTTCTGCAACCATGATACTTTATATGGATCTGGGTGTGCAGTTGTATATAGCTCCAATTTCTCCACCATCTCCATGGATACTAAGTTATTAGTGCTCCCACTGTAAATTATCACCTTGCATACTCTGTCTTTAGTCTTGCAAGCTGTCTCAAATAGACTGTTCCTCTGTATTAGATTTTTATCTTCTTCCTTTGGTTTTAAGATAACCTTTCTCATCATTAGGGATGTTCCATCCTCTACTCCCTCTGCTTGAACATTCCCTCTTTGTGCTTCCAAAATGTGAGCTTCTCCTCCTTATTTATTTTTCTAGGGGGATTTCCAAGACATATGCCATGTATTTCCATAGTCATAACATCTTATTCCTCCTCTTCCTTTTCCTCTAGAAGATTTTATTCCACCACCCTGTCTTCCTCGGGAACTTCCTCCTCTCTTCGAGTGACTATGTATATTTTTAGTCTTGTCTTTGGAATTATGAACCTTGTCATGGGAAACTCCCTTGCCTTTGTTCAGGGATGAGATTTTACGTCTAGCTCGTTGGATTTGTTTTCTAGCCAACTTCTCTTCTACCTTCAGCACAAACTGATAAAAATCCTCCACTGTCCTTACCGACATCATCCTGATCTCATCCTGGATTTCATACCTCAGGCCATTCATATACCTAACAACTTTTTCTTCATCCCACTCTCCTTTGTCCAACTCTGATTTTCAGCTTGTAGAACTCCTCTTTTTTTTACTGTCTCAGGTTCTGTAGCTTGCTGAACAAATTGATATGATAATCTTTGGCCATGAATTTATCCTTCATCTTGGCTACCATTATGTCCCAATTATTTATCTTATGTTTGCCTCTACTTCACCTCTCAACCTGCAATTCATCCCACCATAGTGATGCATGTCCTTTAATCCTAGTGACAACATGTCTCACCCTTTTCTCCCCATCGACATCTTCATAATCGAAATATTTTCCCATGGACCTTATCCAATCCATTAGTTCTTCATCATCCAAATTTCCTTCATACATTGAGACCTCTATCTTGGCTCTAGCTCTCAATCTAACAACTGGTCTTAGAAAGCGTTCTTCGGAAATGTGTTCCCCTAAAGGTTCTTCGTCTTCTACATCTTCACTCTCTACATCACTAACGTCTCCAACATCAGGTTCTCTTCTCTGCGCTTCTTCCATCGCTTCCATCCTTGCATCCAGTTCTGGCCCCTCTCTTTCTACAACACGATTGGCTAAAGGTGTCTCCCCTCATCTCCTCGGTGGCATTGTGTTGATTGTCTCTTACACACAAAGTACAATTTTGAGTTATTTTGTCTCCTTTATCTCCTTTATCATCTTCTTCTGAAATCTATAGACAAAAATCAACTCTAATACCACTTGATGTAGACCCCCCTTCTGTCCTAAGGGTTGTGCGACCTCCCGGTCTAGGATCAATCGATGAACTAAGTTTGAATGACTCTTTGGCCCCTCAAGAACCTCAATTCCACTTAACATGGCCTCTTTCCCTTAAAGCGCAAGTTGTATGGAACCCACAACCTTATCCTTAATGCCTTTAAGCTTCAACATATTTAGGCACTAGCTCTCCTAGTTAAGCCCCTCCCTTTATGTGGCCAAGGTTGTGACGAGTTGCCTAATCAAAATACGCATCACAACTTCACGTATTATGTCCTTACATGTGAGTCACTCTCACTCTCCTGACTCCTGAAACCCTGAAAGGAGCCTAGAGCATGCTAGCCCCTCTAATTCCCCTTCACCTATGTGACCCTTCGCTATGACTGTGGGCCAATCTTTCGAGCACTTTGTGATTTCGCGTTTCACGAGTTCTCACTTTGTGAATTATCTCTCTGGACAATCAATGGTCCAAATATCTCCTCGATCCGATGGCTCGGATCAAATCACGATCTTGCATTTCACGAGTTCTCATAACTCTTACCTCTGATTTCCTGAGTCAGGAACTCCCGAAAAGACCAAATCTAAGGTTCAACACCCTCCTTTGATCAACAACTATGATCAAATCGCGATTTTTCATTTCTCGAATTCGTAACTCTGCCTTTCACTTCTTTAAGTCATGAGTGAGTGAAATGTTGATCTCTCGCCACATGACCTCCTTGATGATGGACAGTCTCTATGATTTTGGAACGATCAAGGACTGTGATCTTTTTGTGTGTTGGGACTTCACAAATCCTTGCAACTCTACTCTTTGACCCTTCCACTCTGCGATTCAACGAAATGCTATTCTCTCTCCACGTTTCCTCCTTGACAATGAATGAATCCGATGATTTCGGATTTTTGTAAGTCTGATTCTCCTATACACTTTCAAAGCTTTAAGGTTAGTGCACTTTACCTTCATCGGACGGCTACGATCCTTTTTTGCACAAATCAAAGGGATAAGATCCTTTCTCTAGCTCTTAGATCGAACGGTTGAGATCCTTTCTTTGCACTTATATCGGACAACTTAGATATTTTCCTTTGTGATCACTCCTCATTTTCTAGATGTTGATCAGACGATCTAGATGTTTTCCCTTGATCCTACGCTTTCTTCTAACTTAGAATATTTTTTGAAAGATTTAAAGGGTTCGACCTTTATCCTTCCTGCGATTCCTCTTCTTGGATGTTGTTCACACTTCTAAGAGAGTGATACTCCTCTTGAGCTTGATCTCCTCAAAGATTTCAATCTCCCAAGCACTTCTTGCTTTTCTGAGAAATTCGTCATACTCAGATCCAAAGATTCTTGAAAATAATTCTTTCTCGCCCCCTTGACATTCCTCTCCTCTCATCCTTCAACTTATTTATGGAGTTGCTTCAATTCTTCGTCGAATTCCAAACCTATTCCCTCTTTGCAATGGATCTTTACAAACGTTTTTGTTCTTGCAATGACTATGCACTTCTTGCAGTAGTCACTTTGCACTCCTTGCAAAGGAAATCTTACGTTATTTCTCCTGAGCTTCACAAGTCGAAACAACCCCTGTCAATTCACTCCTTGCGGACTATGTGCACACCTTGCACTGGCTCACAAATAAAAGTGATTTTAAAATTTATACAAGCATTTAAAAGCTAAATGCACTTGTAGCAATATTCATTCATTCTTGAAAAGATTAATGACAACAATAGGGAAATTGTAAAATATATTCACACCATACATTGGATCAATTTTCCTCTATTATTCAAGAAAATGGTTACAACTAAAGTCAAAGAAACAACTACTGTTCAAAAATTCCTACTTGCTCATAATTCTCGTAACCCTTCTTTTGGGTGTACAAAATCTCTCTTTATACAAAATAAACAAACTAACTGCTATCTAATTCCAGTTACATTGAGACTACGGTTAAGCTCCCAAGTCACACATGCTCATTTTGTCTCAACGCGTGTGATCTTTCCTCATTTGTTTTCTATCACTTCAAAATATTTGCAGTACCGGCTAGTGTTCAAGACTCCAAATTGGCTCTCATGCATTGAGTTGTCCTGCCATGTGTACTTGCTGACAATGCTCCTGCATCACATAGGTAGCCACATAGGCTACTTGCAGGGGTTATTCTGCATGTACCGTGAGTCAAATAAGTGTCAGACAACACACAACCTTTATGGAGGATTACCTCTCTCGGGGGATCTGACCGACTACTCTGTTAAGCCCATGAGGGCCCTTATAAATGGATACCTCGATATTTTTAAGGGAGTCTCAAGCCCCTCTTGGGTGAGGCATACCTACTCTAGTGATGGAGGCCCCTTTTTTCAGCCACTATATCATGTTTGTGTACATTGGCATGTTTTCTTTACTTTGGTGTGCTCTCTGATTATTAGTTGGCCTTAGGATTTTGTATTGCATCGTGATTTTTCATTTCTATGTTTAGTAGAGCCATCATGACTCCCTCAGTTAGCGCTACCCAACCCATGGTCTTTTCTCATTCCATGGGGAAAAATCCTTTTGTATTTCTGAGTGGTACATTGAATCATGATACTTGGCCAATACCTTGGGCCTCTAATCATTTTTCTCTTTGTATGCTAGACATGTCTTTTCACTTTCCATCCTCTGTCTCATCTTCTTATGTGAATCCTAGTTTTGGATCTGGGGGTATGTTGCCTCCTTTTTATCCCTTTTCGTTTGGTGAGAGTCATATCCCTCAACCAACTCTTACAGTAGGAGGTTGGAATATTCCTTTCTATGGTTCCAATCCCCACTTCACTTTTCCATGAGAAAGTGCTCAAATGGGTGGTCATTCTACTTATTTCATCCCGTCCGTCTATCCTTCTTCCGCTATGCCATTTATTATGAATTATTTTCACATGGCGGACCTTTGTCTGTCCTCTAGTGTTTCATCTGGGGTGATCTAGTTTTATAGTATGGGAAACCCCTTTCACAAAGTTCCTTCCTATGGGGGAAACATATATCCTCACCTGAGTAACCATTGTCATGTTGCTTTCTCTTCAAAATAGACTTCCTCAATGATGATCCCCTTACAACCATTTATGAATTAGTTTGGAGGAGGATATTATCCTAATGGAAAGGGACATGGTGTATACCAGAACCCTTCCTAGCCCACAATTTCTCAAAATCAGTATTTCCCGAAACCTTGGTCTCAAATGCCACAACCATTTGTTGCAAGTCATGCTCTAATCACAAGTCCAGTCACTACAATTCATATTATAATTATATCACCAACCTATGCTATTCACGTTGGAGATAGGTCAACAACCTCTATAATTCATGTTTAAGAACAACAACAAGTCACTGCATGTCATGCAGCAGGCACAACTTTAGTCACTTCTAGTCACACTATACATACATCACCAACATCTGCAAGTCAGGTTGGATACCAAAAACTAGTTGTTGTATGTCATGTTGGGGGCACAACTTTAGTCACTAGTAGTCTCACTACACATACATCACCAACCTCTCCTAGTCATGTCGGGGATTCATCACCAACCTCTTCTAGTCATGTTGGGGATTCGTCAACAACTTCTATAAGTTATGTTGAAGATCTTCTACTAGCCTCTGCAAATCATGCTAGGAGCATGTCACTAGCCACTGCACGTACTGTTGGGGGAATTAATATTATTGATAAGCTTATACATATAATACGTAATCCCAAGTTCATTTTTATACTTTGCAAGGGAGGTCAGATAAACCTTTTGTGCCTTGCTACTGTTGTGGTACAAGAAGTGCAATCCTTGTCTGATAACCCTTCGGGTTCTGAGTTGTCTTTGGTTTCCCAACTTTATAACCCTTCTTTGGTTGATATAGAGGTCATGCCTATGCAATATTTGGCTGACACCACTCTTTTTGTGGGGATTAATGCATCTCTTGAACATGTTGTCTCACATCGTGTTCAACTAGCGGGCATGTTGATGAAATACTCGTCTGACACCACTCTTGTTGAGGAAAGTGATGTGTCTCTTGACCTTGTTGTCTTGCATCCTCTTCAAACAAAGTTTGAGGAAGAGGTTGTTCTGATGATATCTTCGGTTGATCCCAATATTCTCTTGGAGAGTGACAAATCTAAGTGACATTATTGATGCGACCTTCGGTTAATCCGACTCTTCTTTTGGGGGGTGATGCGTCTTTCAACCATGTCCTTGGAATTTCTAGTCATGTACCTTATGAACAAGGGAGAATTCCACTCTCTTCGATTACTCTCCCTCCAAGCCCTACAGTGGTTTCCTTTGATTGGAATGATCTTTTGGAGCCTCGACTTCCTTCTTATACACCCTTCCAGATAAAGAGCATTCTTCAATATATTGTAGATAAGGTAATCTCTACAAGTATTTTATCCTCCTTGGCTTGGAAAGCTTTGGATTTTTCCAAGACTGTGTCATCTATCTATTGGTTTCTTACTTTAGACAAAATTCTTGCATGGGAGCCCTGGCCTCCCCCATGATATGCTACTTAGAACAACATTCTTGAGTCTTAGTTAAGCTCTTTTCCGACTCTATAAAAAAGTGAAAATATTGTCGGGTGAACTTGTCTCTTTCACACTCATTAACTGTATTTGAAAGGATTTCTATTTGGTGTAATTTTACCCTTTTCAGACCAATTAGACTAATTTCGAAAAAGGAATACTCTAGTCACTAGTTTCTAGAAGTGTTCTCCTGGGTATTGTTTTATATTGTTTCAGACCTAGGGGACTAAATTTTTGAAAAAGGACATTCTTTTGCATTAAGTTGTAATTGCATTCCATTATACTACTTGCAGTATTAAGCCTATTGTTAGTTCTCTCTTTCTCACTATAAGCCTATTACCTCAGCAATTTGCATCACCATCCAAGCAGATCCTTGTTTATATCCTTTGCAACTTGAAACCCTGTACCCTAAGAGGAAACATTCCTCCGAGTGTCCACATCCTACATGCACCTCCTTGCATTGAGAATAGGTGTGTTCCATGGTTGGAATTGGTTTCTTACTCGTGACACTCATTTCCTCTCTTGTATCATAGCATTCATTTGTCTATGAAAATACAAAAAAAAGATGGGTAGGAAAGGAATATTATCTCATGTTGGAAACAATTGTGTCTCCTTTGAACAAAGAACAAACTTTTGAGTCCACTTGTCATCCAAATTTTGGGTTTAGCATGACCTTAGGAAGTTGATCTTGTTAATTAGAGTTTACTCCTTTGAGTGGTTAGTCTTCCAGTCCCTATGGAGAGTTTGATTGGTTCCTCCTGCATCACAAAGTTTCATTATCAAGTCTATGTTGTTGGAGTCCTCCATATGTCTCATGCTCTTGTTCAAAGGACGTCTATAAGATTTTTTCAGCCATTCCTTAGAAATCTTGACTTTTCATGTCAACCATAACTTCAGCATGTCTTAAAGTTACACAAATTTGTAGTCCTAGCATGCACCCTGGTCCTACTTTCATTATGGGTAGGAAACCTTGAACCCAACAGTTGACATCTCCTCATTGGTCATTGACTGGGGGTCTCCCTTGATTTTGATGGCAAGAAATATATTCACATATTGGGATTCATGTATTGTCTTGGATTCCATTAGCCTTATTGGTGGTTTCCTCGCCTTTGTGAACAATTTTCATTATTGGATTCTATTTAGAGGGTTGTTTTCGTGCATTACTTGCATCTAGTGCATGCAAAAAATGCGCAGGTTCATTGGTTTGTGAACATCATCTTCGTCCGAGTTCCTCCAAATCATCAAGATATTTCCTTGTACCTTGTGTTGAATGATGAGAGATTCCTTAATGATATCCTTTTAGTGGGTCTCCTTACATCAAATTCAACTCATCTATTATAGAAACAAGGTATAGAGTCCTATGAGTACCTAGAGGCTTGTAGTCATGAATGGAAATTTCTCTCGCCATTGAAAGTTGGGAATACATCAATGTCTCTTGATCGATGGATTATTTAGGTTTTCGGCCTCAACACCTTTATTCACACTTGTGAGAATGTACTTGGTTCCTTGATACCTACTTTCATTATCGGTAGGTTGTCTCATGTTTGTTAATGGTATACCTTAATGACCAGTAATCAAACGAAGTCTCATTTTGTTCGACCTCAACTCCTCTATTCACATGATGTAGACTTGCACCTTCGGTGGTTCATGTAGAGGACTTGAAGAAATCAATTTATAGTGACAACTTTCCTGAGTTGTTTCTATCATTCATTGGACTAGTATCTATATCACTTTAGTGATCATGGGAGATCATATTGTAATCCGTTGTATACAGATATCTTCAATTGATTTTGAGGCTATTTTTCATTGGGCCTTGTTTGTGACTATGACATCCTATTGCATGTATCTACTTTTTATTTCCTATTCATGGCCATGAACAATTATTAGTATATTTCCACATGGATCTGTAGTGTAATTCAAATTGGTAGCCATGTGTACAAAGTCATTATGGATTGTAATATTCTCATGAGAAACTAGTGCATCCAAGTGGGTCTCCATTACTCCACTTACGGGAATTATAATGTATTTCGGCGATCACAGATACTCCTCTGACCTCACACATTAGGGGGAATCTGTTATAGCAATCTTTTCCTTACCCCATGAAACTTGCTCAGAAGGCCTTTTCCATTTCCCTATGCAGACTTGAAGTCCCCTTTTTCATTTCCTAGAGATAAAAATCATATTTTTCCACATATACATTCCCTAACAGTTAAACAACACGTGTATACATAGGTTGCACCATTATATCCCATGCACATCGCGTTTGGTGATAAAAAATTAAAAATTGTGTCGGGTTTCCATGTCATGTCACAAGATCCATGATCCCTAACCTTCCATATACTAGAAATGTTCTGACTCGGCCCTTCAATTCCATTTGAAGGCTATAAATGGGCCATATCCAAACCGTGGAAAATTAGAAGAATTCAATTTTTGACAGAAAAGTTACTCTGGAGAAATTATTCACTTCATATTGAATCTGCATCCCTTTGTCCTTTAAAGTATGGACACATTGCTAAGCCCCAAATATCTTCCCTCTTTGATGGAGAACCTCATTGTATCTCTTATATGAGATTTCCTTTGGTGTAGGATTGAAGTGGTGGAGACCCAACTGGAAGGGACTTAGTTTCTCAGTTTTGAGATGTGCCGACACAAAATTTTGTCACTTGTATACTTCTGTTGATCATATTTTAATAGAAATACTCTTTTCTCGTCCAATTAATGTCTTTCAAATATTTGAGTTATTATTCCATTGGAGTATTTGTTATGAATGTTAATGGATTATGTTATTGTATGTGCTAACTTTCTATATTATCACCATGTGATTACGTATCTTGGTTGTTGAGGACAAGGCACAGGTATAAATATTTGATTTGAGTGCTCAACGATGGTCTTCATTGAATTTCCAGATGATGTAGGTTCTTTATCTTGTCTTGTTATCATTTACATTTATATAGGATACTTTGGATTAGAGTTGATTTTTTCAATCATTCTATCTATTGTTGTTTACCCCATGCCATAGAGTGATTTTCATCATAACAACAATTCCAAAAACAAGGTAGAAAAATAGCATGCCAATGATGAGAGTTCCTCGAGATGCTGGAAACATGAAACCAAAGGAATAAAAAAAATAGTCACTATCATCATACCCAATATCTGCACTCCATCACCCACCATAAAATAGAGAATCTCTTTATTCATTAGAGCTTCCCTATCTAGTTCCTCATAATAGGATGACCAATTGACATCAATATACACAAAGGAAACTTTATAATAGAAATTAATTGGATGTCCTTCCTTCACTACTTGATGTAATAACCCCCTAAGTACATTTTTAAAGGATGGGGTATTAAATTTTTTCTCTCCTCAATTATAAAAAAAACCTCTTCCCAATCATATCATCATGTTCTTCTCGTCGAGGGATTTCCAACCATTGTAACCATGCTCAATTCTGAGCTCAGGCTAAAAAGGCATAGCCTCTCAAAGTTCTTGTGCCTTCATTGGCCAACCACTAGCTCATTACCATGAGGCATCCACATGGACACTTCTTACTCATGCCAGCTGCCGTGGAAGTGGCACGTTAGATACATGGGCCAATTCTTTGGCCCACTTCTTGTCATTGTCACGATTTATTATCTGGTGGTTCACTCTCACTATCCCAATACTTCTGACAATGATGCACCAAAGTCCATATTCCCCATATCCTACAACTAACAATCCTTGATCTTGAGGGTTCATAGCACTTCAATGATGAAATTTTATGTGGATATTAATTCCCATCTCCCAAAGTTTGCACGGTGTGTGGATGTGACCTGTGAGATCTCCAGTGGATATTCCACCTCTTCCCTATGTTGATCAACGATCTTCGTTAGCATCGACTCCCAGATTCATCGACGATTTCTTCATCGTTTTTGACATTTTTTGGTCGAACGTGACCATGCCAACCTCCCACCTTTTCGACAATGACATGTATAGATATAACGATTCATATTGCCTCATCAAATCCCAATAGGATCAACGATTATCCTCATATTTCCTCTCTGGACCCACGTCAACTAATCAACAAATAACACCTATCAACTTTCATGAAGTCATCATCCTCACTCTTATTTTGATTGCATATCACGAAAGATCAATGACGAAGATACCCTCATCCAATGACATATCGATGAATCTCATCATGTTATCGATGTCAGTGTCTTCGTTGTTCAAAATTCTCCCGGTTCACCCACCTTCCACCTCTGATGATGATATGTAGATATCTACCACCCATATTTCCTGAGGATGAACCTCAACAAATCCAGTGCCCATTATTGAAACCAATATCTGAAGTACCTCTCACCCTATGGGACCCACCATCATCCCATCGGCCAACCCCTATGTGACACCTGCCACCACTTTAGACATGTGGAATATTTATTGGATATGCCATGTCATCAGGTCGTCACCACATTCTCTAATATCTTAAGTGGAATTTATGACAGATCGAAGACCATCATCATGTCTCACCACTCACCGATCAACAATCTAGATCTTCTCTTTGGAGTCCTACTTTGAGCTCTTCGTAGATGTACTCTGAAATCTTCAGATTCCACTTCAAAAAGGTCAATTCCTAAAAAAAGTTCCACTTGACATGAGGCACAATATCTATTGAACATGTGGCATCATCACCACTTGACACGTTTTGATTCACATTTCCATCAAAAGGTTCAACTATAGGTGCCAAATCACTATGCCACATGTCACCTTCTAGGCTCGAAATGTGGAATCCTTCACAACATCCTCTTGATCCCTTAACTAAGGATACATGATCTCAATAATATGTTGAGTCCTTTTGATCTTGGCAAATCGATGACCCAAACAATTCCTCTAAAGGAAGGATAGGATTATTTTGTCTCATTGAATCAATGACCGTGATCAAATCCCACCCTTGTTCCAATTAATGGTCCATATTTCTCCCGTATTCTCCTCGTTGAAGCCCATCTCCATGACATACTTCAATTGGCACCATACAATGGATGGCAAGGATATGTTCTCTCACTAGATCAAATATCAATATTTAATCATGTCCCTACGTTGATAGAGGGTTTTATCTAACCATTATGCCAAATCAACAATCATGATTCCTTTGAGGCAAAAAGAGGGTTTTATCCCTAGTTGTCCATCCACATCTGCGATCCCATGATGAAATAAAGAAATGGAATCTTTAGGAATGGAATCTATAATAAACTCCATGGACCCAAGAGTTAAAGAAAAACATATGGAAGAACATGAAGATTCCAAGAAAGAATAGAAGCTTGAACAACCAGTCATTGTATCGAGAATCACAATATTACCATCCTGATATGAAAGCAATCAAGAAGAGGAACTGAAAATTGTGGTGAAGAACAATGTATGGAAGACTTATGAATGAAATCATTGCATGATCTAGAACTAGAGGTTCTCCCAAATGGAGGGAGAAGACTATGATGATTACTCATTTTGGTAAACCAAACATATCTTTACTAGAGGTTATCCACTAGTGCACAGCAAAAGCGTGGTGAAGATTTCCTATAACAATATATTATATCAAGATGATTACTCAGAAGATCAAATCTCATGATGACAAAAGAAGTGCCACATGGATATGTTCAAGTTTTCCAACAATGATATATTTTATTGATCAGAGCTAGATGAATCCTTCAAAGAATACCAGTGCTCTAGAACAAAGTACATTTGAAATCAAGTATTACATTATCTATGATGAAGCTCAGAAAGGAGAAAGAGATTATCCAATACATATCTCCACAGATGAGCAGATAAACAGACATGTTGGTAAATCTTCTATCCAAGATAAAAGAGTTTGCGTACTCAAGATGGAGCTTATGG
The DNA here is from genome assembly GCA_000966675.3 of Picea glauca. Classification (NCBI taxonomy): domain Eukaryota; kingdom Viridiplantae; phylum Streptophyta; class Pinopsida; order Pinales; family Pinaceae; genus Picea; species Picea glauca. Next base: position 495,623 of record JZKD02S2433098.1, read on the forward strand.
AGACAACTTTCTTATTGAAAAAGGAAGAGATGACTCCCAGGTTGGGAGGGAGCACTGATATGTATTGATTTATGGACAATCATTTTTCAGTTCGAAAAATGGTCCAGGATGAGTAGTTTCCTTTCCAGTTTGGAAAGTGGATTGAGATTTCTAACGGATAGAGATTTCTCATTGTGGTTAACATGGGGAATGGTCCAGATTGTTGATGTATCATAGACAGTGACTTCCCATTGTGGTTAACATGGGAAGTGGTCTAGGGCAGTCTCTCTTCTTGAGGGTTACTCAAGAAGACTGGTCCGCCTCACCGGACAATGATTTCTCATTGTGGTTAACATGAGGAATGGTCTATTTTGGAGGTTGATACAGGACAATCTTTTCCTCTTGTGGTTAATAGAGGAAATGGTCCAGACAGTCATTCCTTAGGTTTTATACATTCTCTTGAGGGTGCACTTTGATTAGTGTAGGAGGAATGGCCTAGGGTGGGTAATGGTCCAGACTCAACAATCGGGGACAGACATTCCTTAGGGTTTATACATTCTCTACAGGGTGCACTTTGATTAGTGTAGGAAGAATGACCTGGGTTAACGAATTGTCCAGGTTTAGAAGACAGGACAATTATTCTTCCTTGCTTGAGAATAATAGTCCAGATATCTCATTATTCTACTCTGAGAGAAGATATTCTTTCATATCTCACAAACGTGAGTGAAAATTGGCCCAAATTATTCAGTTTATTTTTAACAATATTTTCTATGCAGATTGACATCAGAGGATTGTTATGAAGATTGCTTATCTCCAGACAATAGAATTATGCTACTATGGTGGATATGTTCCACTGTTTGTGACTATACATCACTGATCAAGTACTTGTATGCTACTTGGTGTGGTAGTAAACCACTGGAGTGTAGTTATGTACTACCATGGATAAACACAGTTGTGTTTTATCAATCGATATTGTTCCAGTTGTCATGGAGAATTATTCAGTTGAATAATAATGGCGGTGCTTGTGATGCTACCAGTTGAATGGTCTATTGTGTTCAAGACCATACCTCCCTATCTAGGAGGGAGTGTTAATATTGAGTTAGCTTCGGGAGGTATGAACCTCTATTGTGACCTTTGACAAGATTAGAATGTTCCATAATGAAGCAAAGAAATGAAGGAAACCCTAGACAAGATGTCAGCTGACAATAGATAATTAATATGAATTAATTAGTACCTAGAAGGAGAAGTCAACCCCAGTAAGTCTTCCAAAATCACTATAAATATAGGGTGCTAGTCTCTCATTATACAGACTTCTCAAAATTGCAAAGAGCAGTTTCTGCGCACTACAATCCAACAGTTTTGTGCGCAAGTCCCGGGGAAGGTACTGCACCAGTTTTTGGGTGAGACTATATGTTCATCTTGGTTACTTCTTTCTTGGTGCATTAGCCTCTCTTGGCTATTGTATTTCTACCAAGATTATTTTCTCTATCAAGGTCAAGGTGCTAGGAGGGTGTCTTCGGCCTATGGTTGGGTGCCAAGGGTATTGTTAATGGTAAAATGAGCACAATCCTTCATATTCTAACAAAGACAACCTACTAGGATATATACATTGTTCCTAAAGGAGCAGTGGCACAAAAATTAGATTGCGCATTTGGTTCAATTAGTGAAATACAACCTTGACACTCTTAAGAAATTATTGGATGCATACAAGGGCTACAACATGGAGGAAAGGGCCAAGATGTGTAAGGTTTACTTACAAAACATGATCCTTATACACCTATACAATTGGAATCCAAATCCATATGTGGGGGACGTCCAGATGATGGATTTTGCATCATGACTAAAGCATGAATAGATAAGGGCAGAGGAATTAAGTAAATACAAAGACGAATAACTTCAGACCCTCTTTTGTATTAGAATTGAGGCATATATACTAGGGGATGTTATAAACAACCATCAAAGCCTCTCTTTAGACAAAGACATAGCCCAAATTTGGACAACCAAATAGAGAGAGGCAATGGCTCACTTGGATGAATCATTGAGACTTTTGGAAGAAGAGGAATTAGAATCTTGTCACTGGAGGTGGCACTTTTTTCCTCATAACTTACATATTAGAGAGACTCATTCTCCCAATTCTCTACAACTTTCCCTCCTAATAACCACCTAGTACAAATATGCACTAATAAAGATGAGAACAAATTGGATTCGGTTGAGGATGAATCCACCACTCCTTCTTCCTATAGCACCAATGGTTAACCTTAACAAAGAAAAGGAAGAAGAGGAGTGGAACAAGATAATGAAACATAAAAGATATCATGATTAGCATGCCATAAAAAGATATGTGGCATGGGAGATGAGGAAGGAATTCAGTGAAAAAAATACTAATTCACAACAACATAACGTTGGACAACAACATCAAGAAACAATACAACAACTTAGCAGTGGGTGAGAACCTAGTGAACATCAACAATAACAGTTAGAACATAGGAACCTAATTTAGTTGCACAAGGGTGTGAAAAGTTTCAGTTGGGGGTGACAATGAGCCCAATTATTTCCTATCTCAAAGGTTCATCATAGGAACATTTTTCCACCATGATATGACTAAATATTTTCTTTTGACCATTTTTAACAGTTAGTCATGAATATTTTTGCATGTTGCTTAGTGAATAAGTTTTGAGGTGAACTTGTGTGCTTAGCATATATTTTTTCTCTAATATCTATGATAAAGGATGTGTGTAGCATCAAATAGGTCGAAATCCATGAATCAAGGGACCCTAATGGCATTTAATCTTAGAACCAAAGGATTATGTCTCCCTAAAAAGTGTTTTCATCCAAGAATCAAGGGACGATGTCCCCACCTAGCTCTTAAGCACTCTTAGTTCACTAAGGACTACTCTTGGCCAACAACATTTTGATATTTAGATGAGATTGATTGAGATCTCCTATTTCCCCATTTTTCTCCTCAATATAAGAAACAAGGTCGAGTTCTCAAGACTGTATATAGACCTCTAGCCTACAGAGAAAAAGACAATTTTTTTATGATATTGTATGGAGCTTTTTATTCTGAAGACTTTTTGTTGAAACTTTGATCTTTTTCTCTTGATGTATTGTTATTATTAATGGAATAAATATGATCATGTTTTCACCTTTATTAGATTTTTCTCAAGGTACCTTGTGCTTCTTGGGTAGGGCCTACTCAAGAAGGCTCAAGTACGCTATTGAAATTTCCCTTTTTCTTGAATGATAATTAGTTGATAGTTATCATTTCATTCCCTCTTGTATATTAATATAGTCATGCATGATTAATTCTTATTTTTGTCAATTTGTCATTAAATTGTTAGTTTCAGTACATATCCTATAGAAAGAGTCAAAAAACTATTGGGATGCTCTTGGGTGTCTTCTCAAGGATGAGAACCTCAGTTCTACCTCATTTTATCGTATTCTATATTTGTCGATGCTTTAGAAGACTCACACTATATTTTTAGGACTCGTTTTTGGCTTCCTCTAGGACTGTTACAGTTCCTATAGAAACTTTCTGTAGGACTATTTTATCTATAGATCTCAATTTCCCCTAACCTTATTTTCAAGAAAATATAAATAAACAATAAGACATATGGCTTGTTATTGGTTCAAGGTTTATGCATAAATTAGGTCATTTATTCCATGCATTAGTTTAACCTCTTTAATCACATTTTTATGTCATACACTAGAATGAATTCATGCTATGCCTTCTGTTGTTTTTCTATGGTTTAGTATGATTTATTTTATGTCATTAGATTATATCTCCTTTACTCAACCTAGATTAATTGTCCTTTCAAGTTGGTGTTCTTTTCATTCAAGCAATAGTTTAAAGTTTATTTCTTCCATCTCAATTTACTTTCCATTTACATGCATTTACACCCCTAATCAATCTAATACCTATACTACTATTATTTCATTCTGCATATACATTGCACAACACCTCTTAAGTTTGTACAAACCCCAGGTTGACAAGTAAAGTAAGAATCCAAGGAAGCAATAGCATTATTTATTTTATTCCTAGGACCATCACATATGTTCACTGGGATCACAGGACATCACATCACAATTATTAACCTTGGATTTAACCAACATTTGAAGCATGTCACGAAAATTGATAAGTCATTTCTCTTGGGTTCCAAGTTGATTTTTTGTCTTGAAGGACACATAGATGTTTTGGAATTGTATATAGTGTATAAGGTTCATAGAGGATATACAATGAATAGTTTCATCTTTGATCCTTGCTTTATAACCTCAAATCTCCACAGTCAAAGAATGAAAATTGCAACAGGGCTAAGTTATGTCCCCCATCCTACATATATCACAATTCATTCATTGAAGGTAAATAACTTCAACTAATTGTGGGTACCCGAAGTCAATCACCTCGTGGAGTAATTCATATACAAGGAAAACAAATTTCCTAAGTGAATCTTCGTTGAAAATTTGAATTTAATATTTTATGACATGTGATATATGTTGCAAAAGCTCAAACACGATTGAAGGAGACACATTTATTTTGGTGGTTGTAACAAATAATAGGCCATCAAAATTTACATGTAAATAATTAAACCCTTAAACATTCAATGAATACTAGTGGTGCCTCCTCCTTGTCATCACTCTTCCAAAATTTGACCCCGTGGAAAAATATTTTAGTGCATCATCTCTTGAGAATTTAGGTAGAGCATGCACATTGTATTAAGAAGCATGTTCCCATTCATATCAAGAAACCCATGCTTGAGATATTACTTTGAGTTGTTTTTCAGAGAAATCCTCATTTTGATTGCTTAGTTGTCGAAAATAGCTTATCATAACTAGATGTTTTCTTTATCTCCCATTAATGATTAAAGAGGTCATGATATGATAGTGTAGCATGTGGATATAGTTTGGAAGGATTTATTTGGGAAGAAACTCTCCCATGGTTTTAATAGTTTCTAGTATTATTTTTCTATTTGTAGTTGCGAGACAGCCTTTCATCACAAGTTGAAGTATTCTTATTGTTTCTATTGATCGATAAAGATGGTCTTCCCCTATGTTTGGAATTTACGATTCATATTTCAATGCATGGCTTCACCTACTTTAATGTTTAGCATTATATAACAATGGTAGACTCCATTATTGTTATGCAAGGTACATTTTTTTTTTTATTGTATCATGAGTTTTTCCCATTAGGAGTTTTTCCCATCTCCTGTTGGATTCAAATCTTGAGGTAAAGCTTCTTTCCATAGGTATTGTACAGTGTTCATAAAATATATTTTTCTTCCTACTTGAACATTTTTTTATTTGGTTACAAGATTCTAGATATAATTTGAATCAATTATTTATATATATGAAATGAATGTGAGATCTAGATTGCAAGTGTGGGTGAGGAATAGAAACCCTAATTCAATATGGGAGAAATCATTTGAAGATATATTGAAAATATATGTCTACACACTGGAGTTTCCAAAATCCTCTAGAAGATATCAAAAATTGAATTATTTTGTTTGAAATATTTAAGATGACTTTTGAGAGTCCCTGGATAGATTAATTGGTTTTAAAAGTTTGACCCATTATATGGTGTCTGGGTTCTGTATGTTTTCTCTGTTATGGATGTGCTACACATTATAATTAAATTATACTTCTTCGTATTAATATGTGTGTGCATTTGTATGGAGGGGAGAGAGATAAGTTGTAACATGTTTGATTTGAATTTTTTAGAATGTTTTATGGTCCAAGTGGTCCCATCCCTTGTTGTTAGGAAAGATGCTAGCCAAGTTTTGGCCAAAAACAAATGTCTTTTAAAGAAAATAATTAACTAGGGATGTGAATATGTGTGACAACAAGGTTGCAAAGTTTTAAGAGCTCTAAAATCCTAAGTTGTGGGAAAATAATGAGTTATCTAACCATTGCTTTATTTGACCACTATTTGGAAAGATCAAAGCATAATGTAGTACTTAGTATGTGAAAGTATAGGGGGGTTATGCTCACTTTCCTCTCTATTTCGTTAGATATTCTTTAGTTGTTAACTTAATTAGGGTAAGAAAATTAGTTCTATGATGGTGGGAAGCCAAAAGATGAAATATGTATCAACATGATTATATGAAGGGATTACACATATTGTAATGAAACATTCATGCTTTCAAACATCCTTCTTAATCAGATGAACTTAATGAGGAAGGATAAGATACCTTTCATGTAGGATTTCTAAATCCATTCAACTCAAAATATGTAGACCTCTAATTTAGGTATCATTGGTTGCTTGTTAAAATTTTTAGTTTAGTAACTTGGTTTTCATGGTGTTGTGCATTCTCCTTCCTGAAAATGTGACAAGTGAGAGAAACCCTAACTATAGATTGCCATCTTAGTACATCAAGCATTGTTTGCATCATATGATTTTTTTATGTTTGGTTATAATCCATAGATTCCCTTGGGCGAGATGTGTTCTTCTTTTCATTTACAATCCATGGAAGTATGTTCTTGATATCGATCACCATTTTTTGGATAAAGAGTATTTTGGCAGATTGCAATGCACTTGTTATTATGTGTTCCTCTTATTCATGCATTTTGGGATGGCCAATTTCTTATTCATGGTTTATTTTTCACTTTGGTTGGTTTAATAGATTATAATTTGTATCAAACAACATTGGGAGAACATATTTGATAGTATTGTGATTGTTTCATTTTTCCATTATAGAAGTTGGATAACTCAGATAGTGATGGATTGATTATAGGTGGGGAATGTGAGTAATTATTTCTTCATCTATGACTTTTGTTCCCTTCCATATAGAATGTGTGTAATCTCCTACAATATTTGAGGTGGCATTCCTTGTCACTGTGTCTCATATCTAGCTTAAGGTGGGGTGTAGTGAATGCCTACAACTAAGAGGAAAACCACTCTTACAGAGCCAGTGCATAGGCGAATACATTCATGAAAGATAAATATAGTTGTGTTTTGTAACTTATTGCTTGTATGTTTTCTTACTATGTTTGAAAAAACAAAATACTTGAATGGTCTAGAATGAGGAAAATTTCTTTGGTTACTTAAAAATTACATGAATTATAAATTTCATGAACTATACCTTGTTGGATTACAATTACACATTTGATGGTGGTGAAAATTGTAAATGTTTTGTCAAGAGTTTTGGGTCGGAGATGCAATAGAGATTTATTATGAATTGGAACCCTCCTAGCCAAGGACTACAATGTGTTGAGTGAAGGTCATGTATACTTAAGACTAGTTCCTAATGGAAATTGAACCAGTCTAACCATTGGAATTATCAATATTACCTACTAGTCTTGTTGGGTATGTAGAGTGTAAGCTAATAAAGCCATGTAACCTTGTGTTTCCCTTAAATCCATGTAATTTTAGGTGAGTTCTATTGCGAGATTCAATGCACAATTTAGATTATGTATGTAATGGCTAAGGGTTGGATTTAAGTAACATGGTGAAACTTGTTAGGAGGATTCCTTCATGATTGAGTAACTTTAGGGACCTAATATAATTAAATACTCACGTTCTCAAGGAAAAATGATATAGATTGAAATTTTACATTGCCAATGTTTTGATTTTGATGTTTCAAGTTTCATATTGTTGAGAAATAACAAAAGTAAAATAAATTATTGAGACTAAGATGAATGGATGACTACACACCTAGCTTGAAGAATAAGAAGCTTGTATACCAATAAATAGATATTGTGACTCTAAATGTTGGGGGTTAATGTGATAGTCAACAAGGGAAATACAGGAAAACTTTAGCACATTAAGGCGACTACACATGATGGAGACAATGTTGGATAGTTTGTTTAGAAAGTTGGTTGTCACTAATTTCAACCTTTGGATAGTGATGTTTGATATTGATCTCAACCTTTAGAGATTGATGTCAACCCTTGGAAAAGTCTGGTAGCACAAAGGTATGGGTAACAGACCCAAGTTTGTTTGAGGTATAAAGGCATTATTACTAGTGAATATGTGGGTAATACTATCGTGGATGGATAGTACACATCATGTTTCTTCCAGTGATATGTGGTATGTCACATAGTTCCTCACAGGTACTAAGATATGGCTTTGTGAAGTTGGAGAACCCTTTAGAGTGATCTCGAAGCCCCTAGAAGATCAACAAGAAGTTAAATATTCTAGAAAGCTTCTGGAGAGTCTTTAAGAAGATTCCTAGTCAAAGTGGTTGCAAAGAGAAATTATTTAAATAATAAATTGGTTGCAACAAGAAAGTAGTAAAGGGTAAAGATGTTATGATTTGACTAATTAAGGAATTGTTAGTTGCAAAAAAAAATTATTTAAATAATAAAATAGTCAAAGTGGTTGCAAAGAGAAATTATTTAAATAATAAAGTGGTTGCAATAAGAAAGTAGTTAAGGGTAAATAATTTATGATTTGACTAATTAAGGAATTGTTAGTTGCAACAAGAAAGTGGTTATCCCTAAAAGGTGGAGAATGGGGTAAAACAATTACAAGGAAACTTCTAGAGGAAGGAACTTAGAAAGTATAAATAAGAGAGTAAGGGACTCCTATTAGCACCTACCTACATATTGAATATAATTTAAAATCTTAAAAGTTATGTGCAGGAATACATTGACAAATATGAGAAAGCATAGGTCTGAAGAAGAGTGTTGGCAAAGGGGGAAGACCCAAGCTTCAACACTTCAACAGTGCACCAACAAAACCCTAACTACCATCCCTTTCAGCAACACTTGCGAAGAGGATGAAGTCTCACCTGAGGTAGAGGAAGGGGGGTTGCAGGACTCAAGTGTCTACAACCTAGCTGGGACACATATATGTGATTAAAACACTTAAGAGAGAACTTAGGCATCAATATGCATTAGGTTATGATCCTTATTCACATCACATATTTAACCCATATTATAGATCAACGCAGTAGTAATCAATATTAAGCACATCTAATCATTTAGCACATAACATCAGAGAAGATCTAGCATTTATTCATAGATAAAGCACTAAGAATCAATGGATCTACCTATCACACATCAAGATCAATGCACTAAGAAAATAGATACATAAACATCATGAAAAACATTGCACGAAGCACAACAACACAGGATATACATGGTTCACCCCAGTGTGGGGCTATGTCCACCAACTTCTTCTTCTTCTTTATTGATATTCAATCTTTCTTACAGTCCTCTGCTCCTGTGCACAAAGCCACATAACCACTCTGAAAAGGACAGGATATATGTGCACACCTTGCCAGATCCTCCTTCCCCAAATTAGGTCAAGGAACAAAGCCAACTTTGGAATAACACAAATCCTTACACAATTTGTCTGCACAAAGCCTCTTACAATCACTTGCACTTAGCTCTGCAAGCCTTAACACATCTTATTGCACAAAACCAACTGGTTATGCACTAAGCCAATTACAAGTAATCCTTCTTACACCACCTAGCTACTTATTTATACATTACAAAAAGGCCTAATCATGGGTAGACCCATGGGGTGACATCCCATACCCCTTACATAAACGCTAAAACCCAAAAATCCCACAAAAAGGGAGAGATACTGCGATATCCACTTTGCTTGGGTGCTTCATATTCGACCATTCTGTCGAAGTCCCACAAATGTTCAAACATGACCAACATTTCCACAAAACTTGGTCGAGGGCCAACACGCCCCAAAACATCACTTGTGACTCATCTCGAGTAACTTTGATCTAGATAATACTGCTTCAAAGGCCTCAAGCTTAGATCGAGCTGCCTCGAATTGTTTCTTTTCCAGAGCCTCCTACTCGGTGAGCTCCTGAATGACTTGCTCAATGACAGGCCCTTTCAGGCGTTGTTCCACTGGTGCAAACACTTTTTCCAACTATGAGCCTTGTCCCTCTATCTCTTCAAAAAGTGTGCAGGCTTCATCCTGCACCGGCTAGAGTCTCTGTGTCACCTCCATAACTCTTCTCTGAATGGAAGTGACCTATTGTTGAACTGTGCACTTCTCTTGCGATCCCTTCATATTCTCTACTGTAGTAAGAAGCTTCATCTGTGCTTGCACAGTCGACGCCTATTTATTCCCTTCCTAAATATGTGCCTCCAATGTCCTCAGCTCTAAGTCTTCTATAACGCATTCATAGATCTATGCACTTCGATTAATTAGTTGCTTAAATTATGAGACCAACGCCCTGATTCTTTCTACTGCACTCCTGGCAGTCTCTTCCCTCTAATCCCACACTTCTTGCGGAGTTCTCAACACTGCCTGAATTTCTTACTCTGCTACTCTTGCTTGAAGCTATTGAATGGCCTCTACAAGCTTCCACACTTGGATCTTCGTTGTCTCTTCTTCCATATGAGCCAAGCTCGACATAGAGTGAAGTGCTCTAGTCATGGATTCCTTCACCACAGTCTACTCCATGAGAAAATGGTCTTTCTCTTTCTGTATTTTCTCTCTTTCCTCCTCAAACTTCGCTCTAATGTCATTCGTCTCTTGCTACACAACCAGAAGTTGCTCTAGGACCACCTCCTTTTCTTGCTTCAAGGTCTCTCTAGCCTACTCCTTTTCCTCTTGGACTCGCATTTGATAATCTTTGCAACTGGGTGGGCTCATCCCGCCATTCTATATTTTCTGTTGAGGATGGCGTAGTAGACACTACGTGGCTCGATTGGATAGCTTGTTGGATTTCTTTGAGATCCTTCATTATTTTTTCATACATCGATTCATGCTTTTCTCCATGTCTCTACAAGATGTCTTCTGAAGCATTCTCGAAAATTTTAATGATGATCTCGATGTCTTCCACAGTGATCACATTCTATGAATGAGGCTTATTGGCTTGGGACTTCTCCTGTGCTGATGGTTTCTGCAAAGAAACCTTCCTTTTCTTTAACGTCTCGGGATTTGTAAGGGGATCCTTTGGCGGTGTCACTTTTCCCTTTTCTTGCTTGTCTTATTCCCCTTCCTCCTCTTGGTTTACTTCGTCACCTCCTCCTCCTCTAGGCGAGTCAGGTTCAATTTCTTTCGACGCGTTGTCCTTTGCCTCACTATCTATGTTTTGCACTTCCTCATTTTTCTTCTTTTTATTTCCATTACTCAGTCCATCATACTCAGTCTGGGTGACCAAAGTACTTCCGATGATATCGGGTTCGGAGAATTTTGCATCTCCTCTAGTACAAAGAATTTGGTTGGCCATTCTTTGGTTATCTCCTCCATGTCTTCGTCAGTCAATTTGTTGTATGACTACAGCTCCTCTTTACTTTTGTCCCTACATGCAGTGATGTATATGAACTAGCAGTCTGCGCGGAACTTCACTAGCGGCTTGTATGTATGCAAGGTGTTCGAGGTCATTCATGGGAATGATTCAATGGCACACTTGAGTTGTAGATAGTAAGCAAGGAACACCACATTTGATTACCACTCCTTCACCATATCGCTCGTATACCAAAAGGTGGCGAACCTCATGGCTAATGGCTCTGATGGCTCAACTTCCGTGAATATTTCTCCCTCTGACATCTCCCAAGCGATAAATGCAATGAGAGTCAACAACCAACTGAAGTGAAATTCGTAGCCTTGGTCCTGTGCTTCGCGATAATCCTTCTCCAACTCATTGATGAGCTAGCTCACCCAATTCATATGCATTCCTTTGACACACTTCCCTGCGGGGTCAACTACGAACCCTGTGACTTGTGTAGGATGGTTCTTTCTGATGAGCTTACCCACTATCAGCTGACAAGCTAGGTGCACTATGCCATTATGGATGGAGGCTATATTGTATCCTCACTTCCCCTTTTCCACATCACCATATACCTCCTTGATCTGCTATGCCAGGGAGCGATCTGCAACCTTCCTTGGGTAGAACTGGTGAGGGTCTAGTCCATTCATGCTCAGTCTAGTAATCTGATGTATCAATGTTGAATCCACAGTCATGCACTTATCTAACAAGATATAACCTTCATAGCAGCACGACAGGAGGGTTTTAATGCACGCGTTAACCTTCTTATGTATTCCAAAGTGGGGGATCTTCATCACGTTCAAGATCATCGATCACACGATCTCTTTAATCCATGGTTGGGGAACTATCTTGGGTTTCTTCCCAGTCGTCTTCATCAGGTACCTATGTAGTGCGAGCATCACATAGTTCTTTCCTCCAAGGTTGAAATCGTTGATCTTGAGATCTAGGATCAATCCCAACTACGATCTAACTACGTGTATCCCCTTTGGGAGGTACGCAGTGATCAGGGTGTACTCAAATTCACGTGGGATGTTGTCATGACTAACCATGCCAGCCAAAGGCAGGATGTAGTCGGGCAAGACTGACAGGATCTTCTTTTCATTTTCCAGATCATCACGATGCTTGATTATTTTCTCAGTCATATTTTGGGATGGTACAAATCAACATCTAGTTGAGGGGGATGATTTCAGTCCTCCCATCGACGATGCTTGTATACCTATAGGCATGACTTTCTCATCTATGAGGTCGATCAAGATCTCTTCTACAAGTTTATCTAATGTGCTAAGGTTTCCTGACATACATTCTCGTAATCAAATAAATCAAGTAGGCAGATGGACACTCAAGGTAATCGAATCAATGGGGAAGTCTAGACAGTACAGCATAGTATACGATCAATTCTCTATTAGCTTGAATATCTCAGTTTGAAAAAGTGGTCCCGGCAATGGAACCATTTTTTGGCATAGGGGCATACCCAGGATTCAACACTCCAACATTGCACCAACAAAACCCTAACTACCGACCCTTTCAGCAACACCTGCGAAGTAGATGAAGTCTCACCTGAGTGACGCAGGCATGAGCTTACCTCCAACACCCACTCACAGGATCGATCTAATCCCCTCTTCGAGCCGAATTAGCTCTTTGGACTCCCAATGGAATCCCTATGAAAAACCCGGTCCACGGGTCCTTTCTTCACCCTGTCACGGCCTCTACACGCACCTGTGACTTTTCTCGATCTTAATTTCGGGGTTTTCAAGGTTTCATCCTTTCCAATGAAAAGAGTTCCTGTCCTCTTGAATTCCTGATCACCGATGTGCAATTTCACTGATATGTGCCCTTTACGCGTTAGCCCTCTTGGCTATGCTCTGGTCAATGTGACAACTTTCCATAAGACCGCAACCTTATATTCCTTCATCGGGGTTTTTGGGCTTCAAAATCCCGATGTGCTCCAACTTCCATTAGCCCTCCAGACTAGACTCCTGCTCCATGTGACCTCCCCCTCTATGACCGCAGCCATACCTCCTCATCGGGGTTTTGGACTTTCCAATTTCAAAACACATATGTCCTATGGATTCGCGATTCCCTGAATCCCGAAGCGCTCTTTACGCACTAGCTCTCCTGGCTAGGCTCCTGGCCCATATGACCATTATCCCCGTGACCGAAGTCTTACCTCTTTGTCAGGGTTTCAAGCTTTTCAATGCCGCAATGCATTGGCTCACGGGATTCTCAATCCTTCGAATCTCGATTCTCCGATATGATGACAGTTGGCCCACAATGGCACTTTCCTCCTTGTTGGGGTTTCGGACTTCACGATTCTGAAATGCCCAAACTTCTTGTCACCAGGATTTTTGATATCCCGATGACCTAAATGCTGATAGACAACTTCTTGTCGGGACTTTCCCCGATGGCTCGGATTACTGCCGCGCGTCCTCCTCTGATGGACGGTTCAGATTCCTCATCGCATTTTCGAGACTTATAATGTCCCGCCTTTCATGACCTCAGGAACTCCAATTTCCCGAGTGTCGATATCCCGATGTCAAGTGCCCGGATCTTCGGAATGGACGATCGCATGACACGCATCCTCTCTCAGATGGACGGCCCATATTTGGGTTTCCAAGGTGGACTTACCCGATCTACTGTCCACAGGAACGTCGATATCCCAACTCCCAACGCCTCGATCTCCACCACGTGTCTCCACTAATGGATGGTCCATATCAGTTCCAGGTAATTTCCCATGGAAATTCTCAATCTCATGTCATCGAGACTTCCGATTTCCCGATATGCGAAACCCCGATGAGTCAACCCTCCTTTCAGGATTTCTCCTCCAGTTCACGAGATTAATCCTCATGCAACTTATGTTAGATCCGACGGCTAACGGGTGATTTGTTCAAGATCTGACGGCTGTTGTGCTCCCTCCTGAGCTTCTGCACTTTCTTCCCAACCTTGGGAGAATTTCAAAAGCCAAAGGCTTGAACCTTTTCTCCTTTATTCTTCGTGAGCTCCTTTGCTTGAGTTCTCACCGTGCGTTCTCAGTAATGTTGTTCCTCCTGAGATTTTACTTCCGAATCCTCAAAGGATTCCTTGACTTTTTCACTCCTTGTAGAGCCCTCACACACAACATGCTATCTCTCCTGAGCTTCTCAACCACTCAGACCCCTAAGGGATTTTTTCTTTCTTCCCTTCTCCCTCAGATGGAGAAATATGGATGCCCTCCTGGCTATCCTTCTACTCAAGCAACTTCTTGATGAGCCTTTCAAGGTGTTCAACAACCCTGTGAAGATCCCTTAGTGGATTCTTCTTCAAATCACATAACTCAAAGAGTTCCCTTCTCTTTTGTGTTTGTCTACAGACTTACTCAATGCCCACCTGGCAGAGTATTCTCTCCTTTCACTCGCTCAATGCCCACTTGGCAGAGCTCTCAGAATCCTCAGTGATTATGTTTCCTTTTGAACTCACAACAGAGTTCTTTTCCCTCTATGCCTACCTTCACAATGTCTCGATGCCCACCTGGTAGAGTGTCTTCTCACGGAACTTCCTGCAGTCCTATCTTTTGTGCACCTATGCACCTACTCAATGCCCACCTGGCAGAGCTCTCAGAATCTTCAGTGATTCTGTTTCTTCTAACTGAACTCACAACAGAGTTCCTTCAAATGCACCACTATGCATATGCTCAATGGCCACCTGGCAGAGCTCTACAGAACTCACAACAGAGTTTCTGTCTGCAATTGTGTCTCTCATACACAACCTTGCCTCAAAGGTATTTAGTAACCTTGAGGTCTTCCCTGAGTTGTTGACTCCAGTTCTTGTGCCACAACACGTCTTTGTCTGAACATGCAGAATTCAAAAATGCATCCTCTGTGCACGACTATCAGAACCCGCAGTGTTCTGTCACACCCTCCTGGTGTGAAGCCTCAAGGACCTTCACCTGAAATCAAACACACTCCTGCAAATGCACAACTACAATATACATCTACAACATAAAAGAACAATCACAGACATCCACATAACATAGAATTAATGCAGGAAAAACTTCTTCTATTTATATTAAAAATGGAAAACGCCTGTAATTACAAGGTGTTCTCGAGCTCTCTTTGGCTCTTTTCTAACTTATACTCATCTAACCCCACTAAGAGATACAATCAATCTTTTTACATGAGGGGGCTCTTCGAGCGCTTCCCTCCAACCTACCTACCCTATTCAATTGCATTGAAAGGGTTGTCTAGTCCGCTATCGGATCTAGATCTCAACCATACACACATTAAAGGCCGATATACCTAATGCCTGCACAAAGGCACGGCTCTATGGATCACCAGCCTAGACATTTAATTACATTGAATTCATATTTCAAACGAGTTTGCGCCTCTCTTCAACACGCGATTTGAATTCGCTAATGTGGCTGGCTGGCTGGATGGATGACGTGGAGAGATGCTCCTACATCAAACTCCTCAGCTGCAAAATTCATGATATCCTACTCATGAGCTTCCCATATCAACTATTGAAATCCCCCCAGGATCCCAAATCATTCTCTGGAGTTGTTCATCCGCTCCATCCTACTGTTGTTGTTGCTTCTGCATTGTTGCTACTGCTTCCTTCCTTCTGCTGAGCTTCTCCTCACTGGCAGTCTCTACTGACCCCAACATCAACCTTATGATCTCTTCTATCACTTTGTCCAGCTGCTCCAGTGGCTGGCTCTGTTCATGTAGTCTCCTCAGCAGCAAAAGCTTTCTGCTCATGGGTAGATCACTGTAATCTCCCATTCCTTCTTCATCAACTTCCAACTTCACCTATTGGATGTGCACGCTCTGCACTTTTAGGCTCTCTTCCAGGTCTTCTATCTGTTCCCATAGATCAACAAAGCAAATGTTGTCTGTTTCTTCTTCTTCTGTTGCAAACTCCCCTGTTGCAGTCTTTTCAGCTTCCTAGCTAAAAATATGGAGCCATTCTTCTAAATGCTCATCATCCTCTTCTCCTTATTTTGCTATCAGCTTCAATGCTATAGCTTCTTCAGCTTCCTAGCTGAAAGCGTTGAGACACTCCTCTGAATGCTCATTTTCTTCTTCTGCTTGGGAAACTTCCAAAGTCTACTCCAAGTCCTCTTTCCTCCTAACAGTCACAGCTGATTGTGCTTCTACTGCTTCCGCATCATCTACAACATAGAATCCCGCCTCCTCTGGGATAAGTGGTAGGAATACATGAATTCCTCAAATCATTAGAATATCCCTCATATCCTCCTCCTCTGTCATCTTCACCTGCTAATCTAAATCCATCTCTGAATTTATGAGACCCTCCGACAGTCTCATCTGCTCATCCCTGCCCATCTGGCAATATGGGATGCTTCCGCTGCACTCCTGGCAGGTTATGAGATCCCGCAGTGACCTCATTTCATTGCTCAGCTGGCAATGTGAAATTCCTTGGTTGTCCTCCTGACAGTCTCTGAGATCTCCCAGTGATCTCAACTCATTGCCCACCTGGCAAACTAGAATTTCCTCTCTACCCTCCTGGCAATTCTTGAGATCTTCAGCCGATCCCAATTCATTTTCTCCATCATCGAGACCTCTCCCAGTCTCTGGTTCACATATATGAACCATTTCTTCAGGTCCATTGAGGTTTTCTGCATACCTCAACCATCCTCTTAATAGCCTCCACTGTCTTCTAACCATCAACTCCTTGACTAGCCATTTTCCTTTTGGCTTCTTCATGGGCCATTCATACACCCATCTTGACTTCTTATCCTGCTGCATCCGCAGTTCGAGATTTTCTATGTCTGCCTTTAATTCATAGAGCTCTTTATCCATTTCTGCAATCTTTTCTGCTTTGCTCTTCCTCTCAGCATGCCTATAGTCTTCAGTAACCATGGTATTGTCTTTGTCTGCTTTCCTAGCAAACCTGCTACTGTCACTCTGCACTAAGAGTGTTACCAGCTTCATCCTCCTACAGTCTCCCTGACTACCTTCTTAACCGCTGCTTGCCTACCTACAAACAACCACCACAGAGTTTCCAGAGCTCTGTCTTCTTTATCTTCTCTGTTCGCAATATACAAACGGAATCCCGCTCTGATACCACTTGATGTGTATCAGAGTGCTCATTACCTCTTCTTGCCTCTTCCTGCCTGAAATATACAAGCAAAAATCTAAGCTCTGATACCACTTGACGCAAGTGCGAGCTTACCTCCGACACCCGCTCATAGGATCGATCTAATCCCCTCTTCGAGCTGAATTAGCTCTTTGGACTCCCAATGGAATCCCTATGAAAAACCTGGTCCACAGGTCCTTTCTTCACCCTGTCACGGCCTCTACATGCACCTGTGACTTTTCTCGATCTTAATTTCGGGTTTTTCAGGGTTTCTTCCTTTCCAATGACAAGAGTTCTTGTCCTCCTGAATTCTCGATCACCGATACACTCCCTTTATGCGTTAGCCCTCCTGGCTATGCTCTGGTCTATGTGACCACTTTCCATAAGACTGCAGCCTTATATTCGTTCCGTCGGGGTTTTGGGGCTTCAAAATCCTGATGTGCTCCAACTTCCATTAGCCCTCCAGACTAGACTCTTGGTCCATGTCACCTCCCCCTATATGACCGCAGCCATACCTCCTCATCGGGGTTTCAGACTTTTCAATGTCGAAACACATATGTAGTTAGGATTCGCGATTCCCCGAATCCCGATGCGCTCTTTACGCACTAGCTCTCCTAGCTAGGCTCCTAGCCCATATGACCGCTATCCCCGTGACCGTAGTCTTACCTCTTCATCGGGGTTTCGAGCTTTTCAATGCCGCAATGCATTGGCTCACTGTATTCCCGATCCTCGGAATCTTGATTCTCCGATATGCTGACAGTTGGCCCACAATGGCACTTTCCTCCTTGTCGGGGTTTCGGACTTCACAATTCTGAAATGCCCAAACTTCTTGTCACCAGGATTTCCAATATCCTGATGACCTAAATGCCGATAGGCAACTTCTTGTCGAGACTTTCCCCGATGTCTCTGATTGCTGCCGCACATCTTCCTCTGATGGATGGTTCAGATTCCTCATCACGTTTTCGAGACTTCTAATGTCCCGACTTTCACAACCTCAGGAACTCTGATTTCTGGAGTGTCGATATCCCGATGTCAAGTTCCCGGATCTCTGGAATGGAATATCATGTGCCACGCGTCCTCTCTCAGATGGACGGCCCAGATTTGTGTCAGGTTTTCCAAGATGGACTTACCCGATCTACTGTCCACGGGAACGTCGATATCCTGACTCCCGACACCTTGATCTTCACCATGTGTCTCCACTTATGGATGGTCCAAATCAGTTCTGGGTAATTTCCCATGGAAATTCCTGATCTCATGTCATCAAGAATTCTGATTTCCCAATATGCGAAACCCCGATGAGTCAACCCTCCTTTCGGGATTTCTCCTCTAGTTCACGAGCTTAATCCGCGTGCATCTTCTGTCAGATCCGACGACTGACGGGTGATTTTCTCAAGATCTGACGGCTGTTGTGCTCCCTCCTTAGCTTCTACACTTTCTTCCCAACCTTGGGAGAATTTCAAAAGCCAGAGGCTTCAACCTTTCCTCCTTTCTTCTCTATGATCTCCTTTGCTTGAGTTCTCGTCGTGCGTTCTCAATAACATTGTTCCTCCTGATATTTTACTCCTGAATCCTCAAAGGATTCCTTGACTTCTGCACTCCTTGCAGAGCCCTCACACGCAACGTGTTATCTCTCCTGATCTTCTCAACCACTCAAACCCCTAAGGGATTTTGTCTTTCTTCCCTTCTCCCTCAGATGGAGAAATATGGATGCCCTCCTTGCTATCCTTCTGCTCAAGCAACTTCTTGCTGAGCCTTTCAGGGTGTTCAACAACCCTGTGAAGATCCCTCAGTGGATTCTTCTTCAAATCACAGAACTCAAAGATTTATCTTCTCTTTTGTGTTTGTCTACACACTTACTCGATGCCCACCTGGCAGAGTATTCTCTCCTTTCACTTGCCCAATGCCCACCTGGCAGAGCTCTCAAAATCCTCAATGATTATGTTTCCTTTTGAACTCACAACAGAGTTATTTTCCCTCTGTGCCTACTTGCACAATGTCTCAATGCCCACCTGGCAGAGTGTCTTCTCACGGAACTTCCTGCAGTCCTGTCTTTTGTGCACCTATGCACCTACTCAATGCCCACCTGGTAGAGCTCTTAGAATCATTAGTGATTCTATTTCTTCTAACTGAACTCACAACAGAGTTCCTTCAAATGCACCACTGTTCATATGCTCAATGCCCACCTGGCAGAGCTCTAGAGAACTCACAACAGAGTTTCTGTCTGCAATTGTGTCTCTCATACACAACCTTGCCTCCAAGGTATTCAGTAACCTTGAGGTCTTCCCTGAGTTGTTGACTCCAGTTCTTGTGCCACAACACATCTTTGTCTGAACGTGCAGAATTCAAAAATGAATCCTCTGTGCACAACTATTAGAACCCATAGTGTTTTGTCACACCCTCCTGGTGTGAAGCCTCAAAGACCTTCACCTGAAATCAAACACACTCCTGCAAATGCACAACTACAATATACATCTACAGCATAAAATAACACTCACATACATCCACATAACACAGAATTCATGCAGGAAAAACTGCTTTTGTTTATATTAAAAATGGCAAACGCCTGTAATTACAAGGTGTTCTCGAGCTCTCTCTGGCTCTTTTCTGACTTCTACTCATCTAACACCACTAAGAGATACAATCAATCTTTTTACATGAGGGGGCTCTTTGAGCGTTTCCCTCCAACCTACCTACCCTATTCAATTGCATTGAAAGGGCTATCTAGTCCGCTATCGGATCTAGATCTCAGCCATACACACATTAAAGGCCAATTTACCTAATGCCTGCACAAAGGCATGGCTCTATGGCTCACCAGCCTAGACATTTAATTACATTGAATTCATATTTCAAATGAGGTTGCGCCTCTTTTCAACATGTGATTTGAATTCGCTGACGTGGCTGGCTAGCTAGCTGGCTGACGTGGAGAGATGCTCCTGCATCACCGAGGTAGAGGAAGGGGGGGGTTGCAGGACTCAAGTGTCTACAACCTAGCTGGGACACAGATCTGTCATTACAACACTTAACAGAGAACTTAGACGAAAAATCAAATTGGTTATGCACTAAGCCAATCAATTACTTTTCCACAAAACTTGGTTGAGGGCCAACAAAGAGAAGGTATGAAGGAGCAAAATTTACGGAGCCATAGAAGGTTTGATTGTTCCAGGTTTTCTGAGGTTATTTGTGAGCTACAAAACATTTAGGGTGTGGAAATTCGTGGTCCATAGTGGATGAAAGAATGGATACCCATGAGCTATAGAAATGGAAAGCATAGATCTGTAGAAAGGGAAAGGAGGAAGATACTTGTTCCAAGTTGTGGGATCTGAGGAGAGACTGCAGGTATGTTTTTCAGAGATCATATACAACATGGATACTACAGAGTTAAAGGTATTTTCATTGTTGTGTTTTGAGATTGTATCTTAGTGGTGTTGTGGAGCATAATTGAGGCACGATCTTGTGAGGTTTGGCATATGCTCTCTTGGATGTATGGTATCTGTTGTAGTAAATGTTTTGAGGCATATCTGTTGAAAAATATTGTTGGTTCATGCCTAACTGTTATTAGTATATCTTGTGGCACATTGTAAGAGTTCTTTGATAGTGATCTTGGTACATGGTTAATACACTCTTTATGATACATAATAGTGAGGTTTTGGCACATGGTTTAAAGTGAGGACTTATGGTATTTGGTTATGGACAATGTGATTTATTACTAGAGAAATTTTGACAATTATATTGGTATATATATTTGGTATATGATTGAGGTACATGTTGGGTACATGTTGGAACATATAGTTGATGATGTTGGTATATATTGATAAGTCATAGTTGATGTGTAGTTGAAATATGATTGGTACATGATTGGTTCATTGTTGAAGGAACTTGTTGGTAGTATTGTTGGCACTTGGTTTATGGATAATGTGGCATAGTACATGTAGTTGATGTATGAGTAGTCTTGGTTGAGGCACATCTTAGTGTAGTTGTGCATATGGTTGAGTGGTTTTGGTAAGTATATATGATCGGGTTTATGATATTATTGTTACATAATGTTGGTATAGGTTGTTTGGTACATGTTGTTACAGGTTTCTGGTACATGCTGACTTCATAGGTTTTACAATGAAAGTTTGAAAGAAACAGAGATAGTGATAGTGAGACTAGGTGAGTTTGTGGTAGTCCACGAGTTGCAGTGAGGATAAATGCGGACATCCATTATTTTCAATTAAGAAGGGAGAAGATACCTGCGTGTTGTAGTATAGACAGGTTGTCGATCTGTAGGAAAGATTTCAATAAGGTTGATACAGGTTGTGACAAAGTGTTGGTACAGGTTGATAGTGACATTTTGTTCACATTTGGCATTTATATTTCAAGGCGATTGGACAGGACAAGGAAAGAGGGTTGTATCCTCCTTTCGGTTGGTGCCGAAGAATCAAGGAATTGGAGCCTGAGAACTAGGTGGTTGTAGCCACCTTTCAGTTGGAGACAGAGAACATAATGGGTTGTAGCCTCCTTCTAGTTGTAGATAGAGAATTGGAAGTTGGTCCCTCCTTGAATGTCATTATTGACATATAAGAAAAGAATTATGTGGTTTTCTTCCACATTGGGTTTCCACATAAATATTGGTGTACTCTGTATTGTGTGGATTTGTTTATTATTGTTTATTATGCATTGATGGGTGTTAATGGTTATGATACAGTAATATATTGATGATGAAATGATGAAAATGGTTGAATAAGTTAAATGAATATAATATGTGGTTAATAATTGATAAAAATTGTCATTATTGATTCAGCTCCCCCCTTTCTCAGTAGTCCAACAATTGGAATCAAAGCAGGTTCCTTGAAGAAAACAGTGTAACCACTGGAAGGTAGATCATGGAATATAGTATGAATGGAGCACCAATTTTCAATGGTCTAAAGGATCTGAAGTATGATTTGTGGAGTTCCAAGATGAAGGTATTTTTATAGGAACATGGATATAATATTTGGTAATCAATTGTTACAGGATATGATACT
The DNA here is from genome assembly GCA_000966675.3 of Picea glauca. Lineage (NCBI taxonomy): Eukaryota > Viridiplantae > Streptophyta > Pinopsida > Pinales > Pinaceae > Picea > Picea glauca. The sequence continues at coordinate 517,857 of JZKD02S2433098.1, forward strand.
TCAAAAAGGGAAAATATTGCATCCAATAAGGAACTGAAATGAAATAACAAAATTGCAATGGATTTAATTTTGGAAGGACTATATGATTCAGTAAATGAAAAAGTGGGTAAATGTTCTTCAGCTAAAGATATTTAGGATAAGTTACATAATATATACTCGTCACCCATCACAGAGTCAAAGAAAACCAAAGAAGATGTAGGTACAAAACAAGAGGAAATATGTTCATCATGTCAGACAGATTCAAAAGAAGAAAATTACGAAATCAAGAGAAGTATGTTTTTCTATTTTAAATGTGAAAAAGGAGGACAAATTGAATTTGAAATCCTGTATTTGAAAATTGAAAGTGATGAGACAGAAAATCCAAATGAAATATAATACAAACTAGAGATTAAAAAGGAAAAAGATCATGAAGTAGAATACAGTCAACAAGAAAGAGAACTTGAAGATAAATCGTCACCTTGAAGAAGCAAGAAGAACAAAACAAGTAATGAAGATCCATATGAAGAAGAAATAAGAGGACTATTATAATCTTGAAGAATAATTTGTTATGTTAAGAGTAAAAGTTGTCAATGGCATTAAAAACATTGAAGAAGCATCCACATAATTAATAAATATTTTTCAAGAGAAATGTCACATGTCAATGGAAGGGAAAAGTGAACAAAATCCTAAGAGTTATGAAAAATTCATCAAAGGTTCTGTAAATAAGTAATAATTCAAGCGCCTAAAGAAAAATATTCCAAAAGGACAGAAAACTCAAGAGGAAGACTACATAAGAGATGGACATGTTAAGAACCAAATATCAATATAGCATAGAAAAAACTCAGAAAAAGTACTCAACGCTTTGAAAAAGATATAATTTCATATAATAAACCTCTTTGAGGGGGAAACCTCCTTTTACCCCACTTAATGTTCAATTACAAGAGGATTCCAAATGAAAATGTCTCCTTGGTATATATAGGAGACAAGGAGGTATAATTACAACTAATGGAATAAATCTGACATAAATAAAATAACATTACTAATCTAATATGCCCCAATTAAGGGGTAATGAGCCAATATTAGGGCTTAACATGCCCCTCCCCTTGAGACAAGTGTTGCCCGCAATGCTTGAGTAACTCTGGATGCTTCTGTATAAAAGACTCAACTTCCAAAGTGGAATCATCAGCCAATAGTTTCCTACATTTAATGAGATACTCTGAAATGAATCTATTCCTCATTTGGCGAATTCTTGTGTCAGTGATGGCTTCGGGATCCAATATGATTTTTCATTCCTCGTCAAGTTCTAGCAATATAGTTTGAACTGGGATCTTGTCGTCTATAACCTACTTTAAGCATGAAACATGGAAAACTGAGTGTACTCGTGAAGATGCAGGCAACTCCAATTTGTATGCCATAGTACCAATGTTTTGCAACACCTTATAAGGGCCATAGTACTTTGGTGATAATTTATTATCCTTCTTGGCTTGC
>JZKD02S2433098.1:531028-548883 GCA_000966675.3 Picea glauca
TATATATATATATATATATATATATATATATATATATATATATATGCAAGAGTTTCTATGTGTATATGTTTTAATTTTGTATACATCTCGAAAATTTTATGTGGCATAGCCTAGTTGGATGTTGGGGATGCTACAATATGGTATCAGAGCCCAGATTTAAACGCTAAGCCTTGATGGGTTGAGAAAGTTGAATTGAAGTGAAATTTTAGAGAGAATTATTTCAAAGCGGCCAAATTTCAAGTTACAAAGTGTGCATGGTAAAAATTAGAAGCAATTGCATGGAATTAGTCAAAAGTCCCAATTTATGTTGTTAAATTCATGGAAAATTGAGAAATTTGGCCAAGTGGTGAGATATTCTTAATTTAATATCCGTTCTAGCAAATTCAGACCTGGAATTGGTTGAATTTGAAGTTAAAGGGAAGCCACGACAGATGGAGAGAGAGATTATAAGTTGATTAAAATTCTCAATTTGTGAATTGATTTTAAAAAAAAAACTCATTCTGGGAATGTGAACCAACAACGATTTTTTTGTTGAAGAGGTTGAATTGGTGTTATCAAGGTGTAATTGAACAAATTTCATAGTTGCAGAGTGTCTATGGTGAAAATTGAGAATAAGCTAGGCAAAATCCTCAATTTTTGCAACAAAATTCACAGGGAATTGATGCGCATAAAAATAAATGTGCACAGGTGTGTGCACTAAAAATGCAGGATGCATAGTGAAAATCTTGTGATATGTGGAAAATAAGGGTGTGTGGTTGCGCATGCTAAAATTTGAGTAGCTAACGTGAAAAAGTGAGGTGAAAATTTGTCCTCACAAAGGTGAAAAAGTGAGGACTGTTCACAATGTACAGCAAGCTGAAACAGTTGAAGACATGAGCAGAAATGTACCAAGAATCTATGCAGCCCTGGACAACGAGTAAGCAGAGTATTGGCCACATATGATTGAAGTGGAAGGTATGATCAACAACCAAACCATTGTTATTTTAATTGATTAAGGAGCTATTCATAGTTATATAGATCCTAAGATGGTGGAAAGTTTGCATTTTCCAAGAAGCAAGCATGGAATATATTGGTTGGTGCAGCTGACTACTAGAGCCAAAAGAAAGGTCAATGAGAGGGTCAAGTCTTTTCCTATGGACATGAATGGACTAAACACCAAGGAAGATTTGCACATCTTGCCTTTGGGTTCCTATGACTGTCTAATTGGGATGGATTGGTTGGACCAACTTCATGTTATCCTAGACTGTCATATCAAGGCATTTACTTGCTTGGATGAGGAAGGGAACCTAAGTACAGTACAGGGAATTCCCAGGGCAGTAATTATCAGAGAAATTTCAGCATTGCAGCTGAAAAAATGTTACAAAACAGGATGTCAAATATTTGCAGCTCATATGGAAAAAACACCTAAAGACAAGGTTTCAAATATTGAAGATTATGAGGTCCTAAAAGAGTTTGAAGATGTGTTTAAGGAAATACCAAAATTACCCCCTAAAAAATACATTGATGTCTCTATAAATTTGATACTTGGAAAAACTCTAGTATCCAAGACTCCCTATAGAATGAGTACACCATAATTGAAGGAGTTGCAAATGAAACTTGAAGAGCTTCTGATGAAGGGGTATATACGCCCAAGTGTGTCACCTTGGGGTGCCCTAGTTTTATTTGGGAAGAAAAATGATGGAACATTGAGACTTTGCATTGACTTTAAGCAGATGAACAAAGTAACTATGAAGAATAAGTATTTTTTACAAGGATCGATGACCTTGTTGATCAGCTGAAAGATTAAAAAATATTCACCAAGATTGATCTCAAATCATGTTATCATCAAGTAAGAATTAAAGAACAAGACATCTGCAAGACTACTTTCAAAACAAGGTATGGTCATTATGAGTTCACAATGGTGCCATTTAGGTCATCAAATGCACGAGCTATCTTCATGTGTTTAATGAATGGTATTTTCATAGAATACTTAGATAAGTTTGCCATTTCATTTTTAGATGGAATTCTTATATATTCTAAATCAGAGGAAGAGCATGAACAATACTTGAGGATGGTATTACAAGTATTAAGGGAGCATTAGTTGTATGCCAAATTGAGCAAGTGTTCATTTTATTAGAAGCAAATTCATTATTTGGGGCATATCATTTCAGAGGAAGGGATAGCAGTGGATCATGATAGGATAGAATCCATTAGAGGATGGTCAATTCCAAAGAATGTAACATAGATCAGATAATTCATGTGCCTTCCAAGCTACTATAAGAGATTTATAGTAGGATTCTAAAAGATTGCACACCCAATCTCTTCCTTGCAAAAGAATGGTGTGATGTTTGAGTGGACATTGGATTTTGAAAAGAGTTTCCAACACTTGAAACAATTATTAACCAGTGCTCCAATTTTAAGGATTGCATATCCAAATGAAAACTTCATTGTATGCACATATGCATGTAAAAAAGGACTTGGTGGAGTCCTTAGTCAAAATGGGTTTGTTGTATGTCATGAATCTAGGAAGTTGAAGGAGCATGAAAGGCACTATGCCACTCATGATTTGGACTTGATAGCCATAGTGCATGCCTTGAGTAAATGGAGGCACACCTCATAGGGAAAAGGTTTGAGCTAAGGACAGACCATAATGGTCTAAAATATGTATTTGATCAGACAACTCTAAATTCTAGGCAAAGCAGGTGGTTATAATTTCTTAGTGAATATTACTTTGATATAAAGCATATAAAAGGGAAAGAGAACAAAGTGGTTGATACACTCAGTAGAAGAGTGCATGAGTTGCATGCTACAACACTTATCATGTACCAATCAGATTTGAAAAACAAAATTTTGGAGGTTGCAAAATCAAATTTGCAATACAAGGAGTTAGTAGAAAAATCACAAGAAGGTATTTTGCAGTAGAAAATTGAAGACTATAAGCTAGAAAATGATGAAATTCTCATTTATAGGGGCATAATTTATGTACCAAATTCCCAGGAATTGAAAAATATGATATTGAGAAAAATGAATAATGTACCTTATGTTGGAAATCTAGGTTATCAGAAAACTATTTCAGCTGTCAAGAGACAATATTATTGGCCATGAATGAAGAAAGCAGTTGTTGGTTTTATTGCCAAATGTTTGGAGTGGCAAAAGGTAAAGGTTGAGCATAGAAACCCAACTGGTTTGTTGTAGCTATTACCCATTCCTGAGTGGAAATGGGAAGTTTTAAAAGGGGATTTCATCACCAAACTACCTAGAACAAACATGCATCATGATTATATTATGGTAGTGGTGGATAAACTTACTAAAGCTACCCATTTTATTCCAATAAAGCTCACTCACAAGGAAACCAACATTGTTGATGTTTATATGAGCTAAATTGCTCGATTACATGGTATATCCAAGAAAATTTTGTCTGACAGAGATCTAAAATTTACATCAAATTTTTGGAAAGGATTATTTAAGGGATTTGGAACAAATTTGAATTTTAGTACAACTTATCATCCAAAATCAGAAGGACAAACATAGAGGGTGAATCCAGTGATTGAGGATATGTTGAGGATGTATGTGATGGATAAACCATCAAAATGGGAAGACTACCTACACTTAATAGAGTTTTCTTATAACAATGGGTACCAAGCATCTCTAAAGATGAGCCCATTTGAGGCACTTTATGGAAGAAGATGCAACACACCGGTAAGTTGGGACAACCCAACAAATAGAGTAGTAGCTAAGCCATAATTACTCAGGGAAATGGAAGAGAACATTTTGAAAATAAAATAGAATTTAAAGGTTTCCCAAGAAAGGAAGAAAATCTATGTTGATAAGGGCAGAACTCACAGAGAATTTAAAGTGGGTGACCATGTATTTTTGAAGGTGAAGACCAATAGAAGTTCCCTGAAGTTGGGAAATTGTTCAAAGTTGGCAGCTTGCTATTGTGGGTCATTTGAAATCCTAGAGATGATTGGGCTTGTAGTATACATGCTTTCCTTGCCTACATCAATGACCATTCATAATGTATTGCATCTTTCATTGTTTAAGAAATATATACATGATGCTAATCATGTTATTGATTGGAATGTGATTCAGGTGGAGGAAGACGATGCTTTCTAAGTACATCGAGTACGCATTAGGGACTGAAAAATCAAACAGCTCAGGAACCGAGCCATAGATATTGTAAAGATCTAATGGACACAATACTATCTGAAGGATGCAACTTGGGAGCATGAAGATGCTATGCAGGAAAAATACCCACATATTTTGGAGGATTTTTGAATTGTTTTTGGTATATGTGTATATATTGCACCGAGGACGGTGCATAAATAAGAGGAGGGGAATGCAATAACCCTAGGTTGGACCCCAAATGTAAATGTAAATGAAAACGTACTTAATATGGTGATCTGCTTGATATCATTTTGCATGCACCTTCCATGGTATAGTGCACACATGTATTGCGCACTAAAATGATGAAGTGTGCACATTCCAGGATACCGCGCGTAGCAAAATTAAGTGCAGGTGATTTTGAGGCCAACGATACTTTTATGTATATGTTGTGTTTTATAGGCTAGTGAGACAATTATTATAAGATAGGAGCATTATGTGTTGAATTAGGCCGGAGAGCCTAGATGCTAAAGGTCAGTGAGTCTATTTTTGTATAAGTCTTATCATTAATATAATACATCGTTGTGTGTAGACTGACCATGATAAAAGAGTATGGGGGACTAAACTCCACTAGTTGGGAAAAGGGGGAATAAAAGTTAAGGATAAGAGGCTAAGTTAAGGATCTTAAGCTAAAAATGAATATTATATAAATATTCCTTAAAGTATAAAGTGTGGATAACTATTTTATCCTAAAGTTTTAAGGATGGGGACAAGTGGGCCAAAGTAGTCCTCAACATGACAAGTGTCAAGTTGGGAACATCCATACATATAATTTGGACTTAGTTCATTTTCTCATTCATTCCATCATCATTCACTCACTCATTCAGTTGTCCATCGTACCTTCTTGTAACTGTATCCATACATGTACTTGTACCTATACCTGTATTCATACACGTACCTGTACATGTACCTATATCTGTATTTGGTTAGCTTAGGAGATGGATTGAAGAAGTGGGTTGTCAAGCCTGTGGGATATTGAGGAGGAGGGTTGTTAGGCCCATGAGAAATTTCTCTCTAGGTGAGAGAGTTTTTGGGAATTGATTTCATGAAGGTGTAAAACTACAGCTATAGGGCTATGAGACTTCCTATCTTTCCTGTTGTTGAAGCCCTGGAAAGGAAATGGGGTAGACGAAAGACTATTGAGCATAGAAGGGGAAAACTTTTTGGGGTGGGATGGGCATGTGGGGAATGAGGGACTCTAGGATGTTAGTTCGAGTTGGCACATGTGATAGATTTTTTCATGTTTTCTTAAATACATCATCTTGGTTAGGAATCCCTTTACCCAGGTGGAGTTTTGTGTGAGCTCAGGGGTGACCCATTGTTGAGAGTTATGAGCAGCGTTTTCTAAGGATGGGAGGTTCATGGAAGGCCTGCACATAGTTGGTGATATTTTTACCAAGACAAGCGTCCATTTTGTGTTAAATTACATATTGCATTATTATGTATGTGTTTATTTTTATGGGTTATTCCAGTGTGTGTTGTATGTGTATTTTTATTATTATTCTATGTGAATCTGTGCATTTTCATAATGTATGTGTTTGTTTTAAGTTATATATATAAATTTTCGAAAGAGTTTTTTTGTGTATATGTTTTAATTTTGTATACAATTTGAAACTTTATGTGGCATAGCCCAGTTGGATGTTGGGGATGCTACACAAGATCATAATGAAGAACATGTAAAGGAATGATAACAGGTCCCAGAAATTGCACTCTCAAGATACATAGCAATGCAAGATCATGACAAATCCACATACAATAAGAAACAAGGTAGAATTCAGAGAGATGATGAGTCTACAAAACATATGGAGACTACTTCAAGAAAGTATTCTTCTGATCCATACATCTTGGAGACTCCCAATATTATGAATGTTGAACAGGGGGAGTCTAGACAATATCTCTACAAATAAGAGAGTATCTTTCGAGTAGTTTTAAGTATGATGTTGCAGATGTTTGATAGAGACAACCTTAGAGTGGTTTGGTAGTAGAAGTACAGAATGATAGATTGATTGATTGATAAAGAAGTCTTCCCACACAAATGTCAGGTCGAAGTTACACACACACAATTTAATGGTTGTATTCAAGCATAGACATTGTTATCATAGATTGTTCTAGAAATGCAAATTTTGATATGCATATAGAGAAGATCAATGGACACAGTTGATGATCATTTGCAGTTGTGTAGATTTCATGACAGTACAATGATAGATGGATCAACATTGTGGACAATTGAGTAGCATAGTATTGGAAAGTGAGGGCATAGATGGATTAATAGGTTTGTACAGACATATGACAGTGGATGAGAGCATGGATTCAGATATTGGGTTCACACATTTGTTCATAGAATCATTTAGAGAATGGTTCAAAGATAAAGGAATATTATCACAATGGATGATAATGATACAAGAATATTTGAATGTTTTTTATATATGTCATTTGATTACTCAAGGAAGAAGCAATGGACAATAACTCCAAAAGGAAGCAAGTACATGAATCCCTATGATTTTTATACAAGACAGCTTGTAGAGAAGCCAAAGGGAGAGAAACATAAGCAGGAATACATGTAGAAAGATCATTCATAGAAGTTGTCAGATAGAGAGATAAGAACAGAGGTATGATTGTTTGATTGTTCTACAGAGCTACTGAGATAAGAAAATTTTACAGAGCTACTGAAAGTTTGATTGTTCTAGGGTTTCTGAGGTTATTTGCAAGATGTAGAGAAGTTATGAAAAGGACATTTGTGGGCCATAGTGGAGGAAAGCGTAGATACTCGCGAGCTATAGAAAGGGAAAGAACATATATGTAGAAAGTTCAAGGAGGAAGATGCTTGTTCCAGGTTGTCAGATCTGAGGAGAGACTACAGGTATGTTTGTCAGAGATCAGATACAGTAGGGATACTGCAGAGTTAAAGGTATGTTCATGGTTATGTTTTTAGATTGTATCTAAGTTTTTTTGTGGAGCATGATTGAGGCATGACCTTGTGAGGTTTGGCATATGCTCTCTTACAGGTATGGTATCAGTTGTAGTAAATGTTTCGAGGTAGATCTGTTGAAGATTATTGTTGGTGCATGTCTGAATGTTATTGGTATATATTGTGGCACATTATGAGAGGTGTTTTATAGTGACCTTGGTATATGGTTAATACATGATTGATGCTGCATAACAGTGAGGTTTTGGCACATAGTTTAAAGTGAGGGCTTATCATATTTGGTTATGGACTATGTGATGTATTTCTAAAGAAATTTTTATGGTTATATTGGAATATATATTTGATATATGATTGAGGTGCATGTTGGGTACATGTTGGGACATATAGTTGATGATGTTGGTATATCTTTATGATTCATGGTTGATGTGTAGTTGACACATGATTGGTACATTGATGAGAATACTTGTTGGTAGTATTGTTGGCACTTGGTTTATTTATGATGTGGCATAGTACATCTAGTTGATGTATGAGTAGTCTCGGTTGAGGCACATCTTAGTGTTGTTGTGCATATGGTTGAGTGGTTTTGGTAAGTATATATGATCTGGTTGATCATATTATTGTTACAGATTGTTGGTACAGGTTGTTATAGGTTTCTAGTATAGGTTGACTTGATAGTTTTAATAATGATATTTTGAGTAGAGATAATGACAATGAGACTGGGTGATTTTGTGGTATTCTATGAGTTGTTGTGAGGATAAACATGGAAATTCACGAGTTGCAGTTAAGAAGGGTGAGGATACCAAAATGTTGAAGTATAGACATGTCATGGATATGTAGGAAATATTTGAAGAAGGTTGATACAATTTATGACAGAGTGTTGGTATAGGTTGGCACTGGCATAGTGACAATGGTAGTGATTGATTCAGTGATAGTTACAGGTTGTTCACATTTGTCATTTATATTTCAGGGTGGTTGGATGGGGAAAGAAAAGGGGGTTGTAGCCTACTTCTAGTTGGTGTCATAGAATCCGGGATTTGGATCTTCCTTCAGGTTGGAGCCTTATAACTAGGTGGTTTTAGCCACATTCCGGTTGGAATCGAAGAACATAGGGGGTTGTATCCTCTTTCTGGTTGTATCCAGAGAATTGGAATTTGTTTCTTCCTTGAATGTAATTCTTGACATATAAGAAAAGTATTCGATGGTTTTCTTTTGCATTGGGTTTCCACATAAATATTGGTGTACCATGTATTGTGTGGATGTGTTTATTATTGTTTATTATGCACTAATGTATGTTAATGGTTATGGTACAATAATACATTGATGATGAACTGATGAACATGGTTGAATAAGTTAAAGGAATATAAATTGTGGTTAAAAATTGGTATAATTGCTCATTACTGATTCACCCCCTGCTCTTAGTATTCCAACAAACAAAACACCCCCTCGTTCCAGTACGCGAATGTGATACATTCGATGATGGAAGACTAGGTAGGATTTAATACCTCTAAAACCATTCCCTCTAATTTCCCTTTTAACTAGTTAAACATTTCAATGGTTAGAAATACTCTTAACCAACCATCAAGACACTAGGACCATCAGGTTACTAGAACCAGCAGCCACAAGGCCCCCAGGAACATTTTACTATTTATCCTAGTCCAGTTTAACCAGCCACTGGGAATGGGAGTGCTCTTCCTAACATCCATACATACTCGTGAACTCAGTTAGGTTGGAGTTATTTTAACTGACCATCAATCCACCGAGAAAATACAACAATGTTTCCTTTTGAGGGTTCAGGGTCTGATCCGATTACCTTTGTTTTTGGTCGTTGATATATTCAATGATTAATGATCACATTTCTCCCATGTCAAAATGATTCCACAATTAGCTATGATCTAGATCACATGAAGTTCATAAGAACTCCATTCCTAGTTCCAATGTCTCTCCTCGTCATATGAATTCAGATTTACAGATTCACACAAATATTACACAAACGATAAAAACTAAATCAAGATATGACATAAAAAAAAACATAATCACACACTGCTTTTATTAAATCGAGATCGACCTCCTCATCCTGATTATATAATTTTGGGCTCTTCTCTGGCCCTAGTTGCCTCTTGGCCTGATTTCACTCTATTTGGCCTCATTATTCTATGCCCACAATCTTACATATATAGGATAAATACAACCATGTGGATCAACACAAATACACAATATTATCCACATAATATATAAGCATTTCCTAGGATCACTAATTATTTTCTTGGATTGGAAATTCCATGCCAATTAAATACCAAAGACTATCTTTTTAGATTCATGTTTACATAACCACAAGGAAATCACATCTTCCTATAAAAAAATTCTTGTTATAGAGTCTTTGATTTCAATAATGGTCTGGGGGGGTTAATTCTCCTGCATGAGACTCCCAGGAATGGATGATTTTAGGGGCTAAATTTCCCTCATGGGCTAATTTTCCAAGGTTTTTCCCAAAGCAATATTCGCTATTCTAAAAATTATTCGCCCAAATTCTATAGGATAAAATTATTTTACCTTAAAAATTGCCAAAATTTTATACAAACTATATAAAATCCTTTTAAATTTGAATATTTTTACAAAAATATCACCAAACATTTATAGTTGGCATATGAAGAATTAGTAAGATTTGCCAAGGTTTCGACATTTTAAAATAAATTTCCATCCTTAAAATCATCTCTGGTCACAGGGTATAAATTATTCATGTACTCATGTCCATGTGTCTTCATTGCTATGCTTTCACCTTGTTCATCTTCAACACCCATCTAGAATTATGATCTTCTTTCCATCTGTTCCTGTAAGAGCATTATCATCATATTGCGACTCTCCATAATGAGTTACAAATTTCCTCTACAGTAACAGGTCTTTTTCACCCTTCTACAAAATATCTCACCAAGTTTCTCTCTTGAACTTATCCTTTTAGTGTCATTTTGGTTCTCTCCTATGGAACCTTCAGAACATCCATTGCTCTAGTATTATGAACTTCTCCTTAGAGCTTCCACTACTCTCCTTCCACAACACACTTGAATCTTCTACTATGATACCACTTGATGGGGATGAAACACCTCATCCTTCCACTTCATAACTCTAATACATTTGATAATGGAAGAATAGGTATGTTTTAACCCCCTTAACCCCTTCCTTCAAAATCCCTTCTTAATCGGTTAAAAATTTCAATGGTTAACATTATTTTTAACCAACCACCAGGACACCTGGACCACCAGGTCAGCCGAACCACTGACCACCAGACCCACAAGAACCTTTAATTATGTGCCTTTAACTATTTATTCCAGTTCAGTTTAAATGGTCACTAGGCACCAAGGTACTCTTCCTAACCTCCTCACATACTCGTGAACCTAGTCCGGTTGAAGGCATGTCAACCGACCACTGGTGCATCAGAGTATATATCCACCGGGACACTATAAAAATGTTTCCTTTTGAGGGTTCACGGTCTGGTCCTATTATCTTTATTTTTTTCCATTGATATATTTGATGATCAATGATCGTATTTCTACCACGTCACAATGATTCCATGATTCCTCTACACTCTAGATCACACAAATTTCATAGGAACATTGTTCATGGTTATGATCTCTCTCCTCATCATACAAAGTGAGGTTTATAGATTCACACAAAGATGACACATAGGATAACAGTGAAATCAAGATGTGTAAAAAAAAACAAAGCAATATCACACAATAATTTTATTAAATCAAGCTCATCCTCCTTGGCATGATTACATAATTTTGGGCTCTTCTCTACCCGTGGCTACCTCTTGGCCTAATTTCAATTTGTTTGGACTCACTATTCTATACCCGCAGGATTACATATAAATGAGAAATACAACCACGTGGATCATCTCAGATCCACAATCTTCTCCACATAATCTATAACTAATTCTTAAGATCGCTAACTATTTTCTCGAATTTTTTATTTCATGCTAATTAAATAACAAACACTATCTTTTTTCATTTGTGTTTACATAACCACAAGGAAACCATATCTTCCGATAAAAAATTTCACCTTCTAAGGCTTGGATTTCAATAATGATCTAGGGGGTTAATGCTCCTGCACCAATGCATATCCTGTAAGATGTTAACCATCTTGTTGGAAGAACAAGAAATTATAATCAGGAAACAATTGGTATTGGGCACTCATAGTATGGATGATCCTTATTTAATTATCTTGGGATGAAAAATTGAACTAAGTAGATCCATATGCTAGATGAATTTTTGATGATGAATTCATTCTTTTGATATAAAAGCTAGTAATTATGCAAGGTAGTAAATTTGACTTTGTTGATGAATCATGGTAGTTATTTACCCTACATTTGATATGTATTGAAAAGAATAGAATTTCCATGATGTTATGTTATATGTCGTTCCAATTATGATGTTGATGCGATTTTATATTCTTATATCCTTGATAAATATATGTGGACATTATATTTCTTATGATAATATCTCATGATGTGATGACATCATGTAATTCTGTGAAAATATTTATGCTAAGATGTTTCATGATGACATGCCAGACCATGTGGTGATGGAAATGATGTTGTATTCTCATGATGACATGCCATAATTAGCATGTGGATTCTTTTCTTGAGATGTTGATATTTTCACTAATGTAATTATTGCATGTTGTGAGGTGATGTGTTAAGTACATCAATAAATATGCAAATATAACTTCATAAATAACCCTTATTCTCAACAAGAATAAACCAAACCATTCACAAAAATATTGAACACAAGAAATATTCAAAACCCTTGAGGTAGGGTAACAACATATATTATTCCTTATGGAAGGAATGCACTCTTTAGCAACACATGCTTGCTACAATAACAATATTGGGTACCTCACTAGGTAGCCTATATTACCTCCCTAGGTACACTACATTCCATCCCCCGTCACACGTTTCATCCTTGAAACATGGGAATAAACCATACAATATGACTGCCTAAGCAATGTAGCCAACTAGTACCATGTACAACCATCCATCCATCCTAGTGGAAGAGGAATGTGATGTCAAAATGTTGCCTTTCCACCTTGATATTGATCCTTATCATTCCTATAGTGCCATGGGATTGTTTCTCTATCCTGATATTGTCCTACACTATTGGAAGTCCTCCCTATACCTCTTGATTGCTTTCCTTTTTGGGTCCATGCTCATAATAAGTTTGTTGATGCAGATTCCACTATATTGATGACTCTTGTTTCTCTATATGGTGTGGATGGTGATATAAAACAACTATAGGAATCAATTCTTTTTTCTTCAACTTTGCAACATAGTGTGCCTTTGAATCAATTATCCCCTTAGCTTATTTATTGTGTCCTTCATGTAGCTTTATTGCATCTCCTTCTGTAGACTCTACTTATGATTCAACTTCGGACTCCACAATAATATCTTTGCTTACTCCTATGGGCCCTTCTGTCTTACTAAGTGACACATCCTACAATGTAGTTTTATTTTTCTTGTACCAAAGTTTCACAAACTTCTTTTTCACATTAATATTAATTGTACCAACGGATTCCATCCAAGGATATCCCAAAACATATATTTGTCCATTGTAATCTTTAAAAATTTGAAAATTTTTACCCTCAATTTGTTTGCTTTGAAAAATCTTTGTCGGAACTTGCAATATATTAACCAATTGATCATTGATAAAATTTTGTTGGCAATTAGGATTAATACAAACAATGACACTTTCTTTATTAATACAACCATGAACCTGTAATATAGAGTTGTCACATGAAAATAAACCCTTGATGATTTCTTTATCCTTACCCTTGGTATGAGACCACTTCTTTAAAAGGAATTTTTCAAATGCCTCATTGGAAAGTACCCTCTTGGCCAAGTCCAATGATTTCCACCATACAATGACATCTTCTTTGAAAACCTAGGGTAAAAAATATTTCCAATGCCCTTCCCACATTGAATTTTATGACGTTATGAATTATTCAATATTAGGGCCATCATATTTTCGAGTAAACAATATTATTCTTTCCATAACCCAAAATGAAAAAAATTAACTTTGCAAATCACATCTTTTTTCTAGAAAAACCCTAAAAAATTGTCAAATTTAAAATGTCAATAACTTTACTTCTTGAACCTCATTTTGGTTGATTGTTTTTTTTTTAAATTCGATAGTTTTCCAAGAGGAGTTAAAATTTCCATTTTTTTCTACAAATTATGAGCATAATTTTTTAGAATTGAGTCTGAAGTGTGCCACCCCCTTTTTCCCTAGAAAAAATCTGCAAAAAGAACCAAAAATCCATTCCCTTGTTTGTCCAAGGAAAGAAATCTGATACAGAATGTTAAGTACCTCAATAAATATTCAAATATAACTTCAGAAATAACCCTTATTCTCAACAAAAATAAACCAAACCATTCACAAAAATATTGAACACAAGAAATAGTCAAAACCATTGAGGTAGGGTAACACCATATATTATTCCTTATGAAAGGAATGAACTCCTAAGAAACACTTGATTGGTACAATAAAAATATTCCTCACTATTCTCCAATACATTTCTTACACTTCTTTATATAGCACTCTCTATCTCTTAGGAACATTCTAGAGAAGGAACCATCTAGAAATCCTTCTCATATTTATTATGTTTAGATTAATATATGTAACTACCATAGTGGGCCTTATTTAATAATATAGTGGAAATAGTCCACTTTACATTGAATGGCTTCCATTAATAATACATAACCACATTCCCATTTGGTACCTCCCTAGGTACACTACATGGTGATTTTTCAGGTTATCCACCAATAGGTCGAGAGGGATGGTTTATTTGATTATCACATGAGATCCTATAACCACAAAGAAGAATATTAGAAATATCATCTTTATATGGGATGGGGAAAAATCAATATTCTACTTATGCCAGTAATTCTTATGCCTTGTATTGGAGTTCTGATGAGGAAGTCTCGAAGAATGGCTAGAGCATTCCTCATTGGTGGTGTTGTGGGATTGGACTTTGATTCCTTACTTAGTACTTGGTTGTTGTGGAGGGAGTTTAGGTCAACCTTTTAGGATGCATGGTGTACATGAGTATTGATCCAAATGTCTGCTTGGGAAAATGAGGTCTTGAGCCTTAGGGCTATAGATAAACTGACAGGATTAAGCCTTGTTCCAGAAGTTATGAAAGACAACTAGAGAGTACTCGCACTTCAATGGTGTTGTGATGTGGAATTTCGATGTCTATTGCAGTCACTTGGGTGGCTCTATACTAGTTCAACAGAGGGTTTTGTTGAAGATACTGAAGCTAATAGAGGGTGTTGTGGAGGTTATGGTGAGCTAATTAAAACTCTACAAGTAACATAATCAAAGTAACTTCAGGACAAAGTTCCTTGAAGGAGTGGAGTATTTCATGCCTCACATCATTATTAGTATTATTATTATATTAAATAATAATAATAAGGAAGTATAATCATTATCCAAAAAAAGGATCATCCCGATATTATTTTTAAATAATAACTATTATTATCCGAAGTGGATCATCCCCATATTATTATTATTAAATGAATAAATACATAAGTAAATAATAATAATAAAGCATAATAAATACTTAAAATGAATAATCGAGGTAATGGAAAAATAAGTAATGACAATCTATGAAAAACCTTAAAAATATAATAAATAATTCAAATGAATTCTAGGGATGAAGTTCTCGGATTCTATATAAGGAGGGATGTAAAAAGAAAAGGGGCGTATCTCTTTTATAGATATATCTTCGGTTAAAGTTATAGAGAGGGTAAGGTTATGGATTCACTGGCATGGTAATAGATTGATGGCTCGGAGGTGACCTACTACTAAGGATTAAAGTAGAAAGATCTACAGTTGGGTGAAGAGTCGCCCCCCCCCCACTCGTTGTTTTGGTTTCTCAGATGATGATCAAGGTATTGATATGTTCGTGAAGTCACCATATTACATGTATGTTTTCCCACGTAAGTTCCTCACCTCATTGGTTTATTGAAGAATCAATGGTTATTTAAGTTAATTGTTGGTAATTCAGTAGTAGATCTGAAAATTACATATGGATAATTTTAATTACTTGTATTGTTTTCAATAAGTGGGCCATTACATATCTGCATCGCGTTGTGGGGAAACAAAACTAATATTAATCTTAAACTAATATCATGAATACCTCGATATGTCTGAAGATGGGTTCCTAAGAACATATGCATGGATTTCAAAAGTAATTAAAGGTAAATAATTACAAAAAATGAGAATTTTTAATAATTCCTAAGATAATTTTATACAATTCGAGGATCCAAAAAGTGAAAATTCAAATGCCTATAAGAGCCACACACATTGAACATGATTTGATTTTGTGATAATTGGGCTTTAAACTAAAATCAAATACAAAAAATGAAAAGTATTCACAAGTATAGGATTAAAAATATAGAAAAAAACATTTGAGGTCTCTAGTTGCAACCTGAACACACACACATAGACATTAAACATCGCATCCTCATACCATTAATAGAGATAACAATTGGCTTTTGTCCTACCTTTATCGATGCTTTTGTTGCTACTCCTTCTCCTATCTTTTGTTCTATTGGGTGGTGGTCAATTGTGTTCTATATACACCTTTTCTATGCTTATAGAAATGGATCTAGCTATAATTAATCATTTTCCTCTATTTCTTTTGACTTAAATCTTCTAAAATGCTTGACACCAAGAGGAATACTAGAACTCATACTTTCTTCTTCAAATCTAGGCATCAATACTTCTACAAAGTTCTTATAAAATATCAATAGTATTTCATCTTCATCATGTAAGTGACATAAATATAGACATATGTCGTTATTAACCCTAATTAAGATGAAATAAATTAAAAATACTATCATTAATCATAAAAACTATTCTCTTAAAGAAAGATTTATGAAAAATTGTTTTTAAAAAATCCTTAGAATTACATTTGCAAAAATAAAATAGAGCATCTAACAAAACAAAAGAGTATTAAGTATTATTATGCCTAAATTTACATGAAGAGATGTGATTCTATCCACTTATAAATATATAAACCATAATATCTAAATAAATAATACCCATCTATAAATATATAAACCATAATATCTAAAGAAATAATATTATTTATTATGGAAATAATATCGAGTGTTATTTTTCCTCGAAAGTTAGAAGGCATTTATGAAAAACGATGAAAATCACTCCATGAAATAAAATACCCCAAAGATAAACTAATACTCTTTACCATGAGCATGAGACTATGAATAGATATCAATGCCAAGAGTGCCAACAAATTTGAACAATGCAAACTAGTTGAGATTTTGTGAGAAGGTGAGAGTTGGTGTAGATTTATGTATATAAACTAGTTGAGATTTTGTGACAAGATTAGAGTTGGTGTAGATTTATGGAGGGAACATAATGCATAGGTATGAACATATCATGATACTAAGGTATAGTGTGATTTATCATATGCCAAGTGTTAAATTGTACAACATTAACTTTGAGGAAACCATGATAACAACGATAAATTATAGGTGGTAGTCAATATATTGAAAATTTCTAAAGGCTAGTGGATTAGAAACCTCCACTACATTGTATATGTTTGGGTGACCTTCTCATCTTCACAAGAAATAATGTACAAGTGTTTAATGAGGGTTGGTGATGCTACCAAGAACTCTGCCATCACCTAGAACCCTTTGGGATGCAATCCATTACATCTCTCATGTACTTACTATAGATTTTTATTCAAGCTAACAACTCTTCCATATTAGGATTCATTCGGATTATCTCCTTTCTTTCACTACGCACTGATAACACCTCTACCATAGCTCCCAACCAATCATGTTGCATACGATTTTATTATTTGTCATTGTGATAAATGAAAAGGTGGGCCAAATGACTTATTGTAATTTACTAGTATCTAGATTAGATTCAATATGGTTCTATTGCACTTGTCGTCATTATAAAGTAAATTTCCCCCTTCTAATTCATCTGGGAATTGCTAGATTTTAGAGTGCATCATCCCTTCTGAAAATATCATGCTCTAGCATGCAATGCAAGGATAATAACCTTTTGATTACGTATGCCATCAAACAACCAATAAGTGTCGACTGTATGTTACTTTTGTCTTATACAGTGGCTATCAAACAATCGATAAGTGTCAGTTGTAATGTTACTTTTATCTTATATAGCAACTTATATCTTATATAATGGCTTAATCTCTATCTTAATAACACAATCCAATCCATTCATCATAAGTGATGATGTTTCTTCTTTATAATTAGTTTCATGATATTTTATTATTCTTTGTATACAACTTACTTTGATGACATGCTCATGTTATCATTTTTTACACTCTTATTATCGTTTGAAAATTTCCATTTAAACTCAATGCTTAGGTATGCCTTATAATCTTATGTCCTTAGAATAGGTTCCTTGACGATGTTGAAAATTCTTTTATGATTGTTTATCAAAGTTATTTATTTAATTTATTCAACTATGTTTATCTACCACAATTACATACTAACATACACATTTAGTCAAAACTCAATGTATATATTAAATTAAGGAATTTATCGACACGGTTAGTCTAGCATCTGGAATGGATACTTGATCTAGTTGTTCTCTTCATGGCTGGCATGAAAAAACAATGCGTAAAGGGGCCCTAACAAAATGCTTTCCATACCATTGCCAAATTGATTATCTATATGGACATATTGACTACTATGACACTTTTTTCATTTCACGCCCTTAATCTTTAGCATTTT
>JZKD02S2433098.1:571020-587018 GCA_000966675.3 Picea glauca
GTTTATCGACTATGCAAAAACCTAAAAGACTTGCATCAATGGATCATAATAACTTGGAAATTAGAAATAAAATATGAAGGTGTTATCTACCCATGCACAAAAGGATTAATCATGGTGGAATTTGACCTAACAAAAGGAAAATACCAAATCATCAACTTTGGTCCTTAGCTTTTGTGTAAAGAAAGATTATGTATGAAGCCATCGAAAGCACATTTGATTGTAAATCAAACTCCCTCTCCACCATTACTCCAATCCATGTCAACCATATCATTTTAAAGAACTAATAATATGATTTAGTTTTACCAATACTATTAAGGAGAGGATTAACTTTATTCTAGTGTTGTTATGCAT
The DNA here is from genome assembly GCA_000966675.3 of Picea glauca. Lineage (NCBI taxonomy): Eukaryota > Viridiplantae > Streptophyta > Pinopsida > Pinales > Pinaceae > Picea > Picea glauca. The sequence goes on from JZKD02S2433098.1 coordinate 571,372, forward strand.
GGACACTTGTCATACTCGCGTGATTATGTGACAAAATGTCCAAATTGATTTCATCTTAGTAGATAAGAATGGCAAGCTTATGTGGAAACTCCCTTTCACATGTCAGGTTGATTGAATGCTTAGCCATCACAACAATAATGCAATTATTCTGTGCTAAACATGTAAGATTTCCTAGTTATGCAAAGTTTTACAGAATCTTGGAGTTTTTTCAAAGGAATCCACTTATTTATTATTGATATCCTGTCAAAATTAAAACTTGATATAAATCCATTTGTCTATTCCAAAAACAAGTATGTCAACACTAAGTATCGTTACATTAAGATATTCATCACAAAGGGTATCATTAAACCAAAGTATTTCCCTTCAAAGATGAGATTCAAAGATATTCACCAAACCTATTGTCATAATATAAAATTCAATAATTTCATAAATGAGCTGGATATTTGTTCTAATGTATTTAAAGATTAAAGGGGGATTGTTAAACATGATGATTCTAATTAACTTCTAGGCTTGTTTTTTCCTAATATACTAAATTATAAGAATACGTTTATTCTCACATTATTATATTTGGAGACTTATCATATTTACACGAGTATGTCCTAACATCTCCATATTATAGTTAGCTTAACTTCATAAATGAGCTTGGTATTTGTTCTAATGTATTTAAAGATTAAAGGGAGATTGTTAAACATGATGATTCTAATTATCTTCTAGGCTTATTTTTTCCTAATATACTAAATTATAAGAATACATTTATTCTCACACTATTATACTTGGAGACTTGTCATATTTACACGAGTATGTCATAACATCTCCATATTAGAGTTATCTTAGGAGATAAGAATGGTGAGCTTATTTAAATTATCTTCTCACATGTGTGGCAAATTTAGTCCTTAGCCCTCACATTAATAATGTAATTCTCTTTTCCTTATTAGAAAAGGTATATATATGAGGATAATTCGTTATTAGTCTGGCTAAGAATGCCTAACCTCCCATTACATTTATTGGATTTTGATTCATCGTAAGGTATAGGAATTGCTTTAAGAAAATTTCACTTTAGGAGTGTTGAAATATTATGAAAGCATATCATTACTTATGATGGAATCTACGCTCACATTGATGTCAACATATGATTATTGAAAGATCAACCGGGTATGCAAAGACTACACTTAGACCTAACCTCTTGATATGAGTAAATTGATTTCTATTGTCACACTTACTTTGAAACATAACACAATGCATCCCATTGTGTAAGGAATCAAAACTTGATCATAACAAAAAACCATAGAAAAAACCCACTTAGTGAGATGTGACAAGGAAGGAATGCCATCTAATTAATAAAAATACCCAAGCCATCATGCCAACTACAACAAGTCAACAATCTCCTTCCACCCTAGGCATGTGTCCAATGCAAGAAGGAGAAAAATGGAGCAAAGCTACATAATAAGGAAGAAATTCCCTTCTTCCAATAAGGCACTATTACAAGAGAGAGAAAATAAGCTTCTAGCACTCCCCTCCATTACAAAGTCAAAGGGACTGAATGTCTTCAATGAACCAATGGCTTTTGAAATCCATGAAAACGAGAAAGTAACACCTAAACTAGTAAGGGGGATAGATATAAGTCCTCTTCCCTCAAAAACTCTTTCCACAATCTACAACCAATTGCAAAAATGGTGATAGATATAAGTCCTCTTCCCTCAAAAACTCTTTCCACAATCTACAACCATTTGCAAAAATGGTGAATCCAGTGGGGGTGACATGGTGGAGAAAAAGAATGAAGTCTCTAGCAATTCGATTTTAACAAGTGAACAATATTTAAGACATGGAAGAAGGTACGTTGCAAGAATCATTCACACAGTTCCAAGACTAGCAAAAAAAAATAGACCGAAATCTTCAATAAAAAGAAAAGGAAAAACACCTTAATGAATAATGGACTATATGCCATGACACTAGCATAAACCTCTATAAAAATTATTACTTTTCGCTGGAATAATATGCTTTATAAATAAATCAATACATATAAACCAAATTTTTAAAAAAGAACTTTTAGACGAAAAAACAAATCGTAATGTTAGAATCTTAACACTGACATAGAAGATCCCCTCGAATAATTGAATGCAGTATTGATTCTTTGAAGAAGTAGAGCAATTGAGATTTTAACACAATACAAAAACTTAAATAAAAAAATAATCACCTTACCATACATCAAATCACCTTCCAAAAACCATAAAGTAAATGGTAAAAAATCCAAAATCTACTTCCCAATTAAAAAATAAATCAGATTAGGAAAGGAATAAGCACTCTACTAAAAAACAATTTAATACTTTGTAAGATGAGTTACGCACCGTCGAATATAAAGTTATTTTAAATTCTACGGTGTCTACAATTGCTTATTCTTCGCTTTCAAACTTAAGGGTGAATCACTGAATGATGTGACTCGTGAGTAGTCGCCATGTAAATGTTATCTAACTTTGCTACAGTTGGAGAATCATTCTATTTTGGACTAATGTGGGTGGAATTGGAGAATCATTCTATTTTGGACTAATGTGGGAGGAACTATTAGCGCTACATTACTATAAAGTCAATCATTTTGTCTAGTGCTTTGTCTGGTGATTTATGATTTGATTATTGAAAGAATTTATATTGATGAGGACACCACCTCCTCAAATGTTTGAGCACATGGGTTTTAAATCAAATTTAATAGCTTAATATCTAAAGAAAGAATATAAAACTAACCTTCCAGAAATAAATAATATATATATTAAGATGGAGAAGTTATTATTTTAAATGTGATAACAAAGCATGCGGTCCAAGTTAAAGTCTGAGTGGCCAAGAAGGAGATGACACGTTCGAGACACGTCCCGTCTGAAAATATTAGGTTTCATAAGCGACGGGACTTTCAGTTTTCATATGAGTGAACCTGGTTGCATAAATATTATTAGCATCCATTGTTGGGTTCAGCTGAGCACGACCAGTCTTGAGAGCTGCTCAGAACCCCGTCAAAGTTCACCATGAACCTGATGGCCATGTCGTGGTTCTTGTGCAGTTTTCCGGGCAGAAAGAGTCGGATCGGATAGGTATGCAGGCCAGTAATTGCTTGCTAAAATTTCGTGGTTATATGAGTCTTCTGTAGTGATAATAATGGCATTAACACAGCAGGAGAGAGTATAAGGACCATAGAAGTTAAAGATCTACAATGGATGGCCCTCCTTCTGCATAAGGAAAGAGAGACGAGTCCTCGGTCTCGCCGAATGTCGTCTTTTCGGGCGCAGTTGAAGAATTGGGGAAGATTTTTATCTAGCAGCACGCTAAGCCGGAGAATACTGTCATATTTTTCCACGGCTTTCTTGAACTTCCCGATCGGCAGTGTTGGCGGTCAATCTCACCGCCAACAGATCCGCATAAGAAGCTCAAGAAAGCCGTGGGAAATTATTAAAGGGATTCAATTTTATTGCTTCTGCTGTGATCCGACTTGGTACTTCAGTTTGCAGATCCATAATATAACCCTATACCAGGCACTCGGATGAGGTATCTGTACGTAATCTTTAGTTTTAAATATCTTCGATTATTTGCTGCTCTGATTGAATGTGCTGTTAAAGTTTTATGTGAGAGATGATCTCCTCGATCTTTGATCTGGCCTGGGGGTGCAGTAAAGGCCCATCTCAGCTAATCCTTGACATAAATGTCCATGTCAATGTTTATTGCTCCGGGAATAGCTAGTAGATATGTTACGTCCTTGGATCTTTAAAGTACAAAAGAATTAGGTTTATATTTCTTTTGATTACTCTGGAGTCTGGATGTTTATTAGATCTGGATGCTCATTAGATCCAAGATCCAGGATTAAGATAATGGATAGATTTATGCAGGTAGCTTCTCAGATTAAAATAAACCTGTACCGATAACTTCTGATTTCCTCTCTCCTTACCTCTCCTGTCATTATGATGCACAAATTTGCATCTTTCAATCCATGTACCTGTTAATTTGCTTGTCATAAGCTTGACTTAATTTAACTTTTAGCTATCCGCTCTTCTTTAAATGCTTCAAATCTTTCTTTCTGTAGCACAGATGTAGAAAGTCAAGATGTACTGATAATTTCGCCCAGAAGGACATTTCCTTCATTTGAAAAGCTGTCAGATTATTTGTCGACATGGTATCTACATAACCAAAGTATCTCCATATTCTTCCTCTTTTTGAGGATTATGGTCACTGATTCAGAATCAATATTTATATCTCAGGCTTCTCAAATTCTAATAAGCGCTCTTAGCTTTGGAAATATTCATGGTGGAGTCTCTCGCTTTTGATGTTGGACGCCTCTAACTCTGTAATGTTGAAGGTTTTCACTCACGCTCCATTAAAAAACAAAATGCATGATCTTTAAATTACTGAAGATAACATAACTTAGTTTAAGGGTAAGGTAATTTTTAGATATAATTAAGCATATAGTCATTTTGATAAATGATATCTAAATGGAAATTCTTTTTAAAGTGGAGTATGCTATCTTTAACGCTTTTCTTCCTTTTTGGGAATATAGTGATTTAAAAATAAAAAAATTTTGTTAATTTGGAATTTCAATATTTTTTTTTGAATATTTAGATTAATTTAAAATAGAACAGAATTCTAGAAAAAAAAATTCCCCACCATACAATTTGGATCCTACAAAACTCCAAATACCCTGGGACAAATTCAATTAATTTTTTCCCAAAAATGAAGTGTATTTCCTACCCTATCATATTACATTTAAAACTATATGCAAAAAAATGGAGTGTATTTCCTACCCGATCAGCATATATTACATTTAAAACGACATGCCATTTAAATCTGGTGCGTACTTGACTAATGTACGTGTCACGATGACACAAGTACCATTTAACTTTTTGATACCTTCAGCTATGGCTTACATCATTGTGTTATACGTAATGGTGACGCAAGTGCCATGTAATTTGTTTTTGTTTAAAGAAATGACATAAATGGCCAAAGCCTAGACTTTTTTTTCCATGAAAAAGTTATCTCGATTTTATATAATGTATAAGATCATTTACAGAGCAAAACATCAGTGTAACAGTGGTGAGCTGTGGACAGAGGTTGGCGCACCAAAACAGTGAAAAAAAACAGCCAATACAAATACTCAATCAGCTTAGCTGCAAGGCGAGACCTTTCATCACTGCTACAGGAGCGAACAAAGACGTTGTCAATACTATCAAAGAAGCAAGGGATGCCAATCATCGATCAGTAGATATTCAGATAGGAAACAAAGCTCTCAATCCCGCTATCGCAGTGGAAGATCGAGAGTCTCCCTGCCTCTTCAAATAACACTCTCTTTGAGAGAGCGTCCGCCTCACAATTGTAAGATCTAAGAAAGTGCTGGAAGCTGAGGTTTGTGAATCCTTTGGAGAGATCTCGTGTTTTCTGTTTCCAACATTCGACGTGGACTGCATGGAGCTTGGATTTTTGAGTAATCCAGTCTATGATGACTCTCGAGTCGCCGCGGACGAGCAGATGATTGATGGACCAAGAAGAAACAAGCAAGAGGGAAGCCCAAAGCCCCATGAGCTCCACTTTTGTGTTAGTCCCCGGACCACAGTTGAGGAACCACTTAGTGATTCTCGACGGATGAGCTTTGAAAAAACCTCCAGCTCCACAACAGAGACCATTTGAACGGGCCGCTCCGTCAAAGCAAGCCAGGGTGTGCCCTTCTAGCATAACAAGGTCAATTGCTTTGGAGAGGGAGGGCTTAACTGTAGATGGATGCCAGTTGTAGGTGGCCAAGACTCTGTTAAAGACGGCCAGCGAGGAAGGGGGCCGATCCTCAAACAGTGCACAATTACGCTCGATCCATAGTTTCCAGCTTATATGGGCAGCCATACAAATTGGAGAAGATTTATTCAAGTGCCACGAGTTGAAACAATTAGAGATTGAGTCACCACTCCAGGAGTAAGGAAGATTAAAAGATTTTAACGTTCTGTTCCATACATCCATCGAGAACTCACAGTGAATTAAAAGATGGTGTATGTCTTCCTGAGCGTGGCGATAGAGAGGGCAAATTCTTGGCCCTTCCCAACCTCTCCGGCGAAGCGAATCCCACGTTAAGATCTTACCTTTTCTGGCAAGAAAAATAAATAGTTTATATTTGAGGGGAAGCTTCCAATTCCAAAGCTGAAAGAACCAGGAGAAATCGGAATCGAGAACCTATTGATTTATCAGTGCAATATAGATATTCTTTACGGAAATGATGCCCGATGCATCCCCTCCAGCCCACATCAGAGAATCCGGCTACGCAGCCAGGGAAATGCCATCATTCTTAAGTGCGGAAGTAAAACGGTTCCATTCCATTGCCTCCCGCCCGCTAAGAGACAGCTCGGTACAGCCCAACCAAAAATCCGGGATATAGGGGGATCCACTTGGAATTCCAACCTGTGCAAGGTGCAACAAATTTAAAGAGACGAGCTTTGAACATAGCACCGGAGAGAGAATCGAGTTGTCCTCCATGCCAATAATCTTATCCCTACCTATTTTTATCTCTGTGCCAGAACCCGGCTTCCATTGGAGCCAATGGAGAATAACAGGTGAGGAAGCAACCAGGCCCTTCCAGAACGTGGATGCCCTCTTTAGCTGCAAGGTTGGCTTTCGGAGCCAATCGCTAAGTTTCAAGGAGCCAAAGTATTTTTCAACTACAATTCGGTGCCAAATGTTGTCGATAGTAGCAGCTCTCCAGAAGGAACTAGCCAGGAGGGCTGTGTTAAAGGTAAAAAAGTTTTTTAGACCCCAGCCGCCTGCCTTTCTAGGCATTGTCAAAGTCTCCCAACTGCAGAGATGAAAACTGTGTTTGCTCCCAAGACCATTCCACAAAAAATTGGAAGAGAGTCTCCGGAGGGTATTGATGACCTTTTTAGGGATTCTCTCCAAGGTCATCCAGAAAACCGCCAGGCCTTCCAGCACTGCTTTAGCCAAGGTTAGACGACCGCCAAGTGAAAGCCAAATATTACACCAGCCGCCTATTTTTCTTTCAAAATGTTTAACAAGCCAATGCCACTCATCGGGAGAGGAGGCTCCCAGCTTGAGTTGGAACCCAAGGTACTTGAAACCTTCTCTCAGGTCAATAAAAGTGAAGGGAATGGAATTTTTGAAACAAAGAAGTTCGGGCTCCGAAAGTCCCCAGAAGTGCACTGTAGATTTTGAGTGATTGATGGAAAGTCCCAAGACTGCACAAAAATGAAATAGCACTTCCTGGATAACAGTCCACTCCGCTAGGTCAACGTTCGTCATGAGGAGGACATCATCAATGAACATAAGGTGAACAATCTTTATGAACTTTGAAACTTTAATGCCAGATATTTTGTGTTCAGTGAAGCTTTTAGTGAGAAGGAGGCTGAGGCCTTCCATGATCAAAATAAAGAGATAGGGGGAGAGAGGGCATCCCTGACGGAGGCCCCTCTCATTTTTAAAAAAGCTTGTGGCCTCACCATTGATTATAACANGTTTATCGACTATGCAAAAACCTAAAAGACTTGCATCAATGGATCATAATAACTTGGAAATTAGAAATAAAATATGAAGGTGTTATCTACCCATGCACAAAAGGATTAATCATGGTGGAATTTGACCTAACAAAAGGAAAATACCAAATCATCAACTTTGGTCCTTAGCTTTTGTGTAAAGAAAGATTATGTATGAAGCCATCGAAAGCACATTTGATTGTAAATCAAACTCCCTCTCCACCATTACTCCAATCCATGTCAACCATATCATTTTAAAGAACTAATAATATGATTTAGTTTTACCAATACTATTAAGGAGAGGATTAACTTTATTCTAGTGTTGTTATGCATGGACACTTGTCATACTCGCGTGATTATGTGACAAAATGTCCAAATTGATTTCATCTTAGTAGATAAGAATGGCAAGCTTATGTGGAAACTCCCTTTCACATGTCAGGTTGATTGAATGCTTAGCCATCACAACAATAATGCAATTATTCTGTGCTAAACATGTAAGATTTCCTAGTTATGCAAAGTTTTACAGAATCTTGGAGTTTTTTCAAAGGAATCCACTTATTTATTATTGATATCCTGTCAAAATTAAAACTTGATATAAATCCATTTGTCTATTCCAAAAACAAGTATGTCAACACTAAGTATCGTTACATTAAGATATTCATCACAAAGGGTATCATTAAACCAAAGTATTTCCCTTCAAAGATGAGATTCAAAGATATTCACCAAACCTATTGTCATAATATAAAATTCAATAATTTCATAAATGAGCTAGGTATTTGTTCTAATGTATTTAAAGATTAAAGGGGGATTGTTAAACATGATGATTCTAATTAACTTCTAGGCTTGTTTTTTCCTAATATACTAAATTATAAGAATATGTTTATTCTCACATTATTATATTTGGAGACTTATCATATTTACACGAGTATGTCCTAACATCTCCATATTATAATTAGCTTAATTTCATAAATGAGCTTGGTATTTGTTCTAATCTATTTAAAGATTAAAGGGAGATTGTTAAACATGATGATTCTAATTATCTTCTAGGCTTGTTTTTTCCTAATATACTGAATTATAAGAATACGTTTATTCTCACATTATTATACTTGGAGACTTGTCATATTTACACGAGTATGTCATAACATCTCCATATTAGAGTTATCTTAAGAGATAAGAATGATGAGATTATTTAAATTATCTTCTCACATGTGAGGCAAATTTAGTCCTTAGCCCTCACATTAATAATGTAATTATCTTTTCTTTATTAGAAAAAGTATATATATGAGGATAATTTGTTATTAGTCTGGCTAAGAATGCCTAACCTCCCATTACATTTATTGGATTTTGATTCATTGTAAGGTATAGGAATTGCTTTAAGAAAATTCCACTTTAGGAGTGTTGAAATATTATGAAAGCATATCACTACTTATGATGGAATCTACGCTCACATTGATTTCAACATATGATTATTGAAAGATCAGCATGGTATGCAAAGACTACACTTAGACCTAACCTCTTGATATGAGTAAGTTGATTTCTATTGCCACACTTACTTTGAAACATAACACAATGCATCCCATTGTGTAAGGAATCAAAACTTAACCATAACAAAAAACCATAGAAAAAACCCACTTAGTGAGATGTGAGAAGGAAGGAATGCCATCTAATTAATAAAAATACCCAAGCCATCATGCCAACTACAACAAGTCAACAATCTCCTTCCACCCTAGGCACGTGTCCAATGCAAGGAGGAGAAAAATGGAGCAAGGCTACATAATAAGGAAGAAATCCCCTTCTTCCAATAAGGCACTATTACAAGAGAGAGAAAATAAGCTTCGAGCACTCCCCTCCATTATAAAGTCAAAGGGACTGAATGTCTTCAATGAACCAATGGCTTTTGAAATCCATGAAAACAAGAAAGTAACACCTAAACTAGTAAGGGGGACAGATATAAGTCCTCTTCCCTCAAAAACTCTTTCCACAATCTACAACCAATTGCAAAAATGGTGATAGATATAAGTCCTCTTCCCTCAAAAACTCTTTCCACAATCTACAACCATTTGCAAAAATGGTGAATCCAGTGGGGGTGACATGGTGGAGAAAAAGAATGAAGTCTCTAGCAATTCGATTTTAACAAGTGAACAATATTTAAGACATGGAAGAAGGTACGTTGCAAGAATCATTCACACAGTTCCAAGACTAGCAAAAAAAAATAGACCGAAATCTTCAATAAAAAGAAAAGGAAAAACACCTTAATGAATAATGGACTATATGCCATGACACTAGCATAAACCTCTATAAAAATTATTACTTTTCGCTGGAATAATATGCTTTATAAATAAATCAATACATATAAACCAAATTTTTAAAAAAGAACTTTTAGACGAAAAAACAAATCGTAATGTTAGAATCTTAACACTGACATAGAAGATCCCCTCGAATAATTGAATGCAGTATTGATTCTTTGAAGAAGTAGAGCAATTGAGATTTTAACACAATACAAAAACTTAAATAAAAAAATAATCACCTTACCATACATCAAATCACCTTCCAAAAACCATAAAGTAAATGGTAAAAAATCCAAAATCTACTTCCCAATTAAAAAATAAATCAGATTAGGAAAGGAATAAGCACTCTACTAAAAAACAATTTAATACTTTGTAAGATGAGTTACGCACCGTCGAATATAAAGTTATTTTAAATTCTACGGTGTCTACAATTGCTTATTCTTCGCTTTCAAACTTAAGGGTGAATCACTGAATGATGTGACTCGTGAGTAGTCGCCATGTAAATGTTATCTAACTTTGCTACAGTTGGAGAATCATTCTATTTTGGACTAATGTGGGTGGAATTGGAGAATCATTCTATTTTGGACTAATGTGGGAGGAACTATTAGCGCTACATTACTATAAAGTCAATCATTTTGTCTAGTGCTTTGTCTGGTGATTTATGATTTGATTATTGAAAGAATTTATATTGATGAGGACACCACCTCCTCAAATGTTTGAGCACATGGGTTTTAAATCAAATTTAATAGCTTAATATCTAAAGAAAGAATATAAAACTAACCTTCCAGAAATAAATAATATATATATTAAGATGGAGAAGTTATTATTTTAAATGTGATAACAAAGCATGCGGTCCAAGTTAAAGTCTGAGTGGCCAAGAAGGAGATGACACGTTCGAGACACGTCCCGTCTGAAAATATTAGGTTTCATAAGCGACGGGACTTTCAGTTTTCATATGAGTGAACCTGGTTGCATAAATATTATTAGCATCCATTGTTGGGTTCAGCTGAGCACGACCAGTCTTGAGAGCTGCTCAGAACCCCGTCAAAGTTCACCATGAACCTGATGGCCATGTCGTGGTTCTTGTGCAGTTTTCCGGGCAGAAAGAGTCGGATCGGATAGGTATGCAGGCCAGTAATTGCTTGCTAAAATTTCGTGGTTATATGAGTCTTCTGTAGTGATAATAATGGCATTAACACAGCAGGAGAGAGTATAAGGACCATAGAAGTTAAAGATCTACAATGGATGGCCCTCCTTCTGCATAAGGAAAGAGAGACGAGTCCTCGGTCTCGCCGAATGTCGTCTTTTCGGGCGCAGTTGAAGAATTGGGGAAGATTTTTATCTAGCAGCACGCTAAGCCGGAGAATACTGTCATATTTTTCCACGGCTTTCTTGAACTTCCCGATCGGCAGTGTTGGCGGTCAATCTCACCGCCAACAGATCCGCATAAGAAGCTCAAGAAAGCCGTGGGAAATTATTAAAGGGATTCAATTTTATTGCTTCTGCTGTGATCCGACTTGGTACTTCAGTTTGCAGATCCATAATATAACCCTATACCAGGCACTCGGATGAGGTATCTGTACGTAATCTTTAGTTTTAAATATCTTCGATTATTTGCTGCTCTGATTGAATGTGCTGTTAAAGTTTTATGTGAGAGATGATCTCCTCGATCTTTGATCTGGCCTGGGGGTGCAGTAAAGGCCCATCTCAGCTAATCCTTGACATAAATGTCCATGTCAATGTTTATTGCTCCGGGAATAGCTAGTAGATATGTTACGTCCTTGGATCTTTAAAGTACAAAAGAATTAGGTTTATATTTCTTTTGATTACTCTGGAGTCTGGATGTTTATTAGATCTGGATGCTCATTAGATCCAAGATCCAGGATTAAGATAATGGATAGATTTATGCAGGTAGCTTCTCAGATTAAAATAAACCTGTACCGATAACTTCTGATTTCCTCTCTCCTTACCTCTCCTGTCATTATGATGCACAAATTTGCATCTTTCAATCCATGTACCTGTTAATTTGCTTGTCATAAGCTTGACTTAATTTAACTTTTAGCTATCCGCTCTTCTTTAAATGCTTCAAATCTTTCTTTCTGTAGCACAGATGTAGAAAGTCAAGATGTACTGATAATTTCGCCCAGAAGGACATTTCCTTCATTTGAAAAGCTGTCAGATTATTTGTCGACATGGTATCTACATAACCAAAGTATCTCCATATTCTTCCTCTTTTTGAGGATTATGGTCACTGATTCAGAATCAATATTTATATCTCAGGCTTCTCAAATTCTAATAAGCGCTCTTAGCTTTGGAAATATTCATGGTGGAGTCTCTCGCTTTTGATGTTGGACGCCTCTAACTCTGTAATGTTGAAGGTTTTCACTCACGCTCCATTAAAAAACAAAATGCATGATCTTTAAATTACTGAAGATAACATAACTTAGTTTAAGGGTAAGGTAATTTTTAGATATAATTAAGCATATAGTCATTTTGATAAATGATATCTAAATGGAAATTCTTTTTAAAGTGGAGTATGCTATCTTTAACGCTTTTCTTCCTTTTTGGGAATATAGTGATTTAAAAATAAAAAAATTTTGTTAATTTGGAATTTCAATATTTTTTTTTGAATATTTAGATTAATTTAAAATAGAACAGAATTCTAGAAAAAAAAATTCCCCACCATACAATTTGGATCCTACAAAACTCCAAATACCCTGGGACAAATTCAATTAATTTTTTCCCAAAAATGAAGTGTATTTCCTACCCTATCATATTACATTTAAAACTATATGCAAAAAAATGGAGTGTATTTCCTACCCGATCAGCATATATTACATTTAAAACGACATGCCATTTAAATCTGGTGCGTACTTGACTAATGTACGTGTCACGATGACACAAGTACCATTTAACTTTTTGATACCTTCAGCTATGGCTTACATCATTGTGTTATACGTAATGGTGACGCAAGTGCCATGTAATTTGTTTTTGTTTAAAGAAATGACATAAATGGCCAAAGCCTAGACTTTTTTTTCCATGAAAAAGTTATCTCGATTTTATATAATGTATAAGATCATTTACAGAGCAAAACATCAGTGTAACAGTGGTGAGCTGTGGACAGAGGTTGGCGCACCAAAACAGTGAAAAAAAACAGCCAATACAAATACTCAATCAGCTTAGCTGCAAGGCGAGACCTTTCATCACTGCTACAGGAGCGAACAAAGACGTTGTCAATACTATCAAAGAAGCAAGGGATGCCAATCATCGATCAGTAGATATTCAGATAGGAAACAAAGCTCTCAATCCCGCTATCGCAGTGGAAGATCGAGAGTCTCCCTGCCTCTTCAAATAACACTCTCTTTGAGAGAGCGTCCGCCTCACAATTGTAAGATCTAAGAAAGTGCTGGAAGCTGAGGTTTGTGAATCCTTTGGAGAGATCTCGTGTTTTCTGTTTCCAACATTCGACGTGGACTGCATGGAGCTTGGATTTTTGAGTAATCCAGTCTATGATGACTCTCGAGTCGCCGCGGACGAGCAGATGATTGATGGACCAAGAAGAAACAAGCAAGAGGGAAGCCCAAAGCCCCATGAGCTCCACTTTTGTGTTAGTCCCCGGACCACAGTTGAGGAACCACTTAGTGATTCTCGACGGATGAGCTTTGAAAAAACCTCCAGCTCCACAACAGAGACCATTTGAACGGGCCGCTCCGTCAAAGCAAGCCAGGGTGTGCCCTTCTAGCATAACAAGGTCAATTGCTTTGGAGAGGGAGGGCTTAACTGTAGATGGATGCCAGTTGTAGGTGGCCAAGACTCTGTTAAAGACGGCCAGCGAGGAAGGGGGCCGATCCTCAAACAGTGCACAATTACGCTCGATCCATAGTTTCCAGCTTATATGGGCAGCCATACAAATTGGAGAAGATTTATTCAAGTGCCACGAGTTGAAACAATTAGAGATTGAGTCACCACTCCAGGAGTAAGGAAGATTAAAAGATTTTAACGTTCTGTTCCATACATCCATCGAGAACTCACAGTGAATTAAAAGATGGTGTATGTCTTCCTGAGCGTGGCGATAGAGAGGGCAAATTCTTGGCCCTTCCCAACCTCTCCGGCGAAGCGAATCCCACGTTAAGATCTTACCTTTTCTGGCAAGAAAAATAAATAGTTTATATTTGAGGGGAAGCTTCCAATTCCAAAGCTGAAAGAACCAGGAGAAATCGGAATCGAGAACCTATTGATTTATCAGTGCAATATAGATATTCTTTACGGAAATGATGCCCGATGCATCCCCTCCAGCCCACATCAGAGAATCCGGCTACGCAGCCAGGGAAATGCCATCATTCTTAAGTGCGGAAGTAAAACGGTTCCATTCCATTGCCTCCCGCCCGCTAAGAGACAGCTCGGTACAGCCCAACCAAAAATCCGGGATATAGGGGGATCCACTTGGAATTCCAACCTGTGCAAGGTGCAACAAATTTAAAGAGACGAGCTTTGAACATAGCACCGGAGAGAGAATCGAGTTGTCCTCCATGCCAATAATCTTATCCCTACCTATTTTTATCTCTGTGCCAGAACCCGGCTTCCATTGGAGCCAATGGAGAATAACAGGTGAGGAAGCAACCAGGCCCTTCCAGAACGTGGATGCCCTCTTTAGCTGCAAGGTTGGCTTTCGGAGCCAATCGCTAAGTTTCAAGGAGCCAAAGTATTTTTCAACTACAATTCGGTGCCAAATGTTGTCGATAGTAGCAGCTCTCCAGAAGGAACTAGCCAGGAGGGCTGTGTTAAAGGTAAAAAAGTTTTTTAGACCCCAGCCGCCTGCCTTTCTAGGCATTGTCAAAGTCTCCCAACTGCAGAGATGAAAACTGTGTTTGCTCCCAAGACCATTCCACAAAAAATTGGAAGAGAGTCTCCGGAGGGTATTGATGACCTTTTTAGGGATTCTCTCCAAGGTCATCCAGAAAACCGCCAGGCCTTCCAGCACTGCTTTAGCCAAGGTTAGACGACCGCCAAGTGAAAGCCAAATATTACACCAGCCGCCTATTTTTCTTTCAAAATGTTTAACAAGCCAATGCCACTCATCGGGAGAGGAGGCTCCCAGCTTGAGTTGGAACCCAAGGTACTTGAAACCTTCTCTCAGGTCAATAAAAGTGAAGGGAATGGAATTTTTGAAACAAAGAAGTTCGGGCTCCGAAAGTCCCCAGAAGTGCACTGTAGATTTTGAGTGATTGATGGAAAGTCCCAAGACTGCACAAAAATGAAATAGCACTTCCTGGATAACAGTCCACTCCGCTAGGTCAACGTTCGTCATGAGGAGGACATCATCAATGAACATAAGGTGAACAATCTTTATGAACTTTGAAACTTTAATGCCAGATATTTTGTGTTCAGTGAAGCTTTTAGTGAGAAGGAGGCTGAGGCCTTCCATGATCAAAATAAAGAGATAGGGGGAGAGAGGGCATCCCTGACGGAGGCCCCTCTCATTTTTAAAAAAGCTTGTGGCCTCACCATTGATTATAACAGCGAAATTGGCACTAGTGACACATGCTAGAATCCAATTTGAGAGCTTTTCACCAAAACCAACAGCAAAAAGAACAAGTCTCAGAAACTCCCAATCAATGCTATCGAATGTTTTTTTGAGGTCAAGTTTCATGATCAGCGCTTTTAAATTTTTCTGCTTGATACTGTGGATGCACTCATGGGCTGCTCCGATAGCATCCTGGATTCTTCTGCCCTTTAAGAATCTGAGTTGTTCCACTGATAGACTCCTTCCAAGAAAGGGATTGATCCGGTTGGAGATGACTTTTGAGATCAACTTATAGATAAGGTTGCAGAGGGAGATCGGTCAGAAATCATTGAAAGAGATCCA
>JZKD02S2433098.1:603497-615705 GCA_000966675.3 Picea glauca
TTCGATGAGAGTGGAAACGAGTGATTATGTTTCGATGAGAGTAGGAACAAGTAATCAACTTAACCCTTTAAGAATTCTGTCTAAATGATGGTGGCCTTCCAAGCTAAAAGTGCATCCAAAAAGGCATTTAAAGGATTTTTTTTTTTAATGTATGCTTAAAAGTGCCAAAGATTAAAGGGAATCTAGAAGGGGATTTAAAAGATTTTTTATATATATGTGAAAAATGCTAAAGATTAAGGGCGTGAAATGAAAAAAATGACATAGTAGTCATTATGTCCATATAGATAATCAATTTGGACATGGTAAATAAAAGTGTAAAAAGTGATAACATGAGCATGTCATCAAAGTAAGTTGTATACAAAGAATAATAAAATATCATGAAACTAATTATAAAGAAGAAACATCATCACTTATGATGAATGGATTGGATTGTGTTATTAAGATAGAGACTAAGCCATTATATAAGATATAAGTCGCTATATAAGATAAAACTAACATTACAACTGACACTTATCGGTTGTTTGATAGCAATTGTATAAGACAAAAGTAATGTTACAACCGACGCTTATTGGTTGTTTGATGGCATACGTAATCAAAAGGTTACTATCCTTGCATTGCATGCTAGAGCATGATATTTTCAGAAGGGACGATGCACTCTAAAATCTAGCAATTCCCAGATGAATTAGGAGGAGGAAATTTACTTTATAATGACGACAAGTGCAATAGAACCATATTGAATCTAATCTAGATACTAGTAAATTACAGTAAGTCATTTGGCCCACCTTTTCATTTATCACAATGACAAATAATAAAATCATATGCAACATGATTGGTTGGGAGCTATGGTAG
Source organism: Picea glauca (assembly GCA_000966675.3). Taxonomy (NCBI): domain Eukaryota; kingdom Viridiplantae; phylum Streptophyta; class Pinopsida; order Pinales; family Pinaceae; genus Picea; species Picea glauca. The sequence goes on from JZKD02S2433098.1 coordinate 604,347, forward strand.
AGGTGTTATTAGTGGCTAGTGAAAGGAGATAAACCGAATGAATCCTAATATGGAAGAGTTGTTAGCTTGAATAAAAATCTAGAGTAAGTACAAGAGAGATGTTGTAATGGATTGCATCCCAAAGGGGTCTAGGTGATGGCAGAGTTCTTGGTAGCATCACCAATCTCCACTGAACACTGGTACATTATTTCTTGTGAAGACGAGAAGGTCACCCAAACATATACAATGTAGTGGAGGTTTCTAATCCACTAGCCTTTAGAAATTTTCAATATATTGACTACCACCTATAATTTATCGTTGTTCATGGTTTCCTCAAAGTTAATGTTGTACAATTTAACACTTAACATATGATAAATCCACACTATACCTTACCATCACGATATGTTCATACCTATGCATTGTGTCCCCTCCATAAATCTACACCAACTCTCATCTTGTCACAAAATCTCAACTAGTTTATATACATAAATCTACACCCACTCTCACCTTCTCACAAAATCTCAACTAGTTTATATTGTTCAAATTTGTTGGCACTCTTGGCATTGGTATTTATTCATACTCTCATGCTCATGGTAAAGAGTATTAGTATTTATAAATCTACACTATACCTTACCATCACGATATGTTCATACATATGCATTATGTTCCCTCCATAAATCCACACCAACTCTCATCTTGTCACAAAATCTCAACTAGTTTATACACATAAATCTACACCAACTCTCACCTTCTCACAAAATCTCAACTAGTTTATATTGTTCAAATTTGTGGGCACTCTTGGCATTGGTATCTATTCATAGTCTCATGCTCATGGTAAGGAGTATTAGTTTATCTTTGGGGTATTTTATTTCATGGAGTGATTTTCATCGTTTTTCATAAATGCCTTCTAACTTCCAAGGAAAAATAACACTTGATATTATTTCCATAATAAATAATATTATTTCTTTAGATATTATGGTTTATATATTTATAGATGGGTATTATTTCTTTAGATATTATGGTTTATATATTTATAAATGGATAGAATCACATCTCTTCATATAAATTTAGGCATACTTAATACTCTTTTGTTAGATTATTTTATTTTTGCAAATGTAATTCTAAGGATTTTCTAAAAACAATTATTCATAAATCTTTCTTTAAGAGAATAGTTTTTATGATTAATGATAGTATTTTTAATTTATTTCATCTTAATTAGGGCTATTAATGACATATGTTTATATTTATGTCACTGGCATGATGAAGATGAAATACTATTGATATTCTATAAGAACTTTGTAGAAGGATCGATGCCTAGATTTGAAGAAGAAAGTATGAGTTCTAGTATTCCTCTTGGTGTCAAGCATTTTAGAATATTTAATTCAAAAGAAATAGAGGAAAATGATTAATTAGAGCTATATCCATTTCTATAAGCATAGAAAAGGTGTATATAGAACACAATTGACCATCACCCAATAGAACAAAAGATAGGAGAAGGAGTAGCACCAAAAGCATCGATAAAGGTAGGACCAAAGCCAATTGTTATCTCTATTATTGGTATGAGAATGTGATGTTTAATGTGTGTGTGTGTGATCAGGTTGCAATGTAGAGACCTCAAATGTGTTTTTCTATATTTTTAATCCTATACTTGTGAATACTTTTCATTTTTTGTATTTGATTTTAGTTTAAAGCCCAATTATCACAAAATCAAATCATGTTCAATGTGTGTGGCTCTTATAGGCATTTGAATTTTCACTTTTTGGATCCTCGAATTGTATAAAATTATCTTAGGAAGTATTAAAAATTTTCATTTTCTATAATTATTTAACTTTAATTACTTTTGAAATCCATGCATATGTTCTTAGGAACCCATGTTTAGACATATCAAGGTATTCATGATATTAGTTTAAGATTAATATTAGTTTTGTTTCCCCACAATGTGATGCATATATGTAATGGCCCAATTATTAAAAACAATACAAGTAATTAAAATTATCCATATGTAATTTTCAGATCTACTACCGAATTACCAACAATTAACTTTAATAACCATTGATTCTTCAATAAACCACTGAGGTGAGGAAATTACGTGGGAAAACATACATTTAATATGGTGACTTCAGGAACATATCAATACCTTGATCATCATCTGAGAAACCACAACAACAAAGTGGGGGACGAATCTTCACCCAACCATAGATCTTTCTACTTTAATCCTTAGTAGTAGGTCACCTCCGATCCATCAATCTATTACCATGCTAGTGAATCCATAACCTTATCCTCTCTATAACTTTAACCGAAGATAGATCTATAAAAGATATATGTCCCTTTTATTTTTACATCCCTCCTTATATAGAATCTGAGAACTTCATCCCTAGAATTCATTTGAATTATTTATTATATTTTTAGGGTTTGTCATAGATTGTCATTACTTATTTTGCCATTACCTTGATTATTCATTTTTAAGTATTTATTATACTTTATTATTATTATTTACTTATTTATTTATTCATTTAATAATAATAATATGGGGATGATTCACTTCGGATAATAATAGTTATTATTTAAAAATAATATCGAGATGATCCTTTTTTTGGATAATGATTATACTTCCTTATTATTAATATTTAATATAATAATAATACTAATAATGATGTGAGGCATGAAATACTCCACTTCTCCAAGGAACTTTGTCCTGAAGTTAGTTTGATTATGTTACTTGTAGAGTTTTAATTAGCTCACCATAACCTCCACAACACCCTCTATTAGCTTCAGTATCTTCAACAAAACCCTCTGTTGAACTAGTATAGATCCACCCAAGTGACTGCAATAAACATCGGAATTCCACATCACAACACCATGGAAGCGTGAGTACTCTCTAGTTGTCTTTCCCGACTTTTGGAACAAGGCTTAATCCTATCAGTTTATCTATAGCCCCAAGGCTCAAGACCTCATTTTCCCAAGTAGGCATTTGGATCAATACTCATGTACACCATGCATCCTATAAGGTTGACATAAACTCCCTCCACAACAACCAAGTACTAAATTAGGCATCAAAGTCCAATCCCACAACACCACCGATGAGCAATGATCTAGCCATTCTTCGAGACTTCCTCATCAGAACTCCAATACAAGGCATAGGAATTATTGGCACAAGTAGAAGATTGATTTGTCCCCATCCCATATAAATATGATATTTCTAATATTCGCCTTTGTGGTTATAGGATCTCATGTGATAATCAAATAAACCATCCCTATCGACCTATTGGTGGATAACCCGAAAAATCACCATGTAGTGTACCTAGGGAGGTACCAAATGGGAATGTGGTTATGTATTATTCATGGAAGCCATTCAATGTAAAGTGGACTGTTTCCACTATATTATTTAATAAGGCCCACTATGGTAGTTACGTATATTAATCTAAACATAATAAATATGAGAAGGATTTCTAGATGGTTCCTTCTCTAGAATGTTCCTAAGAGATAGAGAGTGCTATATAAAGAAGTGTAAGCAATGTATTGGAGAATAGTGAGGAATATTGTTATTGTACCAATCAAGTGTTTCTTAGGAGTGCATTCCTATCATAAGGAATAATATATGGTGTTACCCTACCTCAATGGTTTTGGCTATTTCTTGTGTTCAATATTTTTGTGAATGGTTTGGTTTATTTTTGTTGAGAAAAAGGGTTATTTCTGAAGTTATATTTGAATATTTATTGAGGTACTTAACATTCTGTATCAGATTTCTTTCCTTGGCCAAACAAGGGAATGAATTTTTGGTTCTTTTTGCATATTTTTTCTAGGGAAAAAGGGGGTGGCACACTTCAAACTCAATTCTAAAAAATTATGCTCATAATTTGCAGAAAAAAATGGAAATTTTAATTCCTATCGGAAAACTACCGAATTTAAAAAAAAAAAACAATAGACCAAAATGAGGTTCAAGAAGTAAAGTTATTGACATTTTAAATTTGACAAATTTTTAGGGTTTTTCCAGAAAAAAGATGTGATTTGCAAAGTTATTTTTTTTCTTTTTGGGTTATGGAAAGAAGAATATTGTTTACTGGAAAAGATGATGGCCCTAATATTGAATAATTCATAGCGTCATAAAATTCAATGTGGGAAGGGCATTGGAAATATTTTTTACCCTAGGTTTTCAAAGAAGATGTCATTGTATGGTGGAAATCATTAGACTTGGCCAAGAGGGTACTTTCCGATGAGGCATTTGAAAAATTCCTTTTAAAGAAGTGGTCTCATACCAAGGGTAAGGATAAATAAATCACGAAGGGTTTATTTTCATGTGACAACTCTATATTATAGGTTCATGGTTGTATTAATAAAGAAAAGTGTCATTGTTTCTATTAATCCTAATTGCCAACAAAAATTTATCAATGATCAGTTGGTTAATATATTGCAAGTTCCGACAAAGATTATTCAAAGCACACAAATTGAGGGTAAAAATTTTCAAATTTTTAAAGATTACAATGGAAAAATATGTGTTGCATTTTGATTTTCATTCCATAGATATGGATGATGTGGATATTGTTTTGGGATATCCTTGGATGGAATCAGTTGGTACAATTAATATTAATGTGCAAAAGAAGTTTGTGAAACTTTGGTACAAGAAAAATAAAATTGCATTGTAGGACGTGTCACTTAGTAAGATAGAAGGGCCCATGGGAGTAAGCAAATATATTATTGTGGAGTCTGAAGTTGAATCATAGGTAGAGTCTACAGAAGGGGATGCAACAAAGCTACATGAAGGACACAATAAATAAGCCAAGGGGATAATTGATTCAAATGCACACTATGTTGCAAAGTTGAAGAAAAAAGAATTGATTCCTGTAGTTGTTTTATATCACCATCCACACCATATAGAAAAACAAGAGTCATCAAGATAGTGGAATCTGCATCAACAAACTTATTATGAACATGGACCCAAAAAGGAAAGAAATCAAGAGGTATAGGGAGGACTGCCAATAGTGTAGGACAATATCAGGATAGAGAAACAATCCCATGGCACCATAGGAATGATAAGGATCAAGATCAAGGTGGCAAGGCAACAGTTTGACATCACGTTCCTCTTCCATTAGGATGGATGGATGGTTGTACATGGTACCAGTTGGCTACATTGATTAGGCAGTCATATTGTATGGTTTATGCCCATGTTTCAAGGATGAAATGTGTGACGGGGGATGGAATGTAGTGTACCTAGGGAGGTAATATAGGTTACCTAGTGAGGTGCCCAAGGGGAATGTGGTTATGTTTTCTTATTGGAAGCAATTCAATGTAAAGTGGACTAGTTCCACTATATTATTAAATAAGGCCTACTATGGTAGTTAGATATATTAGTATGAACACAATAAATGTTAGAAGGCTTTATAGATGGTTCCTTCTCTAGAATGTTCCTAAGAGATAAAGAGTGATATATAAAGAAGTCTAAGCAATGTGTTGGAGAATAGTGAAGAATATTGTTATTGTAGCAAGCATGTGTTGCTTGGGAGTGCATTCCTTCCATAATGAATAATATATGGTGTTACCCTACCTCAAGGGTTTTGAATATTTCTTGTGTTCAATATTTTCGTGAATGGTTTGCTTTATTCTTGTTGAGAATAAGGGTTATTTCTGAAGTTATATTTGCATATTTATTGAGGTACTTAACACATCACCTCACAACATGCAATAATTACATTAGTGAAAATATCAACATCTCAAGAAAAGAATCTACATGCTAATATGGCATGTCATCATGAGAATACAACATCATTTCCATCACCACATGGTCTGGTATGTCATCATGAAACATCTTAGCATAAATATTTCCACAGAATTACATGATGTCATCACATCAAGAGATATTATCATAAGAAATATAACGTCCACATATATTTATCAAGGATATAAGAATATAAAATCACATCAACATCATAATTCGAACCACATATAACATAACATCATGGAAATGCTATTCTTTTCAATACATATCAAATGCAGGGTAAATAACTACCATGATTCATCAACAAAGTCAAATTTACTAGCCTGCATAATTACTAGATTTTATATCAAAAGCATGAATTCATCATCAAAAATTCATCTAACATATGGATCTACTTAGTTTAGTTTTTCATCCCAAGCTAATTAAATAAGGATCATTAGTACTATGAGTGCCCAATACCAATTGTTTCCTGATTATAATTTCTTGTTCTTCCAACAAGATGGTTGAGATATTATGGGATATGCATTGGTGCACGAGCATTAACCCCCTAGATCATTATTTAAATCCAAGCCTCTAGAAGGTGAAATTTTTTATAGGAAGATATGGTTTCCTTGTGGTTATGTAAACACAAATAAAAAAAGATAGTGTTTGTTATTTAATTAGCATGAAATAAAAAAATCGAGAAAATAGTTAGCGATCTTAAGAATTAGTTATAGATTATGTGGAGAAGATTGTGGATCTGAGATGATCCACATGGTTGTATTTCTCATTTATATGTAATTCTGCGGGTATAGAATAGTGAGTCCAAACAGATTGAAGTTAGGCCAAGAGGCAGCCAGGGGTAGAGAAGAGCCAAAGATTATGTAATCATGCCAAGGAGGATGAGCTTGATTTAATAAAATTATTGTGTGATCTTACTTTGTTTTTATGACACATCTTGATTTCACTGTTATCCTATGTGTAATCTTTGTGTGAATATATAAACCTCAATTCGTATGATGAGGAGAGAGATCGGAACCAGGAACAATGTTCCTATGAAATTTGTGTGATCTAGAGTGTAGAGGAATCATGTAATCATTGTGACGTTGTAGAAATACGATCATTAATCATCAAATATATCAATGGCCAAAAATAAAGATAATTGGACCATACTGTGAACCCTCAAAAGGAAACATTTTTATAGTGTCCCGATGGATATATACTCTGATGCACCAGTGGTCGGTTGACATGCCTTCAACCGGACTAGGTTCACAAGTACGTGAGGAGGTTAGGAAGAGTACCTTGGTGCCCAGTGACCATTTAAACTGAACTGGAATAAATAGTTAAAGGCACATAATTAAAGGTTCTCATGGGTCTGGTGGTCAGCGGTTCGGCTGACCTGGTGGTCCAGGTGTCTCGGTGGTTGGTTAACAATAATGTTAACCATTGAAATTTTTAACTGATTAAGAAGGGATTTTGAAGGAAGGGGTTAATGGGGTTAAATCATAACTGGTCTTCCATTATCAAATGTATTAGAGTTATGAAGTGGAAGGATGAGGTGTTTCATCCCCATTAAGTGGTATCATAGTAGAAGATTCAAGTGTGTTGTGGAAGGAGAGTAGTGGAAGCTCTCAGGAGAAGTGCATAATACTAGAGCAATGGATGTTCTGAAGGTTCCATAGGAGAGAACCAAAATGATACTAAAAGGATAAGTTCAAGAGAGAAACTTGGTGAGATATTTTGTAGCAGGGTGAAAAAGACTTGTTATTGTAGAGGAAATTTGTAACTCATTGTGGAGAGTCTCAATACGATGATGATGCTCTTACAGGAACAGATGGAAAGAAGACCATACTTCTAGATGGGTGTTGAATCTGAACAAGGTACAAGCGTAGCAATGAAGTCACATGGACATGAGTCCATGAATAATTTATACCCTATAGGCTGGGAGTCTCATGCAGGAGAATTAACCCCCCCAGACCATTATCAAAATCGAAGACTCTATAACGAGATTTTTTTTATAGGAAGCTATGATTTCCTTGTGGTTATGTAAACATGAATCCAAAAAGATAGTGTTTGGTATTTAATTGGCATGAAATTTTCAATCCAAGCAAATAATTAGTGATCCTAGGAAATGGTTATATATTATGTGGATAATGTTGTGTATTTGTGTTGATCCACATGGTTGTATTTATCCTTTATATGTAATATTGTGGGCATAGAATAGTGAGGCCAAATAGAGTGAAATTAGGCCAAGAGGCAACTAGGGTCAGAGAAGAGCCCAAAATTATATAATCAGGACGAGGAGGTCGATCTCGATTTAATAAAAGAAGTGTGTGATCATGTTTGTTTTTTTATGTCATATCTTGATTTAGTTTTTATCCTTTGTGTAATATTTGTGTGAATCTGTAAACCTAAATTCGTATGACGAGGAGAGACATTGGAACTAGGAATGGAGTTCCTATGAACTTCATGTGATCTAGATCATAGCTAATTGTGGAATCATTGTTGTTAGTGTCGAAAGTCACTCCTGGATTGCAGCAGGAGCAGAGACCGACACCCATCAGTTAAATGTCACGATTTGTTTATAAAGGATGATCAAATGGAAGTAAACTTAGAACAATGTCGTCTCAACTCTGAAACTAGGCCAGGCGTGCATGGGCAAGTGAGGTCTTAGATAAACTTCAAATAGTGAGTTGTAATAAAGGGTGAGAAGGGGGAAGACTTGTATGAGAAGAGTGCAAGGGACTGTCGTAAACATCAGGTTTCTAACAGACTGGAGAAGAAAGCGTCCAAACGCAAGATCCTCTTACATTCAAACATAGAAGACCAAAGAATACAATAATGTAACAACAAATCCTTTATCATAACATAACTGCAACAATCCATGCGAATCATTCGATCATGAACTCTCTGGTATGATATGAAAACATAGACGGAGTAAGGAAATTGTTTGTCATAAAACAAGAAATCTCAGATACAGATGCACAACCAGGAAACTAGAATGGTTGTTAAAACTTTACAGTTGGGAGCTTTGCTCTACCATCGATGGATACAAAAATGGCGAAAACGCCTACATATACTCAAAACAAAAACAACAATAAAATTGAGATGTTGCATTAAACACATTGCGTCTGCATGGCTTCTGACAATCTGCAGTTGCAGTCTCTGAATGATCGTGCACCTATGGCAGACGCAATCGAATTCCAGACAGCTCCGTGGGAGAAACGACGTGCCTTTAATTCGTTGCTGGACTTTCCCATTATGGCGGAGGTGATGTCTAACCACCACCAACTACCTTAATAACTTCTTCATTGGGATTGAGGATGGCCCGGCCAACTCGGCACCCCTACGACGTGGAAGACCCCTCGTGTTGCCACCTGGATTAGCTGAACGACCTAATGAATAGGCGTGGAGGCCAGCGCGAAGGATGGGGCGCATAATGGGAGTGGTGGCGCCAATACTATGAGGGTGTGATATGAAGTGATGAGGTGTGAGAGAGGCTATAGGGGAAGACACATGGCGGAAGGAAATAAGCGGAGGGGGGCAGGAGATGAGATATAATGGGCACATTTTAGTGGGAGGCTCACGTGGAAGAGAGCGGGACACATGGAAGGTGGTGAGTGGATGATGAGATGGGGAAGGGACCACACAGACCAGAAGAGGGGAGACAGAAAGATGTCGGAGGATGAGGAAGGGGATAAAGGGAGCGAGCCTCATCGCATGGTCAGGTGGAGAACAGATGGCAAGATGACACAACAAGGAAGGGGGCCCCACATTGGTTAAATGTAGAAAGACAGTGGGTGTCCGGATTGCCTGTGCGCCGTTGATCTGGGTGCTCAAATCACAGCCGTCGGAGAGATGCATCCTCGATTTCGGACCCCCCCCCTCCACTTAAAGGTAGAAAGGCGGGGGGGTTCCGAAATCTCCTTGCGCGTCGTTGATTCGGGCGCTCTGATCATGACCGTTGAAGAGGTGCGCCCTCGATTCCGGACCCCCCCCCTCCGCTTAAAGGTAGAAAGGCGGGGGGGCTCCGGAATCCTATGTGCGTCGTTGATTCGGGCGTGCAAATCTCTGTCGTCCAGATTTGCTTGTCTCTTACCACAGGCGCATTTTGATTCTGGTACTTAGGGTAAGTGGGTTTTTAACCCACTCATTTTCATTCTAACCCACTTTACAAGAAATGTCGCTAACATTAGGCTCAATGGGGGATAGATTCGTCCCTGTGATGCTCTAAGGACTCTTTTTGCAGATTCAGTGCCTTGCTGTTGGGCTATGGAGTCAAGCTCAAAACATCCCGCTGCTAAAAATACAGGCCGAAAAACAAAACAAACTAAATGTTCATGCTCACAGGAGCTTATTTATGTACAGTCCTAAGCTAATAAAACACTTTACATGGGCTAGGTGAAAGAAAACTTTCACCATAGCCATTCAAGCAGCTTCCTGGATAGAAGCTCCTTCCTTCTGTCGATGATCACCAGCGGATGGTGTAACCGTGGCAGCAGAGCGGTTACACTCTTCAACTCCTCCTTACGGGCTGGAGTTGAGATGAAATAGGGCGGCTCCAAGGCATAGGGGAAATTCCACTCCATGTATTTGCAAACAGGGTCATAGAATGAGTGGAAAATTCCAGAAAATGGGCGACAAACACCCTCCTCTGCTACATAGTTGTTCACCTGTGGCTGAATATCTCTGATAAGAATAGGTTGATGGTGGACAACTGACGTATGTTTGCTGCTCTCAGGCGGTGGCTTCTCGCTGACTAGCTCTGGACATGAAATATTCTGCTTCTCTGGTTCGGTCTCCGATTCGTATTCATCATAAATAGGGACCATGCGGTGGTTCTGTTTGCTGACTGGCTCTTCAGTATCTCTATAGTGATCAATAGTAAGACAAGCTTGCTACTCACCATCACTATAATATATATCAAAAAGGGGTTGTCCTTCATTGATATGATCCTCCTCCAGAACAATGATCCCGTCAAAAATTTATACTTTAGAGATAGTGGGACCTACTGGTTCTGGTTGCTCATACGTAATCTTTTTCTCTGTAATCCCAGGTAAACATATATCGTGAGAAACCCTCTGGAGAAAAAGAGAGGAAACCGCTTCCACCATAATTTCTTCTTTAAAAACGGGAAGGCCTCCGTCTTCAAAAGCAGGGCTGCTGGGAATATCTGCTTCAACCCGATACTCAGGTGAGCCATCTACCATGGACCACATCTTCTCTGCAAACTCATAATCTCCACAAGAGGCGTGTTGATCTTCATGAATATCTAAAAGAACAGATGCATCTGATATGATGTCAGATGCTTCCGTTCTGGGGCTAACACAATTAATATCGTCCAACACCTCTATATTTTCACAGCATATGCTTTCCTCCAAAGTAAGGGCTTCGTCATGGACCTAGTCTTCAGGTCTAGCAGAGGCCTTCTGAAGTGAAGAAAACTCCTCACAACAGTTTTCAAACAAACCATCAGCTGGATAGTAGTCTTTACAAAATGAATTGAAAGTTGTATGAAAACCTATTAAAGAGTGGATGCTTGCAGCGGGAAGAGACCAACACCATTCAAGAGCAGTTCCCTTCAATGAATACCTGAAGAGCTTAATCTGGACATCCTCATGCGTGATATTGTGTCAGTGGATAGCCTCATGGAAGTCCAGTAAATGCTCAGCTGGTTCCTCCCAACTC
>JZKD02S2433098.1:621373-633116 GCA_000966675.3 Picea glauca
GCTCCGGAATCCTATGTGCGTCGTTGATCCGGGCACGCGAATCTCTGCCGTCCAGATTTGCTTGTCGCTTACCACAAGCGCATTTTGATTCTGGTACTTAGGGTAAGTGGGTTTTTAACCCACTCCTTTGCATTCTAACCCACCTTACAAGAAATGTCGCTAACAATTGTGACATGGGAGAAATTTGATCATTAATCATTGAATATATCAATGAGAAAAAACAAAGGTAATCGGATCAGACCCTGAACCCTCAAAAGGAAACATTGTTGTAGTTTCTAGGTGGATCGATGGTCAGTTGAAATAACTCCAACCTAACTGAGTTCACGAGTATGTATGGATGTTAGGAAGAGCACTCCCGTTCCCAGTGACTGGTTAAACTGGACTAGGATAAATAGTTAAATGTTCGTGGGGGCCTTGTGGCTGCCGGTTCTAGTAACCTGATGGTCCGAGTGTCCAGATGGTCGGTTAAGAGTATTTCTAACCGTTGAAATGTTTAACCAGTTAAAAAGGGAATTCGATGGAATGGTTTTAGGGGTATTAAATCCTACCTGGTCTTCCATCATCGAATGCATCACATTCGCGTAGTGGAACGAGGGGGTGTTTTGTTTGTTGGAATACTGAGAGCAGGGGATGAATCAGTAATGCGCAATTATACCAATTTTTAACCACAATTTATATTCCTTTAACTTATTCAACCATGTTCATCAGTTCATCATCAATATATTATTGTACCATAACCATTAACATCCAATAGTGCATAATAAACAATAATAAACACATCCACACAATACATAGTACACCAATATTTATGTGGAAACCCAATGCAAAATAAAACCATGGAATACTTTTGTTATATGTCAAGAATTACATTCAAGGAAGAAACAACTTCCAATTCTCTAGATACAACTAGAAAGAGGATACAACCCCCTATGTTCTTCGGCTCCAACCAGAAGGTGGCTAAAACCACCTAGCTATAAGGCTCCAACCTGAAGGAGGATCCAAATCCTTGATTCTATGACACCAACCAGAAGTAGGCTACAACCCCCTTTCCTTTCCCCATCCAACCACCTTGAAATATGAATGCCAAATGTGAACAAATTGTAACTATCATTGAATCAATCACTACCATTGTCACTATGTCAGTGCCAACCTATATGAACACTCTGTCATAAACTGTATCAACCTTCTTCAAATATTTCCTACATATCCATGACTTGTCTATACTTCAACACGTTGGTATCCTCACCCTTCTTAACTACAACTCATGAATTTCCATGTCTATCCTCACAACAACTCGCAGAATACCACAAAATCACCCAGTCTCACTGTCATTATCTCTACTCAAAATATCATTATAAAAACTATCAAGTCAACCTGTACCAGAAACCTATAACAACCTGCACCAACAATCTGTAACAATAATATGATCAACCAGATCATATATACTTACCAAAACCACTCAACCATATGCACAACAACACTAAGATGTGCCTCAACCAAGACTACTCATACATCAACTAGATGTACTATGCCACATCATACATAAACCAAGTGCCAACAATACTACCAACAAGTATTCTCAACAATGTACCAATCATGTGTCAACTACACATCAACCATGACTCATAAAGATATACCAACATCATCAACTATATGTGCCAACATGTACCCAACATGTACCTCAATCATATATTAAATATATATACCAATATAACCATCAAAATTTCTTTAGAAATACATCACATAGTCCATAACCAAATATGATAAGCCCTCACTTTAAACTATGTGCCAAAACCTCACTATTATGTAGCATCAAGCATGTATTAACCATATACCAAAGTCACTATAAAACACCTCTCACAATGTGCCACAATATATACCAATAACATTCAGACATGCACCAACAATATTCTTCAACAAATCTACCTCGAAACATTTACTACAACTGATACCATACCTCTAAGAGAGCATATGCCAAACCTCACAAGGTCATGCCTCAATCATGCTCCACAAAACAACTAAGATACAATCTAAAAACATAACCATGAACATACCTTTAACTCTTTAGTATCCCTATTGTATCTGATCTCTGAAAAACATACCTGTAGTCTCTCCTCAGATCCGACAACCTGGAACAAGAATCTTCCTCCTTGAACTTTCTACAGATATGTTCTTTCCCTTTCTACATCTTGCGAGTATCTGTGCTTTCCTCCACTATGGCCCACAAATGTCCTTTCCATAACTTCTCTACATCTTGCAAATAACTTCAGAAACCCTAGAACAATCAAACTTTCTGCAGCTCTGTAACTTTTTCTCCTTGAGACCTTCTCTACCTCAAACCTACTCTTTCTTAGATTTTTCAATGTATACCTAAAACTAACCTTTCACAAAATAGATATTTAATAATATTCAATAGGTAGGTAGGTGCTAATATGAGTCCCTTACTCTCTTATTTATACTTTCTAAATTCCTTCCTCTAGAAGTTTCCTTCTAATTTTTTTACCCCTTTCTCCACCTTTTAGGCTAACCACTTTCTTGTTGCAACTAACAATTCCTTAATTAGTCAAATAAGAGCTTCTTTACCTTTAACTACTTTATTTTTGCAACCACTTTATTATTTAAATAATTTCTCTTTACAACCACTTTATTATTTAAATAATTTCTCTTTACAACCACTTTGATCACTTTATTATTTAAATAATTTATCTTTGCAACTAACAATTCCTTAATTAGTCAAATCGTAACTTCTTTACCCTTAACTACTTTCTTGTTGCAACCACTTTATTATTTAAATAATTTCTCTTTACAACCACTTTGACTAGGAATCTTGTTAAAGACTCTCCATAATATTTCTAGAATATTTGACTTCTTGTTGACTTTATAGTGGCTTCTAGATCACTCTAAAGGGTTCTCCAACTTCACAAATCCATATCTCATTACCCGTGAGGAACTATGTGACATAGCACATATCATCATAAAAGGCATGATGTGTACTACCCATTCATGATAGTCTTACCTGCATATTCATTGATCTTCATGCCTTTATACCTCAAACAAAATTAGTTCCCTTACCCAAAACTTTCTACTATCAAACTTTTCCAAGGGTTGTCATTAATATCTAAGGGTTGAAATCAATATCCAACATCACTATCCAAAGTTTGGCATCGATGAAAACCTATCTAAACCAACTATCCAACAATATCCCCCTTTGGCATTGATGGAAACACCAACATTGATGGCAACACTTAGACATGGAAATACCCATTCTCATACTTCACCCGTGATCATTCCTCCTCATCAATGTTTCTATCTATCCCCCTTTGACATGAATGGAAAAGGGTATCTCCCTTTGGGGCTGCTCTCCCTGACTGAAATCTCCTTGGGGATGCTCCCCTTGTCTGCATTGTCCTTTGGGATGCTCTTGTTTTCTAAATGCCTTTGATCTTTCTCTGTGTTTCTAAGCCTCTGATTACTCTCTCTCCTTGCATCTGATTAATATCTCCCCTTTTGAAAAAGGGTATCATTATGATGTAATGATGATGGCATGGATGCCTATTCTCCCTTTATGATCATCTCTATCATCTCTCCTCTTGGAATCATACCTCTGTTCTTATCTCTCTATCTGACAACTTCTATGAATGATCTTTCTACATGTAGTCCTGCGTATGTTTCACTCCATTTGGCTTCTCTGCAAGTTGTCTTGTATAAAAATCGCAGGGATTCATGTATTTGCTTCCTTTTGGAGTTATTGTCCATTGCTTATTCCTTGAGTAATCAACTGACATATATAAAAATCATTCAAATATTCTTGTATCATTATCATCCATTGTGATAATATTCCTTTATCTTTGAACCATTCTCTAAATGACTCTATGAACAAATCTGTGAACCCAATATCTGAATCCATGCTCTCATCCACTGTCATATGTCTGTCCAAACCTATTAATCCATCTATGTCCTCACTTTCCAATACTATGCTACTCAATTGTCCACAATGTTGATCCAATTGTCAATGTACTATCATGAAATCTGCACAGCTGCAAATGATCATCAACTGTGTCCACTGATATTCTCTATATGCATACCAAACTTTGCATTTCTAGAACAATCTATGCTAACAATGTCTATGCCTGAATACAACCATTAAATTTTTTGTGTGTAACTTCCAACTGACATTTGTGTGGGAATACTGCTTTATCAATCAATCAATCTATCATTTTGTACTTCTACTACCGAACCACTCTAAGGTTGTCTCTATCAAACATCTGCAACATCATACTTAAAACTACTCGAAAGCTACTCTCTTATCTGTAGAGCTATTGTCTAGACTCCCCCTGTTCAACATTCATAATATTGAGAGTCTCCAAGATGTATGGATCATAAGAATACTTTCCTGAAGTAGTCTCCATATTTTTTTGTAGACTCATCATCTCTTTGAACTCTAACTTGTTTCTTATTGTATGTGGATTTGTCATGATCTTGCATTGCTATGTATCTTGAGAGTGCAATTTTTGGGACCTGTTCTTCCTTTACATGTTCTTCATTATGATCTTGTGTAGCATCCCCAACATCCAACTAGGCTATGCCACATAAAGTTTCAAATTGTATACAAACTTAAAACATATACACAAAAAAACTCTTGCGGAAATTTATATATATAACTTAAAACAAACACATGCATTATGCAAATGCACAGATTCACATAGAATAATAATAAAAATACACATACTACACACACAGGAATAACCCATAAAAATAAGCACATCCATAATGATGAAATATGTAATTTAACACAAAATGGACGCTTGTCTTGGTAAAAATATCACCAACTACGTGCAGGCCTTCCACGAACCTCCCATCCTTAGAAAACACTGCTCATAACTCTCAACAGTGGGTCACCCCTGAGATCGCACTAAACTCCACCTGGGTAAAGGGATTCCTAACCGAGATGATGTATGTCAGAAAACATGAAAAACTCTGTCACATGTGCCAACTCGAACTAACATCCTAGAGTCCCTCATTCCCCACATGCCTGTCCCACCCCAGAAAGTGTTTCCTTTATATGCTCAATAGTCTTTCGGCTACCCCACTTCCTTTCCGAGGCTTCAAAAACAGGCAAGACAGGAAGTCTCAGAGCCCTATAGCTGTAGTTTTACACCTTCAGGAAATTAACTCCCAACAACTCTCTCACCTAGAGAGAAATTTCGCATGGGCCTAACAACCCTCCTCCTCAATATCCCATGGGCCTGGAAACCCACTTCTTCAGTCCCTCTCCTAAGCTAACCAAATACAGATATAGGTACATGTACAGGTACGTGTATGAATACAGGTATAGGTACAAGTACCTCTATGGATACAATTACAAGAAGGTACGATGGACAATTGAATGAGTGAGTGAATGATGATGGAATGAATGGGAAAATGAACTACGTCCAAACTATATGTATGGATGTTCCCAACTTGACACTTGTCATGTTGAGGACTACTTTGCCCCACTTGTCCCCATTCTTAAAACTTTAGGATAAAATAGTTATACATACTTTATACTTTAAGGAATATTTATATAATATTCCTTTTTAGCTTAAGCTCCCTATCTTAGCCTCTTATCCTTAACTTTTATCCCCCCTTTCCCCAACTAGTGGAGTTTAGTCCCCCATACTCTTTTATCATGGTCGGTCTACATGCAACAATGTATTATATTAATGATAAGACATATACAAAAATAGGCTCACTGGCCTTTAGCATCTAGGCTCTCCGGCCTAATTCAACACATAATGCTCCTAGCTTATAATAATTGTCTCACTAGCCTATAAAACACAACATATACATAAAAGGATCGTTGGCCTCAAAATCACATGCACTTAAGTTTGCTACGCGCGGTATCCTGGAATGTGCACACTTCATCATTTTAGTGCACAATACATGTGTGCACTAAACCATGGAAGGTGCATACAAAATGATATCAAGCAACTCACCATATTAAGTACATTTTCATTTACATTTACATTTGGGGTCCAACCTAGGGGTATTACATTCCCCTCCCCTTATTTATGCACTGTCCTCAGTGCAATATATACACATATACAACCAAAATTTCAAAAATCCTCAAAACTAAGTGGGTATTTTTCCTGCATAGCATCTTCATGCTCCCAAGTTGCGTCCTTCAAACAGTACCATGTCCATTAGACCTTTAAAAACTCTATGTCGCGATTGCTGAGCTGTTTGATTTTCCAGTCCCTAATGCATACTAGATGTACTTGGAAAGCATCGTCTTCCTCCATCTGAATCGCATTCCAATCAGTAACATGATTAGCATCATGTATATATATCTTAAGCAATGAAAGATGAAATACATTATGAATGGTCATTGATGTAGGCAAGGAAATCATGTATTCTACAAGCCCAATTATCTCTAGGATTTAAAACAACCCACAATAGCGAGCTTCCAACTTTGAACAATTTCCCAACTTCAGGGAACTTCTGTTAGTCTTCACCTTCAAGAATACATGGTCATCCACTTTAAATTCCCCATGAGTTCTACCCTTATCAACATAGTTTTTCTTCCTGTCTTGGGAAACCTTTAAGTTTTGTTTTATTTTCAAAATTTTCTCTTCCATTTCCCTGAGTAATTCTGGCCCAGCTACTACTCTATTTGTTGGGTTGTCCCAACTTACCGGTGTGATGCACCTTCTTCCATAAAGTGCCTCAAATGGGCTCATATTTAGAGATGCTTGGTACCCATTGTTATAACCAAAATCTACTAAGTGTAGGTAGTCTTCCCATTTTGATGGTTTATCCATCACATACATCCTCAACATATCCTCAATCACTGGATTCACCCTCTATGTTTTTCCATCTTATTTTGGATGATAAGTGGTACTAAAATTCAAATTTGTTCCAAATCCCTTAAATAATCCTTTTCAAAAATTTGATGTAAATTTTGGATCTCTGTCAGACACAATTTTCTTGGGTATACCATGTAATCGAGAAATTTATCTCATATAAACATCAACAATGTTGTTTTCCTTGTGAGTGAGCTTTACTGAAATAAAATGGGCAGCTTTAGTAAGCTTATCCACCAATACCATAATAGAATCATGCTGCTTGTTTGTTCTAGGTAGTTTGGTGATGAAATCCCTTGTTAAAACTTCACATTTCCACTCAGGAATGGGTAATGGCTACAACAAACCAGTTGGGTTTCTATTCTCAACCTTTACCTTTTGACACTCCAAACATTTGGCAATAAAACCAAGAACTTTTTTCTTCATTCATGGCCAATAATATTGTCTCTTGACAGCTGAAATAGTTTTTTGATAACCTGGGTTTCCACCATAAGGTACATTATGCATTTCTCTCAATATCATATTTTTCAATTCCTGGGAATTTGGTACATAAATTATTCCCCTGTAAATGAGAATTTCATCATTTTCTAGCTTATAGTCTTCAGTTTTCTACTGCAAAATACCTTGCTGTGATTTTTCTACTAACTCCTTGTATTGCAAATTTGATTTCGCAGTCTCCAAAATTTGGTCTTTCAAATCTGATTGGTACATGATAAGTGTTGTAGCATGCAACTCATGCACTCTTCTGCTGAGTGTATCAACCACTTTGTTCTCTTTCCCTTTTATATGCTTTATATCAAAGTAATATTCACTAAGAAATTATAACCACCTGCTTTGCCTATAATTTAGAGTTTTCTGATCAAATAAATATTTCAGACCATTATGGTCTGTCCTTAGCTCAAAACTTTTCCCTATGAGGTGGTGCCTCCATTTACTCAAGGCATGCACTATGGATATCAAGTCCAAATCATGAGTGGCGTAGTGCCTTTCATGCTCCTTCAACTTCCTAGATTCATAACATACAACAAACCCATTTTGACTGAGGACTCCACCAAGTCCTTCTTTACATGCATATGTACATACAATGAAGTTTTCATTTGGATCTGCAATCCTTAAAATTGGAGCACTAGTTAATAATTGTTTCAAGTGTTGGAAACTCTTTTCACAATCCAATGTCCACTCAAACTTCACACCATTCTTTTGCAAGGAAGTGATTGGGTGTGCAATCTTTTAGAATACTGCAATAAATCTCCTATAGTAGCTTGGAAGGCCCATGAATTATCTAATATATGTTACATTCTTTTGAATTGACCATCCTCTAATGGATTCTATCTTATCATTATCCACTGCTATCCCTTCCTCTGAAATGATATGCCCCAAATAATGAATTTGCTTCTAATAAAATGAACACTTGCTCAATTTGGCATACAACTAATTCTCCCTTAATAGTTGTAATACCATCCTCAAGTCTTATTCATGCTCTTCCTTCGATTTAGAATATATAAGAATTCCATCTAAAAATTAAATGACAAACTTATCTAAGTATTCTATGAAAATACCATTCATTAAACACATGAAGATAGCTGGTGCATTTGATAACCTAAATGGAACCACTGTGAACACATAATGACCATACCTTGTTTTGAAAGTAGTCTTGCGGATGTCTTGTTCTTTGATTCTTACTTGATGATAACATGATCTAAGATCAATCTTGGTGAATATTTTTGAATCTTTTAGTTGATCAAGGAGGTCATCGATCCTTGTAAAAAGATACTTATTCTTCACAGTTACTTTGTTCAATTGCTTAAAGTCAATGCAAAGTCTCAATGTTCCATCATTTTTCTTCCCAAATAAAACTGGGGCACCCCAAGGTGACACTCTTGGGCGTATATACCCCTTCATTAGAATATCTTCAAGTTGCATTTGCAACTCCTTCAATTATGGTGTACTCATTCTGTAGGGAGTCTTGGATACTAGAGCTGTTCCAAGCATCAAATTTATAGAGACATCAATGCCTTTTTTAGGGGGTAATTTTGGTATTTCCTTGAACACATCTTCAAACTCTTATAGGACCTCATAATATTCAATATTTGAAACCTTGTCTTTAGGTGTTTCTTCCATATGAGCTGCAAATATTTGACATCCTTTTCTGTAACATTTTTTCAGCTGCAATGCTGAAATTTCTCTGAAAATTACTGCCCTGAGAATTCCCTGTACTGTACTTAGGTTCCCTTTCTCATCCAATAAATCAAATGCCTTGTTATGACAGTCTAGGATAACATGATCTTGGTCCAACCAATACATCCCAATTAGACAGTCATAGGAAGCCAAAGGCAAGATGTGCAAATCTTCCTTAGTGTTTAGTCCATTCATGTCCATAGGAAAAGACTTGACCCTCTCATTGACCTTTCTTTTGGCTCTGGTAGCCAGCTGCACCAACCAAGATATTCCATGCTTACTTCTTGGCAGATGCAAACTTTCCACCATCTTAGGATCTATATAACTATGAATAGATCCTTAATCAATTAAAATAACAATGGTTTGGTTGTTGATCATACCTTCCACTTCAATCATATGTGGCTGATACTCTACTTACTCATTGTCCAGGGCTACATATATTCTTGGTACATTTCTACTCATGTCTTCCACTATTTCAGCTTGCTGTACATTGTGAACAGTCCTCACTTTTTCACCTCTGTGAGGAAAAATTTTCACCTCACTTTTTCACTTTAGCTACTCAAATTTTAGCGCGCGTAGCCACACACCCTTATTTTCCACATATCACAAGATTTTCACTATGCATCCTACATTTTTAGTGCACACACCTACGCACATTTATTTTTATGTGCATCAATTCCTTGTGAATTTCACTGCAGAAATTAAGGATTTTGCCTCACTTCTTCTCAATTTTCACCATAGACATTCTGCAACTATGAAATTTGTTCAATTTCACCCTGATAACACCAATTCAACCTCTGCAACAACAAATCGTTGCTGGTTGACATTCCTGGAACGATTTTTTTTTCCAAACTCAATTCATGAATTGAGAATTTTAATCAACTTATAATCTCTCTCCATCTGTCATGGCTTCCCTTTAATTTCAAATTCAACCAATTCTAGGTCTGAATTTGCTAGAACGGATAATAAATTAAGAATATCTCACCACTTGGCCAAATTTATCAATTTTCCATGAATTTAATAGCATAAATTGGGACTTTTGACTAATTCCATGCAATTGCTTCTAATTTTTACCATGGACACTCTGTAACTTGAAATTTGGCCTCTTAGAAATAATTCTCTGTAAAATTTCACTTCAATTCAACTTGCTCGACCCATCGAGGCATAGCGTTTAAAACTGGGCTCCAATACCATATTGTAGCATCCCAAACATCCAACTGGGCTATGCCACATAAGATTTTTGAGCTGTATACAAAATTAAAACATATACACATAGAAACTCTTGCATAAATTTATATATAAAAATTAAAACAAACACATACATTCTGCAAATGCATAGATTCATACAAAATAATAATAAAAATACTCATGCAACACACACATGAATAACCCATAAAACTAAATGCATACATAATAATGCAACATGTAATTTAACACAAAAATGACACTTATCTTGGTAAAAATATCATCAATTGTGTGCATACCTTCCATGAACCTCCCAGCCTTAGACCACACTGGTCATCACTCTCAGCAGTGGGTCACCCCTGAACTAGGACTAAACTCCACCCAGGTAAAGGGATTCCTATCTAGAATTATGTATCTTAGACAATAGGAAAAACTTTGTCACATGTTCCAACTTGAACTAATAGCTTACAGTCCCTCATTCCCCACATGCTTGTCCCACCCCAGGAAGTGTGCCACTTCTCTGCTCAACAGTTCTTCAACTGCCCCACTTCCTTTCCGGGGCTTGAGCAATAGGTCGGACAAGAAGTCTCAGAGCTATGTAGCTGCAGTTTGGAACCTTCGAGAAATCAATTCCCAACAATTCTATCACCTAGAGAGAAATTGATCATGGGACTAACAACCCTCCTCTTCAATATCCCAAGGGCCTGACAACTCGCCTCTTAAGTCCAGCTCCTAAGATAACCAGGTATAGATATAGGTACATGTACAGGTACGGGTATGGATATAGATACATATACAGGTACATGTAAGGGTATCGATACAAGTACATGAAGGTACATAGGACAACTGAATGATGATGGAATGAATGAGAAAATGAACTAAGTCCAAACTATATGTATGCATGTTCCCAACTTCACACTTGTCATGTTGAGGACTACATTGGCCCACTTGTCCCCATTCTTGAACTTTAGGATAAAATAATTATCCATACTTTATAATTTAGGGAATAATAATATAATATTCCTTTTTGGCTTAAGCTCCCTATCTTAGCCCCTTATCCTTAACTTTTAGCCCCCTTTTCCCCGACTAGTGGAGTTTAGTCTAGCATACTCTTTTATCATGGTCCGTCTACATGCAAGGATGTATTGTATTAATGATAATACATATACAAAAATAGGCTCACTATCCTTTAGAATCTAGGATCTCCATCCTAATTTGACGCATAGGCCTCCTAACTTATAATAATTGGCCCACCAACCTATGAAACACATCATATACACAAAAGACTCTCTGGCCTCAAAATCGCGTGCACTTAAGTTTTTTGCACGCGGTATCCTAGAATGTGCACACTTCATCATTTTAGTACACAGTACATGTGTGCACTATACCATGGAAGGTGCATGCAAAACGATATCAAGCATCTCACCAACTTAAGTACATTTTCACTTACATTTACAGTTAGGGTCCAGCCTAGGGGTATTACATCTTGCTTTGTTGCGGATTTTGACAATATGGTTCTTGAAACCTGTTTTTTTTTT
>JZKD02S2433098.1:666130-681233 GCA_000966675.3 Picea glauca
ACAAGTATCCATAACATTTATTCCTGGAACAAAAGTTGATAGTAGATTTTTTTTTTCCACAAAAGTTAATAGGTTAGTAAAGGAACAAACTCTCCATATCGGCCAAACTACCAGTACATATTGACTTTCGGCATTAGTGATAAATAAAGAGAAGAAAGATTTGAAGATCAACTGTGGCTTGCAAAAACAGTTTGAGTATAGATAATATTTAAATCAACTTATGTTTATGCCAAAGGAAATAGCAGGTACCTGTGTTACAGATAATAACTTTCGAGATGTAATATAAACTATCGAAATTTGTGTATCATAGTAATAAGAGGTATATAATCCATCTGCTATAGAATTCAATGTTGCGTAATAAGTTGGATATTGTTCACCCTAGTAATAAGAGGACTAATAAAAGGATTAAAGTTATAAACAATAAAGATATAAATAGTAAAATGAAATGAATGGACCATAAAAAACTAATAAGAGGATTAAAGAGATAAAAAATAGAAATATAAACAATAAAATGAAATGAATGGACCATCATATTCATGAATGCAAAGATTAATTAAAATGGGCTTTTATTGCACACCAATTCGAGATTGAAGATATCATCTCTCAGTTAAAACTTTTGATATCAACAACACATCAATCAAAGTAGCCAATAATCAAAGACCCACAGATTACTTACCAGGTAGAGAAGCCAACACCTCATTCGTTTACTTGGACTAGGGTTATCGCCATTATTATCACCATATCTGACCCTTAACTAGATCAAGACTTCG
Source organism: Picea glauca (assembly GCA_000966675.3). Taxonomy (NCBI): domain Eukaryota; kingdom Viridiplantae; phylum Streptophyta; class Pinopsida; order Pinales; family Pinaceae; genus Picea; species Picea glauca. The sequence continues at coordinate 666,901 of JZKD02S2433098.1, forward strand.
GCACTCTGGGACTTCAGGACATTTCAACGCCCGCATCGTTCAACTCCTCCAGAGTGATACCCACCGAAGTAGTTACCCTATCCTTCCACTATTTAATCTGACGATTAAGTCTTAATCAAGTGTTGGGATGGATGGTCCTTAATCAATTCCGGACTTCGACTCTCTGGGACTCCAAGACATTTCCACTCCCAATTCGTTAAACTCCCTCAGAGTGATACCTATCGAAGTGCTTACGCCATCCTTCCACTACTCTATCTAATGATTGAGAAAGGTCCCGAAGGGATCTTAGATCGATGATCTACGTGAATTCATTACTTTGGGACTTCGACACTTTCGCTGGTAGAGACGTTGGATGCCCCTGGAGGCCATACTACCAGAGATGACATGGCATGTTGATGTCACCTATGGTGATATGTACCCATGGAATACATTCCACGTGTCACTAAAAATGAACAAGTTGGGGCCCAAAAGGTACTAAATATGGGTGACACATGCCCTTACATGGAACCCCTGCCACGTGGCCTAGGACACGTCATCCATAAAATGGATGATCCACATCCTCTACTCCAGATCTAACGGTCTGCACGATTTCATGACAACGGCTTTACACTTCGTGGTTTCATCACTTCAGGGATTTTCCCATTCTCCAGTAATCGTCAGAGTGGAAAAGTTTCAAAGTTATGAAACTTGACTAGCCTTCCACCATTTCTAGATCCGATGGTCAACATTACTTATGAATTCCTTCCCTTGATCTAATGGTTGATGGGACTTCGAGACTTCAACGCTCCGGGACTCTAGGTTATAGTAGTTCTAAAATCATTCGATTCTCCTGCATTTAAACTTCCTGAAGTGGCCAGAGGACCCTGACTAATGGTTGAGATTTCATCAGAGCCTCCTATCAGATAGGATGGTTGGCGAGACTTCGTGAATTTGGCCTTTTCACGCTTCTTACTTTCTCCTATAGTCACCAAAGAGATGAATTTCCAAAGTTTTTCATCTCCTACTCGACTTGTATCAACGATTGACTATCGACAAGTTCGATCTGACAACTGTGACTTAATATCTCTCAGCCTATGGTTTCACCTTTATATAACGATCCTCGTTCACCTTCCTTCTTATCTAACGATCCATAACTCGGTGATTCCATCATGGTGATCGCTCCCAAATTGAAAAGGGAATGGTCACAATTCTACAATCCTTTACAAAGGATCTTGTTCTTCAAAACACTCTGGCTTCTACGTGATCTTTGCAACATTGTCTCTCCTGAGATTTAATATTTCAAGGACACATTCATTCTTAACCATAATAACCTATCCAACAATTATGACCCATACTAGTCCATTGTTTCAACCTGAAGCTTTGATAACAATATGTAACTTACCCAACCACCCACAGGTCGAGCACGCTAATTCAAGCCCGCTCATGGACTAATTTTGAATTTTGATCAAGTTTATTGAATAAATATGCATGAAATATTTGCGTGCTAACTTAAAGAGTCATGCTACAATGTAAAGAAATAAGACATATGTCATGCACAACCATAACCAACAAGCATGCATATTATAGATATAAATTTCATAGATAAATAAATACATAGTGTAATAAATACACAGGTAAATAAAACCATGACAAAGAGAACTTATCTTTCATGAAACGAATCATCAACTAGCTACATAATAAGTACGTTCCACCAAACTGTAGACACTTTTGTTCCAAGTCTCAACAATAATTTCACCCTCGATCCAGGGCTATCAATCCACAAGGACAGTTCCAGAGTGTCACTCGGCTTCCCAAACCAGTCAACACTCAATCTCTCACAGTATTTTCAGCACCCACAATAATCCAAAGTACACCAAATCTCTTCTACCCAACCTACACAACCGAGGATAATGGGCCCCCTTCTCTTCCACACAGTCCCTCAAGTTGTACATCTCCTTCTAGGGATCCAATACATCTGGTCAAGAATTTCCATGCTGGGACTCTCAGGATTCACAACTATGAGAAAACCATAACACATGGCAAAACATCTAAGACATGCATGCATTAATTCATGGTTGGAATACGTTAGCAATGTCTATAGCCAATAAAACCATGGCTACTCTCCAACAATTTGTTAACCTTTCCCAAGACAAAAACATGAATGAGGAAATACGAGTGGGTGAAATAATGAGTGGAGAGAGAACTAAATGAAAGGTGTGAACAATGAACAATGAGTGAGTGAGTGAAGAAGAACCCCCACAACAGACCAAATATGGGATTATGAATTTCTTGGAATTAAGGAACCACATGGCCTTCCCCCCAAGAAGCTCATGTAGTTGTTATTCTCCATTAAAACAAAAATGGGTAAATAAAATATAAAATAAATACTTAGCCCCTCAATCCCCCTCTTTTATGGAATTATATCCCGCTATAACTGTTGTCCTTGTCCATCTAGTAGCCAACAATGTATTTATTATTAATAATGACCGAAAAATTACATTTCCTAGGCACACTGACCTCTTTTAATTGTTTGGGCACTCTAGCCTTTCATTAAAAAAATACATTATTTAATACGAGGCTCAAAAATAGGGTATTACACCAAGTGGATGGGGCGTGCACAACAAAGTATGTGATCAATTCCTAGCATTTCCTTGTCTTGCCTTTTCTTTCCATATTTCTTAGCCTCGCCTTTCCTTTGCTTGACTTGTTTTCCTATCCTTTCATTTGCTTTGCTTTCCTTGCTTGCCTAGCCTTCCCTTGCCTTTTACTTGTCTTGTGTTCCCTTACCTTTCCTTTCCTTTCCTTGTCTTACCTTTCCTTTCCTTTCCATTCCATGTCATACCAGGTCTTTCCTTGACTTTCCATGTCACGCCTTTCCATGCCATTCCATCCCATGCCTTTCCTTTCCTTCAGTTTCCATGTCATTCTTCTCCATGGCATGCCTTTCCTTTCCATGCCATGCCTTGCCATGTCTTTCCTTGCCATTCCATTCCTTTCCATGCCATTCCTTGCCATGCCATGCCTTGCCATGCCATGTCTTTCCATTTCATGCCTTTCCATGCCATGCCTTTCCTTTCCTTGCATTGTCATGCCATGCCATGCCATGACATGTCTTTCCATGCCTTGCCTTTCCATGCCATGCCTTGCATTTCCTTGCCTTTCCATGCCATGCCTTGCCTCACCTTGACTTTCCATGCCACATCATGCCTTGGTCACCTCAACACTATAGCCATTTGGATATCACATAGCTCATATTCATACATATACATTACAAATTTGATATGAGGGTCCTTATCTATAATAATTTTCAATTAAGAAATGTGTGTTTATTCACACAATGTCTTGCATTTATTATACATTCACAACATAATTTTGAACTAGTATCCACATACCAAAGTTCCACATTTCAATTTTCATGTTTAAACAAATCACAAATCTATCATCATCATAAGCACATAACAATAAAAAAATATCCCACAATACATAAATGGATCCAGATGTTTACATATCGAATGTATACATGATTCTAACTAAACCCAACAAATACTAAGCAATGAATCACTAAGATAATTAAAAATCAAAGTTCTAACCTTCTAGGGACAAAATATAGGTTGTTACATTTACAAATCCCTAGAACACAACTATGGTCTAAAAAAGACTAATCCCTCCTAGAGTGTATTTCTATGTAGCTTCCCATTTTAACCTATACAACAATAAATATATATCTTCCCATAACATTATTCAAGGAAAACTTGAAATAAAAATGTGGATTGAAATGAAACAAGAATCACAAAAAAAGGAACATTTCTCATCCCAGGAAATAAAAAATATTTGTTCTAGGGACATATGACTTAACTTTATATTAGAAATTTCCTTTCCATCCAACAAAGTTATTTTTCCATTCCATGCCCTTCCTTTCCATGCCTTTCCTTTCCATGCCATGCCTTTCCTTTCCATGCCATTCCATGCCATGTTTTTCCTTGAAATTCCTTTCCATTCCCTACCATGCCTTCTCTTTCCAAACCATTCATTTCATTGCCATGTCATGCCATGCCATGCCTTGCATTTCCTTTCCTTTCCATTCCATGTCTTTCCTTGATATGTCATGCCATGCAATTCCTTGTCTTTCCATGTCATGCCTTGTCTTTCCTTCACTTTCCATGCCATGCCATGCCAAGTCTTACCATTCCATGCCTTGCCTTACCATGCCATGCCATGTAATGCCTTGCATTTCCTTCACTTTCCATGCAATGTATTTCCATGCCATGCCTTTACTTTCCATTCCATGTGATGTCATGGTTTTCATTTCCTTTCATTTCCATGTCATGCCTTTCATTTCCTTGCCATGCCTTTCCATGTCATGCCTTGCCTTTCCTTTCCATTTCTTTCCTTGCCTTGCCTTTCCATGCCATGCCATGCCTTTCCATGCCTTTCCTTTCCATGCCATACCTTTCCTTTCCTTTCCATGTCATGGCATGCCATGTCTTGGCTTGGCATGCCATGTCTTTCCTTTCCATGCCATGCCATGCCATGCCATGCCTTGTCTTGACACGTCTTGCCTTTCCTTGCCTTCTGAATCCATGTCTTACCTTACCTTTCCAAGCCAGGTCTTTCCTTGTCATGCCATGCCTTGCATTGAATTTCCTTTCCATGCCATTCCTTTCCTTTCCTTTCCTTTACATTCCATGCCATGTCTTTCCTTTCAATGCCATGCCTTTCCTTTCCTTGCCATGCCATGCCTTTCCTTTCCTTTCCATGTCTTGCCCTGCCTCTCCTTTACATGCCATGCCATGACATGTCATGCCTTTCATTGCATTGGATTACCATTCCATGGAATTACTTTCCTTTCCATGCCATTCCTTTCTCTATGCATGCCATACCAAAGTATCCGCAACATAATTTTGAACTAGTATCCACATACCAAAGTTCCACATTTCAATTTGCATGTTTAAATAAATAACAAAACTATCATCATCATAAAAACATAACAATAAAAATAATATCCCACAATACATAAATAGATCCATATGTATACATATCAAATGTCTATATGATTATAAATAAACAATACAAATACTAAGCAATAAGTCACTAATATAAGTAAAAATCAAATTTCTAACCTTTTAAGTCCAAAATATAGGTTGTTACATTTACAAATCCTTAGAGCACAACTATGATCTAAAATAGACTAATCCCTCCTTGGATGTATTTCCATGTAGCTTCCCATTTTAACCTCTACAACAATAAATATATATATTCCCATAACATTATGCAAGTAAAACTTCAATTCAAAATTTGGATTGCAATGAAACAAGAATCATAAAAAAAGTAACATTTCTCATCCGAATAAATAAAAAAAAACAAATCTAGGGACATATGACTTAACTTATATTGGAAATTTGTTTTCCATCCAATGAAGTGTTTTTGCCTTGCCATTCTTTTCCTTACCATGCAATGCCTTGTCATGCCTTTCCATGCCATGCCATGCCATTCCTTGCCTTGGCATGCCAATTCTTGCATTGCCTTGCCTTTCCATACCATGCCTTGCCATGCCATTCCATGCCATGTCATGCCTTGCCTTGCCTTTCCTTTCCATGCCAAAACTTGACATGTCATTCCATTCCTTACCTTTCCTTGCCTTTCCTTTCCTTTCCTTTCCATGTCATGCCTTGAATTGCCTTGCCTTGTCATGCCATGACATTCCTTGCCTTTCCATGCCATTCCTTACCTTTCCATGTCATTCCTTTCCTTTCCTTCACTTTCCATGCCATGCCATGCCATTCCTTTCCTTTTCATGCCATGAAATGTCATTCCTTGCATTGTCTTCACTTTCCATGCCATGCTTTTTCTTTACATGACATGCCTTGCCTTGTCATGCATTGCCATACCATGCCTTTCCATTCCATGCCATGCCTTCCCTTGCCTTGCTATGTCATGTGATGCCATGCCTTGAATTTTTTTTATTTACACACATTGTTGTACAAGTTTTTTAGAGATTTCCCTACCCTCTCAACCCTTCTTCTCTTCAATGGACTCTTGTTGACCATGTCGATATTTGTATTCTTGTAGTAACAATTATTATATCCTAGTGAATACCTGTATTTGATAGTTTCTTTTATTGTTAAAACAACAAGTTATGAAAATTGAGGCCTTAACATATGCCCCTATTGATAAAGAAATGAGTGATGAAAACTAAGGTTTTATGCTAAGTTGGTCTCTCTAGCTTCAAATGGATAGAGATTTGATCAATATGGTATAAATATGCAATTATTTAAAAATCATAAATCAAATAGCTCTTACCAATTGCTCTCTTACCAATTATTTTAAAATCATAAATCAAATAACTCTCACCTTGATATGACATGTCATGCCTTTCCTTTCCATGTCATGCTAGACATTGCCATACCTTTCCATGTCTAGCGTTACAAGGTGTTAAATTGTCAAACATATGTAATAAGCACTCAAAAAACCCCTAGTTTTGGAGATCCTCCATCAAACACTTTTCCAGGAAACAACATGACACCCGAGGGGCTCCACTACCTAAAACCTGGTTCCTTGGATCCAATGCAACCGACGATTCATCCATCCGAGTCTTGGTTTGATTTTTATCGTGAGTTGCAACTCGCCTCCTTAAGTCATTCAAGAACATGTTGGAAATTTGGTCCAGGGGCATAAAAAAACAAACCGAGCAGCATAATGTAGTTCCATAAGCTCTCGCACATATGTTTGGCCAAGGCCTACACAACCATGCTACCCACAATTTCTTGGCATATTGTTCTTGAAAATTGACATCTTGTTCAGAAATTGCACTATGCCTCATTGAGAAAAACCCTAGTTCTAAAGATCCTCCATCAAACGCTTTGTCAAGCAACAAAATGATAGTGGAGGGACCCCACTAGATGAAACCTAGTGCCTCGAATCCAATGAAACCAATGTTTCATTCATCTGAGTCTTGGTTTGATTTTTATCGCGAGTTGCAACTCGCCTCCTCAAGCCATTCAAGGGCATCTTAGCAATTTGGTCCAGGGACATAAGATACAAAACGAGAAGCATAACAGAGTTCCTTAAGCTCTCTCACATTTGTTTAACCAAGGCCCACACGACCATGCTACCCACAATTCCCTAGCAGAGTGTTCTTGAAAATCAACCTCTTGTTTAGAAATTGCACTATTCCTCATTGAGCAAAAAACTAGTTCCGTAGATCCTCCATCAAATGCTTTTTCGGGCAATGGAATGACAACGTAGGGGAACCACTAGTTAGAACCCAATGCAACCAATGGTTCATCCATCAATGTTCTGGTTTGAGTTTTTTTGTGAGTTGCAACTTTCCTCCTCAAGTCATTCAGGGACATGTTGGAAATTTGGTCCAGGGGCATAAAATCCAAATTGAGTGTCATAACAGAGTTTTGTAATCTATCGCACATCTATTTAGCCAATTCCCATCCGATGACACTACCCACAATTTCCCCGCATAATGTTCTTGAAAATCAACCTCTTGTTCATAAATTGCATTATTTCTCATTGAGAAAAACCCTAGTTCCAAAGATCCTCCATCAAACACTTTTTCCGGGCAACGAAATGACAGTGGAGGGGGCCCACTAGATGAAAATCAGTTCCCCATATCTAATGCAAGAAATGGTTCGTCAATCTGAGTCTAAGTTTGAGTTTTATCGCGAGTCGCAACTTGCCTCCTCAAGCCATTCAGGGACATGTTTTCAATTTGGTTCGGGGAATAAAATCCAAACCGAGAAGCATAAAAAAGTTGTGTAAGCTCTCGCATGTCTATTTGTCCAAGGCCCATGCGACCACACTACCCACAATTTCTTGGCACAATGTTCTTGAAAATCAACCTCTTGTTCAAAAATTTCACTACGCCTCATTGATAAAACAAATTGGAGATCCTCCATCAAACACTTTTTTGAGAAAATGAATGACAACGGAGGGGCCCCACTAGCTAAAACTCAATGCACTGGATCTAATGCAACCAACGGTTCATTGATCTGAGTTTCTTTTTGAGTTTTATCACTAGTTTCAACTCACCTCCTCAATTCATTTAGGGACATGTTGGAAATTTGGTTTGGGGGCATAAAATCCAAACCGAGTAGCATAACGGAGTTTTGTAAGCTCCCACATGTTTTTTTGTCCAAGGCTCATGCGACCATACTATGCACAATTTCTTGGAACAATGTTCTTGAAAATCGACCTTTTGTTCAGAAATTGCACTATGTCTCATTGAGAAAAGCCCTTGTTTTGAAGATCCTCCATCAAACACTTTTCTGAGCAATGGAATTATAGTGGAGGGTCCCCACTAGATGAAATTGATGCCCCATATCCAATGCAACCAAACGGTTCATCGATATGAGTCCCATTTTGAGTTTTATTGCAAGTTGCAACTCACCTCCTCAAGTCATTCAGGGACATGTTGGCAATAGACCTGGACCTAAACCATGACCATGACATAGACCTAGATATAGAACTAGACCTAAACCATGACCTATACCTATACCTATACCAAGACCTAGACCTACACTATTACCATGACCTATACCATGACCTAGACCATGGAAAGAGAAACCATGACAAGGAAATGTCTTGGTATATGTCTAGGTCTAGCTATGGAAATGGAAGGAAAGGAAAAGAAAGGAAAGACATGATAAGGATAAGAAAAGCTAGGCATGGAAAGGGAAGGAAAGGTCTAGGTCTAGTTCTAGGTCTACATGCTATATCTTGTTATAAAAGTTATCGACTTGAAAGATTAGTTTTATTTCTTTGATTTTAAATAAGGCCTTGAAGTTATGTTGTTTTCAATGCAATCCAAAAGAAATTATGGATCAATATTATAATGAGACTACACCATAAGGATGGGAAATAAACCTATTGAGTGACATCCCTTTCTATGTAAATCATATTAATTATGATAATTTGTGTTTCACAACTATGAAGATACCTTAGATACATGAATAAAGAGAGCCTATGTTATGACATTGAAATTTTCATGCAAGTGTGTTTATCTAAGATAGATGGGATAAAACGTTGTATAAGTACATGCTTAATGAATCCTTTGATTGTAATTTTTACTTATTAAACTTTTTCATTTAGTACAAAAAATATTTTTTTAGGAAAAAAAAGGGTATGATACATGAATGCCATTATTTTTTATTAAATTAACTTGATAATAAATTCTCTCTAACGATGAAAATAACTATATTTTTACAAACAAATAGTTTTATGAATATCATAATGAAATTACCTTTTAGATTAATTGTGGTTATCCAAGGCATAGCATGGAATGACATGGCAAGGCGAGGCATGGAAAGGCATGGCATGGCATGGAAAGGGAAGGCATGACATGGAATGAAAATGCATGCCATGGAAAGGCAAGGTATGGAAAGGAAAGGCATGGAAAGGAAATACATGAGATGAAAAGGCATGGCATGGCAAGTGAAGGAAATGCAAGGCATGGAATGGAAATAAAAGGCATGGAAAGGCATGGAATGGCATGTGAAGGAAAGGAAATGCATGGTATGGAAAGGAAAGACATGGAATGGCATGGAAAATCAAGGCATGGCATGGAAAGGAAAGGCAATGCAAGGCATGGCATGGCATGATATGGAAAGGTAAGGATAGGAAAAAAAAGGCATTTCATGGGATGGGATGGTAGGGCAAGTCATGGAATGGCATGGAAAGGCATGGAAAGGAAAGGAATGCCATGGAAGGGCATGTCATGGAAATTAAAGGAATGGCATGGAAAGGAAACAAAATACAAGGAAAAATAACTTTGTTGGATGCAAAGGAAATTTTTGATATAAAGTTAAGTCATATGTCGCTAGAAAAAATGATTTTTTATTTCTTGGGATGAGAAATGTTCCTTTTTTTGTGATTCTTGTTTCATTGAAATACAAATCATAAATATGAAATAATTTTTCAATTATTCCTTTTACATACCTATGGTCATTCAAGTAGATCATCAAGATCACTTCTAATACTAATGGTCTCCATTAACTTCTCATGCTCAAAGTAAGGTAAGAAGTATCGTACCTTTGATGAGTTCTTACTTGGAATTTTTTGTAGTTGGAGGTTTGTACCAACAACCAAGTTAGTAAAGTGGTATACTAATTCACCTGGTTTAAAATCTTGAAATACATAACCACATTTATTCCATGTCTTTCCATCATGTTTCAGACATTCTTCTTTAATAACCATTGACCCAATCAGAAATTCAATTCCTTCGGAGTCTATTACTGATCGTATGAGGGTCTTATTTCCCTATAAGAAATGTTTCATCCAATAATCAGTGCCCCATTCATTACCTCTTGGGGAAACCATTGCGTATATGTGCCCTACAAAAAATGGAGTGCCAACATGTGAGTCCACTAAATGACCAAAGCATAAAACATTGATGCTAGTCATTCAAAATTTAATAGAATGTTTCAACCAACCTGGAAGTATGATATCTGAGACATGATCATAATCTACTAAAATACTTGATTGGTCCTTCTCCAACTGGGATAATTCCATAGTTATATGTTGACCAATGGTGAGTGATACATTATCCCATCTATCAACCCAGTTTGTTTATTCACAATCATCACATCCATTACTACTACATGACCCATACAAGAAAGAGAGTTTTCTCATCCATATTTCAACTATTGCATTGTATCATGTTCTAATTGAATGGAATCCTCGAGTGCCCTAGATTTTTTTACATTCATACCACTGTGATTGATATACATCGACCACCTCCCAAAAATATCTATGTACATATCCTTTCCTGTGTGATTGGTCTTCATAGGTTCTTCTTCCCTCTCCCATTACTAAAGAACACCATTAAATAATGGATTTCACATATCAAATGAGGAAAGTATTTGTGAACTTCATTTATTATCTGCATAACGCTCTTTTTAGAAACATGTGCCTGCTCCATCATGCTCCCCTTTCATGTTCCCTACTCAAAATAGTTCCAAATGTGTGGTACCTTGAGTTGTTTTTGCAACATACACAACCATTGAAATACATGATCATTTTTTAACTAGCCTATGCAACCATATGACCAAATCCAATGTTGATACATTTGTATATTCTTCTCCTTAAGGTGATTTTAAAACAACTGAAAGCAATGTTCTGTGTAGGCTAAGTCATGGCAGTGGCCATCACTTATATAGAAGTGATACTCCTATAATATAATTTTTTTTTCTTCGTTACTATTCGAACCATGCCTATATGTGATATGGACCATTAGGCTGACCTTCTTTGAGTGATAATATTGCATGTGAATCTCATTTTGCGGTTGAAGCATGTAGTTCTCAGCAAAGTCAACCACCGATAACACAGTACCAACGAGAAATGCGTCTCTGCATATTCTAAAATGCTCGTCCTCCCATCGATCCACATGCACATATTGTCATGTATTTTCGATGAATTCCTTCATGAATTCACATACTCATACTCGAGAAGTCACCAATTGTATATTTTTTCTTTCCTTCCCTGCATCAATATCATATGCAACATATTTAAATATTGTCAAGAAAAGCTCCTTCCTCCCCAATTCATACTCATCGCTTACATGGATGCACTTTCTTAGTAATGTCATTCCACTGCACCTGGGGCATGTCTCGTCTAATAAAGTGTTTTCATAAAATATACAACCCTCTGGCCTTGTACAGAAGATGTTGTGAATAATGTCTCTAAATGATGGTGACGACAATATAATTGAGAATTTACGGAAAAAGGTGTTATGCAAAAAAAGAAAAAACATATTTATATATTTATGTGTGTGTGTGTGTGTGTTTGTGTGTGTCATAATAATAACCATAATCAATGTGATATCTACAAAAACATGTGTTACAAATTGTGTTTATTCAAACATACCAGGGCTTGCATTTATGGAAATATTTTTGTCCCAAGTTAAGTGCATTATGTATTGTCCTGAATCTATCATACAATTTTATCTGTGTAATGTCAAGAAAGTGTTTAATATGGGGTTCATGGTATCTATATCCCCTTCTCGATTTTAGTACATATTTTTTGTTGGAAGAAGGCTTAGTTTTCTCATGCCAAAAATCATGCACCAATCCTTTAATTTCTCCAATTAACTTCATGTCAGAATGAGGTAGCCTACTAGTGAAGGCCCACAAATCTATTGGGCCACCTGTGTCGATGTTATCTCATTTATGATAATACTTTCTAAGGGTCTGATATTTCATTTCACGAGATGAAAGGTTTGTTGTAGAAAACAATGTTTCTTTTGATCTTGCTAACAATTGATTGTGATAAGACACGTTAGGATGCATTGCGATCTTTAGAACGAGATTTCTTACTAATTCTTTGAAAATAATCTACAATGTTTCTAACAATATGATGGCTTGTTTATAAACTTTTGACTATTTTAATGCCTAAAATTCTCCTAACAATAGTCAAACTTCTATATTTTAACAAATCCAAAAATAATTGACATTTAACGACATCGGATCTTGGCTCAAAATATTCGTTAATCATTTTATAAGAATGATAATGAATAGTACGGTTAGGTAACTTACCTTCAAGTGATGCTAGACCACTTTCATCCACCTGATTGCATTTAGGAGTTCTTCACTGCATATTGTTCAAGCTAGGTAGGGATGATGAACTCTTATTTTGGCACTCTTGACCTCCCTGTTGTAGAGTTAACAATGTTGCAGCTCATGTTCCTTCAATCACTAGTAGATCAAATCTGGGAGGAGAGTGGAAATGGGATTGACTAGTTTTCAGAACATCTGATTGTCCAACAAGAGGTTGCACCATAGGAGCTTCTTCACAAAAATGTTGTGTACCAATTACGTCTCTAATTTCATCCAGTATACAATCAACTCCAAGCAAATTCTCCATCATCTGGTCATCCAAAACAATTTTTCTTGATGAGATACTGCATGGATTGGTCTCTACTGAAATCTTGCTCTTTGATTGTGGTGATGGAGGAGAAACAACAGTGGCATCTATTTCGCTAGAAATTGGATTTCCCTCTTCTGAAAACCTACACTTTGACATAGGTAACTTTTCATTTTCTCTTTCTTCTTCTACCTTTTCACTGGGTTTATCTTTCCTCGAGGAATTTCTTTCTTGAATTCGTAAGTTCCCCATGTTTAAATATAAAAATTGGCTTCTAAAAACCCCACCACAAATTCTTCTGGGTATTACACAAGAAGGAAAAACTAAAAATTCCAATTCCAAGTGGTCAAATTTGTCTTTGTATTACAAAATAAGACACAACCAATAATTTCAATTCCAATTGGACAAATTTGTCTTGGTATTACACAAGAAGACACAACTAACAATTCCAATTGGAAAATTTTGTCTTGGTGTTACACAATAAGACACAACTAACAATTCCAATTGGAAAATGTGTCTTCTAATTCCAAAAATACACAAGAAGACAAAACCAACAATTCCAATTCCACTTGGACAAAGTTGTCTTCCAATTCTTCCCACAATTGTCTTGCAATAATAGAAAAATGTCTATGAATGAAACAACAAGACTAAAAAAACAAAATCCTATATGTTCCTGCTATTTTTGTGTGCATATGTCAGGCATGCAGATGTCAGGCTTGAGATATATGAGGTAGAGGAGTTTGGTTGGCACATAAAAATTCCCATTAGGAACACATGCGTGTTCCTAAAACATGTGCACACTAAAGCACGTGTGCATTCTAGGAATGTGCATGCCTTCCTCTTGGGAATGGATGGGCGACAATCACAAGGATTTCAAGTCACAAGAGAATGTGCACACTCTTAATTCAATGTATATAACATTTATTATAGACCAAACCTATTTATGAATAAATATGTACAGGGGTTTGGAGAGAACTAGGACGTAAGGGCTTAGGATTGAAAGTGTTTTGAATCATAGAGAAATGGTTAGAGAACAAAGATGTGGGTGATGTGGGTGCAATGGTTGTGGGGCCTTTAAGAAGAGGTATATGCACAATACACTTAGGACTTGAGTGTGGATGGGGTTAAGGTTCGAGTATAGGTTATGCCTAGGCTTATATGGAGCTATGTGGGTGTAGGTCATGGTCTAGGTCAAGCTCTAGGTCATGGTATAAGTCATGGTCATGGTATAGGTCATGGTATAAGTCTAGCTCTAGCTCTATGTCATGGTCTAGGTCTCACTCTAGGTATATGTCATGGTCTACATCATGGTCATAATATAGGTCTAGGTCATGGTATAGGTCTAGCTCTAGGTCTATTTCATGGTCTACATCATGGTCATAACATAGGTTTAGGTCATGGTCTAGGTATTTCCATGCTTATGTCTTGCTATGTCTAGGTATATGTATAAGTATTGAAATGTATAAGTCAAGGCCATTTCTTTCCTT
>JZKD02S2433098.1:716907-764153 GCA_000966675.3 Picea glauca
GGAGAGGAGACTTTGAGAGTTTGGATTATAGCAGTGGACCGGGGTTGCTGGGGGGTTTTGGGCTCGGAGGGCTAGGATATCCGTTGATATCCTAGGGCTAGAAGCTAACTAGTCGACAGGGAGGTCGGTTTTGGGTTTTGTTCTAAAGGAGCAGGAAGGAAGCAAGCGACAACATCAGGTTCAGGTTAGAATTATGAATTGTTTTGAATTAAATAGTTATTAAATTTTATTACTATGAAAAATTAGATTTTGAATGTGCTAGATGAAGTAATTTTTAAATTTTATTGTTGTGTTCTAATTCAATGGTTGTTTAAATTAATTTAGAGCCATTACACTTATTCATTAGCGGTTGGTAGCTTGATGTATGCAATGGTTTGCATAAGACAAGATATTTCACATGTAGTGGGAGTTGTGAGTAGGTATATGAACAATCCAGGTAAAGAACATTGGGAGGCAGTAAAGTGGATTCTCAAGTATTTGAGAGGTACTTCTACTCATGCATTATGTTTCTACAGGGATATGTTGACTCAGATATGGCAGGTGATAAAGAAAGCAAGAGGAGCACCACAAGGTATGTTTTTACTATAGGTGGAATGGCAATAAGTTGGATTTTGAAACTGCAAAAGGTTGTTGCACTTTCAACAACAGAGGCAAAGTATGTTTCTTCTACATAGGCTATTAAAGAAATGATTTGGTTACAAAGGTTTATGGAGGAATTGGGAAAGAAGTAGGAGAATAGCAGGTTGTACTGTGACAGTGAGATTACAATTCATCTTGCAAAGAAATTAGCCTTCCATTCAAATACTAAGCATATACAGTTGAGGTACCACTTCATATGATCCACCTTGGAAGATGGAAATTTGAAGTTGGAAAATATACACACTAGCCAGAATCCTGCAGACATGTTAACAAAGGGAGTAACCAAAGAGAAACTGAGTTCCTTCTCAGTTTCAGTTGGTCTTCAAGAATGAATATGAAGATGAGAAATTTTCCAGGTCCAAGAAGGTTCAGATTCCATCATATAAAACAATGATGGTGTTGTTGAGATCAGTCTCCAAGTGAGAGATTGTTGGTTGTGGAGCCTAATTATGTTCCTGATTCAGAGGTCCTTGCTTTCAACCATGTTTATACCCCATGAAGAGTTTACACACCAGAAGTATGTATACTCTTCCATGCAGGGGAGTACAGAGGTGGGGTACCCCCTCTACGGGGTCAAGGGGGCCTATCCCCCTGACTGGGGGGTTCGGGGGAAAGCGGGCCCCTGAAGGAAAAATTGCCTTGTAAATATATATTGTAATTTCATTGTAAATCTGGATCGTTCATTATAAGGTCACAGATCTAATGGTAGAAATTATGTTAGGGTTTTTTTCTCTACAAGGCAACCCTCTGTTATGAGGGAAATGTATTACGGCTATGCATTATGGTGAGTATTGTATTCTGAGAGAGGAGTCTGTGAGATAAAGAAGAGGAAGTTACAACGGGTTTTTCTATAGGTTGTATTCCTTCATTTGCTGGATAATAATAAAGGAAGGACCTGGCAAATTCTATGGTGGATGTAGTCCACACTGGGTGAACCATGTAAATCTGTGTCTCTATTGTATTGTGTATCTTCTATGTTTTGTTTCTGCATTTGTTTTATTTTATTGCTCCTTGGTCCTATTTTTCTAACAAATATTGGATGTAGACCAAAGAAGGGTGGAGTATTGAGCTCAAAAGAATTGCTACCGAAAACCTTGGTGATGATGTAAGGCCCATAACAAAGTGGGTGAATCTTTCGATGGGCCCTAGTGAGACGCTCCTTCTGCAAATGTAACCAAACTTTGTTGCCAACCTAAAACTGGTGTGGTACCCTATGTTGATCATGGCGCTGCATCTACTTAGCATTGGATTTCTGCAAAAAATATCCTAGACATGTTGGCGGATGTGCTCAACCCGTTCAATGAATTTGGTGGCTTTGTCGATCGCAGATTGATCAGGGGAACAGTCCGTCTGTGCGGTGGCAAGAGGAAGTGTAACATCAATGGGTCCCAAGGGTTGGAATCCAGACCCACCTGAAATGGGCTATGGTTAATGGAACTATGGAGAGCCATATTGTAACTATGTTGGACATATAGGAGACTCTTGTCCCATGTACGTGGATTCTTAGAATTGTACATGCACAAGATGTGCAAAATCATCCAATTGATGACCTCTGTTTGGCCATCGGTTTGGGGGTGGAAAGTAGTGGATTATGTGATCTTGGTTTCCAACAGAGACTAAAGACTTGACCAAAAGGTGTTCAGGAACCTGTTGTCTCGGTTGGAGATGATGGTCTATGGTATCCAAAAGTGGACCCACACTCGTTCGAAGAAGAGCTTAGAAGTCTCTGTCGCTGTGACATTCTTCTTACAGGTTGTGAGGATAGACATCTTCGAAAACCAATCAATGACCACAAAAACATAGTCATTTCCTTGCTTGGTGGATGACAAGCTAGACATGTAATCCATTGATATTGATTCCCAAGGATTCTTGGGAATAGGAAGAGGGTTGTATAAGCCTTTCTTCTTGATGGTCGACTTGGAAATGGCACAGGCACTGCAAGATATGATATACTTGCTGACGTCCCGTCGAAGTTTTGGCCAATAAAAATGTTTCTGAAGAACGACCACAGTTTTCTCGATGCTAAAATTTCCTGCCACCCGACTATAGTGGGAATCCCAAATAAGTTTTGCATGCCCTCTTGTAGGAACATAGAGATGGCCCAGGTGGCATAAGAGTTTGTTCTGAATGTGAAAATCAATGACAATTGTGCATGTACCCAAGGGCTAATAGGTGGTGGAGAAGTCTGGATCTTGCTGAAAAAGTTGGGGCCACTCAGATGCTTCATGTCCATAGGAGTGGAGCACAGTGGTGAGAGCAGCCACAGGAGGGTGACCGAGGCAGTCAACGACACAATTAGAGATACTTGTCTTATAATTTATGTTGAGATGGAACTGCTTCAGTTAGGTGGAATACTTCTGATGGAATTCATTTTGCAATTTTCCTTGTGTTTGTATGAAATGAAGAGGCTTGTGATCAGTGTGTATGATAGTCTATTTCCCTAGAATGTAATGTTTCCATTGAAGACAAAATTTTACAATGGAATACATTTCCTTGTCATAGGTGGGGTATTTTCAGACAGTATCAAAGAGTGTGTCACTATGGTATGCCACTGGATGCCAATATTGAATGAGAACCGCACCCACAACATAGTCACATACATTAGTCTCAATCTCGAATGATTGTTGCAGATCGAGCAAGGAGAGTATGGGAGTTGAGCACAAGCGATGCTAAAGATCATAGAATTCTCATTGCTTATTCTTCCCCCACACAAACTTGGCCCTATCATCACCCTTGGTCACCTGGATGAGGACCCATTCAATATGGGAGAATCCCAACCCAAACCGTCGGTAGAAGTTGGTTAATCCCAAAAATCTCTGAAGCTTTGTCAGTGTGGTTGGGGCTAGAAAATCACGAATGACTTGGATGTTAGTTGGATCAACATGTAACCCATGCTCATCAACAATGTAGCCCAATTATTGGACCCTATTCATGCCAAAAGATAATTTTTCCAAGTTGGCATAAAGCTTGTGCTACCGTAGAGTGCTCAAAACCTGTTGAATGTGCCACATTTGCTCCTCCCACATTCTGTTGAAGATGAGGATGTCATATAAATATAATACCACAAAGGAGTTAGTGAAGGGTCTCAAAACATCATCCATCAGCCTCGTTAAAGTGGTTGGTGCATTTGTTAAGCCAAAGGGCATGACTAGCCATTCGTAGAGACCTTATTTAGACTTGAAGGTTGTATTCCATACATCAATTGGTTTGATGGGAACCTCGTGGTAGCCAGAATTTAGGTCAATATTGCTGAAGAACTTTTCCCCCTTGAGTTGGTCAAGAAGTTCATCAATCCAGGGAATGGGGTAGTGGTTCCTTACTGTGATTATGTTTAGGGCTCTGTAATCAATTCACAATTGCTAGGTCTCGTCCTTCTTCTGCACCAGTACAATCGGGCTTCCGCAAGGGGAGGATTTGGGTCTGATGTGCCCATTTTGAATAAGCTCTTGGATATGACACCTGATTTTTTCATTTTCCATCAGTGAGCACCGATAGACTGGTCCATTAGGTAGAGGTGCATCGGTGGTCAAATCAATTGGATGCTTGACTTGGCAGTGTGTTGGTACCCATGTAGGTGAGGCAAAGATGTCTCTGTATTCTTCCATGATCCCGTCCACTTGCTTCTACTGCAAAGAGAGGCATTGTGTAGAGGCCATGGATGTGGCGGCAACCTTCTTCTTACTGTGAGCATGGATCACAAAGAAGACGAACTTCCTGGTCTGTGAAATAACCTTACTGCATTGCTTAGAAAATATTAAAGAAATAGTAGTAGGTGGTGCTACCTCTGAGATCCTGTACAATTGTCTACTCAAAGTAATAATAAAACTGCGAGGTCTAGAATCATACACAACATGACACTTCCACAAATATGGTTGTCCTAAAATAACATCACAAACTTGAAGGGGAGAAATATCACATAGAACCTCATCTTTGAAAGGCTTGATGTCGTAGGGTAGACAACACTATTGGATGACACAAAGATATCTTCCTTGGTGAAGCCAACTAATGGTGTAGGGTTTCCGGTGTGGTGTCATTGGCAGGTCCAACCACTTGATGACCTTTGTTGAAATCAGGCTCTTCTGACTACCAGTGTCGATAATGAAATGAATCAGAACCCCCTTGACCCAAATCTGCGAGTAAAAGTGGCATTCCCCTTCCTCTGGTTCTTCTGGTTCACTTGGACGAACTTTGATGGTAGCGACAGTGGCACTGGGTTCACCATCGATAATCCACTTCCCTCCTTCAGGATTTGTCTTGGAATCAGAATCGACCTTTGACTCGGAAGCCTTCAACTCAGTCATGAGGGACTACTTGGAGAGACATTCTTCAGTGTTGTGCCAAGGACCTAATGGTACTCACACCATTTTCCCATGTCCTTCTTTGTCTTCTCATTTACCTTCTTGTGTTTCGACTTGGAATGGTTGTCCTCAGGGTGGCCATCTCAATTTGGTCCCTTGTTGTATGGGTTGGGGCTACCTTTTCCCTGCTTCAGTTGTGAGGGGTTTGAAGATCCAAACTCTCGTTGTTTCTACTTAAATTTTTGCTCGATCTTGACAACGTGTGTATAAGTCGTGCCCAATGAGGTGATGTTCAGGAACTCCATTTATGTTTCAATGTATCTATGAAAACAACTGCGGTATTTGAGCACCAGATGACGCTCAGAGTCTTTGATACCCAATTTGGTGCGTAGGCTGTTGAAACTATTGGTGAAATCTGCTATAGTCTGGTCCCTTTCTTGACGTAGGGTGGTCCATCTGGTGTACTGGTCATAGTATCCTCCAACAAGGTAGTACTGTTCTTTAATGGCGTCTCAGAAGGAATATCATGTAGGGGCCACCACAAACATTGTGTATTCCTCCATTCCCCTTTTCTCAGAGTAAGTATCCCACCAGTCTTTAACATGGGGAACTACCTTGAGGAGTGAAAAAAGTGATCTTTTCCCTATCGAAAAAATTGTGGACTGAAAATATCCTTCTAACAAATTCAACCATTTATATACAACATCCACATTTATCTGTCCTTCAAATAATGGAATATCAAAATTTACCTGTACCTTGAAGGGGGTTTCATGGCCGCTTGATGAAGATGCTTCTCCTGTGGGCAGTCGTCGAAGGATCTGCACGAAGTTGTCCATCATTTCGTTTCTTTATCATGCGAGGGCTTCCTCGAGCAACATTTTAATAGGATCTCCTGCTCCATCATCTCTCTTTTCATCCCCCATGGGTTGTTGTCGGGCTCAGAGAGACCGATATTTTAATGGATTGATTGGTTTGAGTCCCAACTTCTTGTACCCAGATCTTGTTGGGGACATGCATGAAGAAAAATAAATAAAGAGAAGATCGCTTTGATACCAATGATCCAGATTTAGGAGCAGAACGAACTGATTAACATACTGAATACAAAAAAACGGACATATGAAGAATAACACAAACATCCAATGAACAATATCTTAAATTAAATAATGAAATAGGCTGAAACTGTAAAACTACGGAACTGAAACACTTTCTCTAATGGTGGTAGATATCTCTAAGAAGAGATGTGGTTGCTACATGCATCTGTCTGAGCATAATGGAATACAATGAGGCTCCAGAGGCATCTTTGATATTACTCATGAGTTCCAAAACCCTAGACATCCAAAAACCTAACCCTAGAAGGTGAAACACCAAAAGTCATGTGGGCCATATGGGTAAGTTGGTGTAATTTGGTACCTCAACTTCCAAGGGTCATAAATTTTGCATACAACCTCCATTTTAGGCATGTGATAGCCTGTTGGAAAGTTATTTCATCGAACTACACATTTCACCATCAAAATTTGAATCTGTCTACAGTTTGATTGTGGCGAGCCAAAAAAACAACATTTAGGCCCCCAAAATAGCCCTAGAAGTACAACAAGATGCGTTGACATGAAAACATACAAAATAAGCCAGTTGGATTAGGTGAGAGGCCACCTATATCGACCTAGAGGATGTGTGGGGTTTCAGACAACCCCATAAATGTAGAACCCACAATTAAAAAGCAGTACAAAAGAACGTGTTGAACAAAAAATGGACATAAGGAGTCAGTTGGAATAGGTGGGTGGCCACCAATATCCACCTGGATCAAGGAGCCGCCCATAATAGAACTTTCTAAGAAAACACTACTATAAAAATAGGAAGCAACAAAGATCATTATAGTAATAATAAAATAAACAAGTCTTGCAATCTCATTAGGATGTCACCAACGATCACCATCTTGGAGGCCATAGGCTTTCAGAAGGGAGTCAATACATTTATACAAAGTAGGTGGTGTGTTTTATATTACGTTTTCTTACCTATACAGTTACATGAATACAAATTCAAGTACAAATAACAATTCTACCCAGTTCCTCATGCTTTGAGCTCAAAGAATTTTATAAAGTAATGGAATGATGCACCTATGACATAATCAATGACCAAAATACTTATGGATGAAATGCATGTAATTATTTTATATGTCTAGTGTTTGGTTCTAATGGTTTTTGATGATCCATCAGCGAACAAAATCCATTTTTGTGAAGTCTATCCTAAATATATTAACCAAATGATTAATAAGTGATTAGTACCAGAAGAAAGGGTATATTATATAGGATTATTCACAACTTATTTTGTATGATTTATTCTGGTTATGAATTCACTAATCCAATTTTAGTCATTAATTGTTTATCCTTAAGTTAGTCAAGATTTTTATTAATCACTTTTAAGCATTTATATATTATCAACCAATTAAATATTGTCTACTCATTTAAGAATAAATTTCATGGAAATGACTCTCTACATTTTATGATTTATAATAATAATAATAATAATCTATTTTTAAGGTCACGGCCAAGCCAACACACCAAATTTGGTGTTTGAGACCCCCTTGTTTGTGGGACAAGGGACCCCCTCCGCACTAAGTGTCCCCACCCCTCATGTACTTTAATGAATGCTAATTTATGATACGTGCATATTTATTTCTCTTTATATATGTTATTATAGACATGTGTTGTAGTAATAGTTTTTATTTTGGTTACAATTACATTACGTATTTCCTATAAAAAATTGATTACATTACGTATTTCCTATAAAAACAAATTGATGATAGTATATTGCAAAATATGTATAGTGTAGAGATTGTGTGTCCCTTAGAGATAGTATTAAAAGCAGTTTCTCAAAATAAAATAATAAATAAATAAATAGTGGCATCTAACCATTATGGATTTTCAAGATATTAGAGCATATTGAGCACATTGATAGTTTGTATTATAGATTTTCTCAACCACCAAATTTACAAATTTGTAATATATTTCATAATTTTTTTATTAAATATTCTTCTATAATGTGATATATTTATTTGATATTAATATGGAAGATATAAGTAAATTTCTTACACATCTAAAATCATTTGTGGAAATAAAGTTGTAAAGACCTGAAAAATAAACCATTGAGATGGTTTAGATGTGATGAAAAATATATAATGATAATGATGATACATGAATTTGTCCATAAATAGTTTAGATGTGATGAAAAATATATAATGATAATGATAATAAATAAATTTGTCCATAAATATTAAATGACTATATTTGTACCTCTTTTATGATGGTAATATTACCATCAAACCCAACCAAACATGTAAGGTGATCATCACCCAACAAGCAAAGTGATCATCAATTATAGTTGTTTGAATTCTAGTAACCAAAACATTCAACATACTTTTGATAACTCAAATCATGAGTTCAAAATTTCCTTATGATACATTAAAAGGTCAAAAACACATCACATCGATACAACATACTTTTGATAACTCAAATCATGAGTTTTAGATTTCCTTTCGATCCATGAAAATGTCCCAAAACACATCACATCAATAAAACATACTTTTGATAACTCAAATCATGAGTTCAAAATTTCCTTTTGATCCATTAAAATGTCCCAAAACACATCACAACGATACATCATAGGCCCTCGAATTCAATTTATGCATCCTTATATACCTTTTTTATGTGTTTATTTTTCATCCCATTTATGCATCCTTATATATCCCTTTTTGTTTACTTTTGGATCCCATTCATGCTTCATGCATGACATTTGCATCTTTCAACATCTTGTTTTGTGCCTCGATGCATCCTTTTTTCATTCTAAGGTATTCATAACATCCTTATATTTAACCCTACATAAATTTTCCAGCGAACCTTTTCCTGGTTAGTGTCTCCTTTGCATCTCAAAGTGTTCTCCTCCTCGAGATATTTTGAAGAAGTTATCATGTGCCCAAATCTATGTTCATATATTTGAGTTATGGTCTCAAGAATTTAACCATCTCCTCTCCAATTTAAGGCACAAGGCTCTTGGCATTCTTGTTTCTCATCTTGTCACCTTGTTAACTATAGATTTTTGTTGCAATTTTTAATAACAAATTCATCAACTTTTATCAAGGACTTTTCAAATAGATCATAGTAGTGTCATATATCTCTTATTCATGGTCAATACCATTTTTTATTTGCATTTCTTATGATTGGTCTCTTAAGTGGTGTGTTGCATATGTGTATCACTTATATGTGCCTCTTATGGTATGTTTCTTATGTTGAATGAGTGGGTCACTTATGTGTGTCTTATGGTGTGTCAATTACATGTGTCCATAAGTGTGTCACTAATGGTGTTACTTATGTTCGTTGGTTAAGAAAATTAGTTAAGTGTCTTTTATGATGCATTATTTCTTATGTACGAGAGGAATAACCATTTCTCTAAACTGGGTTAGTTAAGATTTATTGTTGCGACTGTATTCTCCAATGTTCTAGACAATTGGATGCACTCATCCTACAAGGAGATCAAATCAAGCTATTATCAACTCTTTCATGTTATGTGAAAAAAATTGTAATCATATCTTTAGTTATCTCTACAACCAACATCCACCAAACATGGGATAAACAATATCTTTTAATCTATCTATGTTTTGATAGTTCTGATTTCAGGGTATCAATTTTGATCCACTCCATTTTTCTTCTATGTATATATACATCTATATAACATAGGAGGAGGACATGATTATTGTAAGAGGGATTGGAATCCTTGCTTGGATACTTGTAATGTCCAATTTCATTCCATAATAATCAACTGATGATATTATGTTCTTGTTCTTGAAGTGCTCACTTAATTTGTAAGTTTTCCTACAATTTTTATGTAACGTCCCCTTCCAATCGATCATGATGAATCATGACTTAATAGCCTATACGAATCTCGTAGGCTATAATCAACAAGGACAGGGAGTCAAGGAGGTTTATTTGGTGTCATTAGGTTAAAAGAATGATAAAATCCTAAAAAGTAAAAATAAATAATTATATTTAAATGAAATTGGAGGTAAAATAAAGTGAGGGTTTGATTTGGTCAAAAAGGGGAAAGATCTAGAAGGCTTGGAGGAAGGATAAATAGAGGGGTAACCATTCTCTTTGGCATTATGACTAGATCTATGATTTTGGACATTGTTTCATTAGGGTTTAGAAAAACCCTACCACCATTGCAATTTGGTTTTGGCGGTGAAAAATCCACCTTAGATAAAAAAAGGAGAAGGATCTATACGAGGTCTTCATTGGAGTCTCAGATTGGTTTGTGTTAGCTTGGAAGAATATCCAGGCATGAAGGGAGTTTACAAATATTTCCAGAAGAGGTCTATTGTTGATTCTACAGTGACTAGGAGGTTTTATGGGAAACCGTGGGAGGGGTCATCCCTCTGGGTTGAGTACAGGGCATCCCATGAGGCCCCGCTTGTTGGATAGCCTAATCCAATAAGGCACTGCTTGTTGCGTAGTCGTGTCGAGTGAGTATCTCTGTGAATTGGGGTTATAGGTTCGTTGAGGTACGAGTGGTTGGATCACAACGATAGGTGTTTCTGGAAAAGATTGATACTGCACCAGCGAAGGCTAGGTAGTCCAAGGGAAGACATATCATATCTTGAGGACATTTTGGCATCATTACTAGGTTTATTATTGTTCTTTGTTAGTAGATATTGCAACTTCCTTGCAGCCAATAGATATGTGTGTTTAGGAGGGTTTTGTAGTTGTTGTTATATCCAATAAGGATCTTTGTATTTGTTTTGATTTGGGTTTCCATACCATAATAAGATGCCATGGTTATCATCTCTATTCTCTTTATAATGGGTGCATGTAATATGCTTGACAATATTCCTATCTTGGTGACATATGAAACTATTTCTAATACATTTCCAACAACGTTAATGCAAAGTTCTTGATAAAATCACACAAAGAGAAACAATAATTTGAACAACAAACATAATTTTTCTATCTATCCTAGTTAGGGACCTTACAATGGTATCATAGTTGGTGATCTTGCTAGCCTATGATTTCTTGAAACATTGATGCCAAGGAAAACAATATGACGAGGGAAAAAACCCACCCCAATATCAGATTCATCAGAAGAGGTAGAATTAGAGGGAGTTATGGTGGATCATCATGAAGTCAGGGCCATACAACTGCTAGAAAGCATAGCCAATGGGCAACAAAAATTAACACAAGTCCTAACATAGTTATTTTTTGGAAATCAAGCAAACCAAAACTAGAGAGGTACAAATGGGAACCATGTAAAGGCCAATCATAAAGGTGGTAGGACTCTTGAAGGGAGTAATGCCTATGTGCCAAGAAAAAGTGTCTTCCAGGAAGTTAATAGAAAGGTACCAAGACCATTATTTCCAAAATTCCTTTAGGAGTAGCCTACAGGAGCACAAGAATAACAGGGGCTGATAGACGAAATGAAATCCTACTTTAGGGAGTATCAATTGTTGTAAGAAGGACCCCAAGAAGACATTTATTACAAAAACTACTACAACCTTAGGATGAGGAACAAACCCAGGGTGGTCCAGAACCAACAAATTTTTGATCTTCTGTGCAAATTGGGGAAGATGACTATCCCATAGTTTGATGGATATGATAGGTACACAACCCAGGAATGAGTGCATAAGTTGGAAACTTATTTCAAGCTTAACTTGATGCATAGGTAGTAACAATCATGTTTTCCACCCTACACTTGGACAAAGAGGCTCATGAATGGTGATACCATGGGATATTAACATTAGGGAATTCCAACATCACAACATATGAGGATTTAACCCAAAGGCAGATGGATAGGTTTGATAGGAAGGATCCTGAGATGCACATCAAGGATTTGGCACAATTGAGGCAGACAGGTACACCAAAGGCTTATTCCATAGAGTTCCAGTGGATGGCAGACATGGTGACAGATATTTCTAAGCAGAGATTGGTGATTCTATTTAAAGAGGGATTTGTTGAACCCTTAATAGGTCGGGTGAAGGATTTCAGGCCAAACACACTACAAGAAGCCATCATGAAGAGTCGAGATATGGAAAAAATAGTCCCCAAGAAGACATTGAAAAAAACATTTATCCCATAGAAGGGTGAGGTGTCAAAATCTCCCCAGAAGACATGGAGAGGGAAGGACAGGTTGGATGAAGAAAATAGGAAATAACTAAGGAGGAATAATATTTGGTATAATTGCAAGGAGTCATGGGAACCGGGTCATTGATGTATGGGAAAAGGTAAAGTCCATTATATCGAGGTATTTTCGACAAGGATGATGAAAGTGATGATGATGGGCATTGGAAAAGACAATGGTGAGCCATCACAACTCGATGCTACAAAGGAGGAGACATTATAGGATAGCACCAAGGGAGTGACCGTTGCCACACTTTTAGGAGTCCTTATGCAGGAGCATCACCTTCAAAGTTAGAACGCAAGCATGGAGGCAAAGGAATGACATCTCAACAATGACAAAGTTTCAAATCAAAAATTAACTCATAATTAAATCGAGTTATTGAGATATTTTGTAAACAACATTTTAAAAGTGTAACTTGATTGTAAAGTCTTGAAGGACTGTAAGGGATTGGGGATATTGAGTGTTGAATCTTATCTGGAAATAATTGATAGTTATTGTAATAGGACAGAGTAGGTAACCGCTAAGAGTTTGATAGGATAGGTTGCATACAGGACAAGAGAGCTTGTGGAGCCAAAAATTAGATAGTTTTTTCATTGCTGCATTTTAATACAACAAATAGAATAAAGAGAAGGATATAGAGATCCGAGAGATTAGTAGAACATAATAGAGTGGAAGAAATACTACGTAATTTGTTTCCATGAAGGAACAAAACAAACATAGTTGTTCCAAATCCTTGGACTGTGTACATTTGATGTATGAATGAATGAATGTTATAGTATGTGTTTGATTTATTTCATTTTCGTTCATGTATGATTGTTCGATAGGTTGAATGTATGAGTTTGTGACGAAACTGGATG
This sequence comes from Picea glauca, assembly GCA_000966675.3. Classification (NCBI taxonomy): domain Eukaryota; kingdom Viridiplantae; phylum Streptophyta; class Pinopsida; order Pinales; family Pinaceae; genus Picea; species Picea glauca. The sequence continues at coordinate 729,863 of JZKD02S2433098.1, forward strand.
AGTTTCAATTGTTTCTCTTCTGACACTCATATGCAAGGTGTGCATATCAAACGCAAGGAGTGTGTCGACTAAGTCTTAGAGTGACTCAAATAAGTTCAGAGAGAACAAAGGAAACTTAGACCAGGTGCAAGGTGTGCACAATGTCATGAAATGACCAAGCGTTGAAGAACATGAACCAGAGGAACGCCAGGCGTGCAAGATGAATTTATTTTCAAGAAATCCTTCGATCTGGGTTATCGAAATCTCGAGTGTTAGCACTCCGTAAATCTGTTTGGTTGATAAAACGACGACGAGGGTAACTTTTTCAACCAACTTTGAGACCCAAAACTAGCCTTTCGGATATGGAGAGGGCTCTCTTGGAAATTGCATGGTATCTGCACATGATATGATTTTGAAAACAATGGCTATATTTAACACCTATGATGAAATGTGTTATGGTTATATTGGTGTAGGAAGGTAAGACTTGGGCTATGGGGTCGACTTGAGGAAGAGACAGGACAAATGACTTAGTGACTAGACTTGAGAGGATAAGGCTAGGCGAGAAACAACCTTCAGTGTAAAACCATAATGTGTGGCAGGAGAAATTACAGGAAGTAACTTAGGAGCGCCATTGTGGATGAATTTAGAGCTAGCTTTAGAGGAAAATGTTTTGTCTAAGTGGTGCAAACAAGGGGCATTGTGCAGCGAATCCACAGGTTCGATAATTTGTTCTGAAATAGCTAGAAAGATATATGAAATAAAGATAATAGGAAAGCACATACACAAATAAACAAGCACAATACATCCAAATATCACAACTAGAATCTTATCATCAAGCTATAGGACCTTTGCATTAAATTCCGGCCAAAACTCAGATTACATACAATAGTTGTCGTCTACCACATTTTCCAATCAACCTTGTTTACATAAAACTGATCCCCATATATAGAAATATAATTTCACCCTTGGCTATTAGGGTCGAGTTATTGGAATCATGGATCTGTTTTCTTTGAAAGAGAACAATAACTTCAACGGATTCACTAAAATTAGAAAACCCAACTTTGCCAAATCATAATCGTAACCAAAATATTCTTTCAGTCATTGATCATGTTCGAAAATAGACCATATGGTTGTGATGATTCATCATTTTCACTGTTGGACACTCTGTCATCCCTGCACAACAAGTCTTCTACGCAATAGTAACCTACAACAAAAATGCAGCAAAATGTGCAACAAACTAGTAAAATAGGCCTTAAATATGATATCGTATCTCACTGATAAAAAAATTATTTTTAGAAAGTGAGAGAGGTTTTTGTATTTAAGATCGTTATAAATAAAAAACCTCTCTCGGTTTCTTGAAATTCATCTCCAGCTGACCGGAATACGTGTCGCAAAAACATGTCTCGAACAAGAAATCATGAAAACAGAAGAATAGGGCTCAAATATTCCTTCAAATATACCAATACGTGACACATTTTATAATTATGAGAGAGGTTTTTATTATTTGGTTTGTCCTCACCAAAACCTCTCGAGGATTTTCGTAATTCCTCTCCAGTTGGTTAGAAATTGATCTTGAAGTTTACCACTAAACCAATAATTTGCGCAATGTGACCTATATCTTGTGCGCAAGAAAATCCACTGCGCGACAGCATCCTATGTGTGAAAAAATCCATGGAACAAAAAAATCCTATGCACAACAACCTTATTTGCGCGACGACATCCTCTGTGCAGTGCGTAGTGAATTTTGTAGTGCGCAACGAATTTTGCAGCGAGAAGTTGCAAATTGAAATGGGAATAAATAAATGATAGTCTTCCTTTTGAAACTAGCCCTTGGATATGTTAGATGATGCCAGGCATAAAAATGACATGGGTGTTAACAGGCATGACTTTGCAAATTGTCGACAAACCTCTAACCTTAGCCATGAAAATCATGGTGTTAATCGTTGTCTCCAACAAGGATGTGATCCTCCTTGTCAGGTAGCAAAGAATAATAGACCAGGTGCTAGTCCATTGGGCTTATCCCAAACTCAACTTTCCAATTGTAACTTGTAACTTTCATCCGCTGAAAACCCAAAACTGTATATGATCCAAAATGAAATATGAAACTAAGCTGAAAATGAAAATTGCAGATTGTTAAAAGAAATGCTCGTAGTACCAATCTTATTCACACCTACCTACCCTAACCATTGAAATGAAATTCCAATCAAGTGAAATCATAATGCCAGTGCAACGATGCAAGAAATTTATCCACTTTTTTCTTTCTTTGCACATGCTTGCTCCAAAGCTAGTTTACTGGTAATCCATTCAGAAATTTATCGATAAATTCAAATCTCAAAAAATTAGAAACATTGGGACTGTTTACTGCCTCCAACAAAACTGCAAATGGGTCCTCTAAAACATGCAAAAAAGAACAACCATGTTTCACCCCGTCTACTACATTCTCGTTTCATGTGATTTAACCTGCTGATTGCCACCAAGAGACTGAAAAATATGTTGAGACTATTGGAAATAACAATCTTCTGAATCAGAAGACAGTGTTGGTTGAAATGAAACCCCTAGTGGCAAGAAATCCATATCTAACACTGAAGTTGATTGACCATCATATTTATTTCCAAGCTGGTAGTTGATCACAGGCTGCAAATCTAAACTGAAATAACCTTCCATGTAATCAACAACAGGGTCATTAAAAGTATGAGAAGGTTGTTGGTCCTCTTCACTGATAACAATTTTCTCATGTTAAAAAATGTCAATGTGAATGAAACCAAACTTCAATTCTTCCTATGTTATCTCATGATTTACTTTCAACAATTCAAAGGAAGAAAAACACAATGGAAGACAGTTTTCATTTGCAAGTTCACTGCTTTCTTCATATTCAACATCATGTCTGTAGGATTTCTGATTTGAAACATTATAAACATTTTTTTTCAGCAATTCGAAAGATGCAAAACACAATAGAAAATTTCTTTCATCTAATTCAAAACTTTCTTCATTTTCTTCTTTGTATCTGTGATATGTAGGCTGATTGCTCTCATTACACTACTGAAAATGAACATTTTCTGATAGAGAACATGCAGTTGGTTTTCCTAGGAATTAAACATCATAATCATCATCATATTTATCATATATAGGCAAATCAACAACATCTGCAATGTCATCTAACGAGAAAAATCTTGGGAAAATCAACCTTCTCTTCAACAAGTTGATTTGCAAATTCATTTTCTTGATTGTCTACAAATGAATACATAAAAAAATCAGCCCCATGCTTATCATGGGATGGATCAGAAGAAAAATTAGCACCTTCTTTTTCATTAAGTGGAATATAATCCTTTACAAAAGAATCAACATTTAAATCTTCAAGAGGAAATATGATATTATTAACCCTCTTCTCAAGATTCAAATCAATTATTCTTTGTTCATATTCATTGTCATGTTATTTATCATCCAAATCCTCATTTCGAATCTGTTTACATGCCTTAATATTGTCTTCAAATTCTTGATCATCGTTAAACATCTGTTGCAAAGACATAGACTTCCTCTCCATCAAAAGAAAAGATAAGTCTGATTGAAATGTTGTCACATAATGGAGCATGGAAGCCACTTCAGGAGGTTGGACTTATTTAGGTAGTTTATAATAAAGACTAGCAAACCTCTTGTTGAAATTTGATATGGTTTCATCTTTCATTCTTTTCATGGCACAAAACTCTGAAAGGAGTAGATCCCATGACTTTTTCTGACCCCAAAAACTACAGAAAGCTTCCTTTAGTTCATCCCATGAGATAATCGACTGATGCTGCAAATGTTTGAACCATGCTTTGGCATCTCCTTGTAAGGACTGAGAAAAGGCCCTCATAGACACATCATCATGTTTGATCTCAAAAAGGTCTATGAAATTTTCAAAAACCTGAATATGTTTTTCAGTTGATTATCTTTCTTGAATCTTGTAGGGTGTAGGATTAAGAATTGAAGGTACAAGCTCAAATTTGGCTTCATTAAGCTCACAAGAATGATCATGAACATCATATGGCTTAGAGGAAGGATCTTGGTAAATATCGGTTACACAAGAAGACAAAGGTATACCTGCAGTTTGCAATGAAGGATATACAAGGGTATATCTATGGGCTTCATTTAAGTGAAGAAATATTCTCTTGAAAAACACAGGAAAGGACAAGAAGATATTGATCAAACATAATAGTACTTCTTGAACTAAACTTAAGCTCGAGTACCTTATTTCTCCATACTTCTCTTCCATATCTCTGTCAACAGGTCTCATTCTCTAGTAGAGTCTTTGAATCGCATTTGAAGCTTGATTGGAGTCGCCACAAAAACTTTAGCTATGGATTCTTCTGCCAGTGGAATCACCTTCAATTGATTTTCTGATGTGTGGAGTCGCCAGAGTAGAAATACAACCAATATGTGTCTAAGTGTCTGCTTCTCTCAGACCTTAGAACTGAAACAATGTCGTTCTTCCCAGGGAAAGTTTCATTCAATTACGTCCTCGACAATAGCGCCAGAATGTTAGAACTCCGTAAATTTGTTTGGTTGATAAAAAGACGACGAAGCTAACTTCTTCAACCAACTTTGAGACCTGCAACTATCCTTTCAGATCTGGAGAGGGCTCTCTTAGAAATTGCATGGTCTCCATGCAGGATATGGATTTGAAAACAATGGATATATTTAACACCTATGATTAAATGGGTTCTGGTAATATTGGCGCAAGAAGGTAAGACTTGGGCTATGGGGTCGACCTAAGGAAGAGACGGGACAAATGAATCAGAGAATGGACTTGAGAGGATAAGGCTAGGCGATCAATAAACTTCAGTGTAAAACCATAATGTGTGGTGGGAGAAATTACAGGAAGTAACTCAGGAGTACCGCTGTGGATGAATTCAAAGCTAGTTTTAGAGGAAAACGTTTTTTCTAAGTGGCACGAACAAGGGGTGTTTTGTAGCGAATCTACAGGTTCAATAATTCTTTCTGAAACAGACATAAAGAGATATAAAATAAATATAACAGGAAAGAACATATGAAAATAAAGAAGCACAATACATCCAACTGTCACAACTAGAATCTTATCATCAAGCTATAGGACCTTTGCATTAAATTCCAGTCCAAACTCAGATTTACATACAATAGCTGTCATCTACCACATTTTCCAACCAACCATGTTTACATAAAATTGATCCCCATATATAGAAAGCTAATGTCATCCTTGGTTGTTAGGGTCGATCTACTCTCTCTTGGAATCATGGATCCATTTTCTTTGAAAGAGAACAATAACTTCAACAGATTCACTAAAAATAGAAAACCCGACTTTGCCAAATCATAATCGTAACCGAAATATTCTTTACAGTGATTGATCATGATAAAAAATCGACCATATGGTTGTGATGAGCCATCGTTTTCACTGTTGGACACTCTGTCATACCTGCACAACAAGTCTTCTACACAATAGTAACCTACAACAAAAATGCAACAGAATTCGCAACAAACTGGTAAAATAGGCCTTAAATATGACATCGTATCTCACTGATAAAAAACAATTTTTGGAAACTGAGAGACATTTTTGTAGCTAAGATCATTATAAAGAAAAAACCTCTCATTTTATTTAAATTCATCTCTAGCTGGCTGGAATACATGTCACAAAAACATGTCTGAGACAGAGAATCACAAAAACGGAAAAATAGGGATCAAAGATTCCTTCGAATCTCCCAATTCATGACACATTTTACAAATTTGAGAGAGGTTTTTATTGTTTTGTTTGTCCTTGACAAACACCTCTCGGGGATTTTAATAATTCCTCTTCAGTGGGTCAGAAATCGATCTTGAAGTTTACCACTAAACCAGTAATTTACGCAGTGCGGCCTATAGCATGTGCGTAGGAAAATCCATTGCACGACAAAATCCACTGCGCGACAACATCCTATGCGCGGAAAATTTATTTGTGCAACAACATCCTCTGTGCGACAACATCCTCTGCACGATGAAATTCTCTATGCAACAACATCCTCTGCATGGTGCACAGTTGCAAATTGAAATGGGAATAAATAAATGATAAGCCTCCTTTTGAAACTGGCCCTTGGATATGTCAGATGATCCCAAGCATAAAAACAACATGGGTGCTAACAGGCATGAATTTGAAAATTGTTGACAAACGTCTAACCTTATCCATGAAAATCATGGTGCTAAAACCGAGAATGCAAGGTGTGTGTGGAAAATCAAAATCTGTTTAAGGACGAAGCTCAAAAGGAATATCACTTTCCAGAAGTGTGGACGAGATCCAGAAGTTGGACTTGTAGGAAGAGCAAAGATTCAAAACCTTTGGACACTTAGAAAATATTCTAAGTCACAGAGAGAGAAGAAGCTTAGGAGGAAGAGCGACAGTATTCATTGGATCACAGTGCAATGGATTAATAGTCATTTGATCAGAGTGAAGTGCACAAGCCTTATCTCTTCACACACCGAGGAGAGAGAAAACTCACAAGAGTTGAGAACTGAGATTTTTGAATCTCAAAGAGATGAAAACCCGAAGTAGAATCTCAGTCATTCGATCGCAGGAATAGATTTGAGCCCTTAGATTGTTCGGGGTAAACTTCAAGTGTCGGATTGCCAGAGTGGACCTGAGTCGTCAGATACCGTGAGTCCGAGAGGAGGCAAATTCAAAATTTGAGTTTTCTGAAGTGCGGAGAGCCGAATGGCTGGAGAAAATCTAGACCGTTGATCCAGGAGGACACATGTCGAAAGGTCGAAATATCTAGAGGAAGGCGAAGGTCGAAGTGTTGAAACACCCGAAGCCTAAAGAGCCGAAGGGTTGAGAGATGTCGATCTATAGGTAGACACATGTCAACAGATTGTGAACTCCATGTAAATTTGTTGTGGATTTTCAGTTGAGAACTGAGACCGTCGAACCCCAAAGACACAAAGGGATCACAACCGTTGATCTAGGAGGAGACACACGTCATAATATTAGCAGCTTCAGATAAAATAAATAGGAAGGCAAAAAGTTTGAGAATCGAGATTTCCGAAGTCCGAAGTTCTAGAAACCTAAAGTGAGTCTCAACCATAAGATCACCTGAAGTGAAACTGAGACACTAGAGTTCAGGAGGGAGACATGGCATGGATCTAAGAGCTTTGGGAAAACACCCAAAGTTATTCATAGTTGTTAGGTCTAAAGGAGATGTGGCATATATCCAGGAACCCTGAGTAAATACCCCAAGTAATTTGTGATCGTCAGATCAAGGGGTGAAGTTTGATATCTGAAAGACCTGAAGTCCAAAACCCAAAGGAGATCTTGACCGTTGATCGAGAAGAGGGCCACAGGATCGTTGATCTGAGTGGAAAGGTCAAACATATGAAGTGGGATAAGAATCATTGATTGAGCGGGATAGGTTTCTGAAGATTGTTAACTCTGGGGGATCGGAGTATGGAAGGAAAATGGGCTTGAGATTTCAAAATTATGAATTCTGGAATTGCGAAGAGATCGTAGCCGTCGGCTCATAGGAGGAGCAGATCTGGATCGTTAGCCAAATAGTATTGTTAATATCGTGAGATCGACGATCCCGTAGCAATTTGGGGATAGAAGTTGCACAGGTTTTAAAACGTTGAGGGTGTGCACAGTTGCGTGGTCATCTCCCAAGGTTATATTGAGAGGGGGCTTATCTAAAATGGATCCGACACCCAACACTCTGAGCTTTCACAGGAGAGAGAAAGGGAAGGCCACAGGTGTCATTTAAAACTTGCACCGAGAAGCTGAAAGGGCCTGTGTTTTAATACAGAAGGGAACCATTAAGGTTCTTGAGAGTCATTGACTCAAGAATCATATATCCTTGATTGGGAGGTTGTGTATCCCTATGGGGGATTAGGGGGGATGAATCAGGTGGTATCAGAGCTAATATTGTTTTTGTTTGTAGACAACAAATCAATGGAGAAAGGAGGTAAATTGATATCATTTGTGGTATCAATAATTTGATTTATTTTTGTAGGTGACATAGTGAAATCATGCCACCCAGAAGGTGTAGAGTGAATGCAGAAATGGAAGAAGAAATGACGCAACTTTGAATGAGACTGAATGCCATGGAAACAACGTAGAGGAGAGAGCTAGATGCTGGAGATATCAGTGAAGTTGAGAGTGAAGAAGAAAAGGTTGAAGAAAATGTAGCAGAGGATGTTGCAGAAGATCTCTTCATTAAATTTGTTTCAAATATAGGAGCCAAAGCAAGAATAGAGGTACCAATGTATGAAGACAATTTAGAAGTTGAAGAATTGTTAGATTGGGTATGTGCTATGGAAAAATACTTTGATTACGAAGATATAGAAGAAGACAAGATGGTTAAGAATGCAGTGACAAGATTGAAACGTCATGCAACGCTATGGTGGGATGAACTGCAAGATGAATGCAAGAGAAATGGTAAGCATACAATTAAAAGCTTGGATAGGATGGTAGCTAAACTAAAAGCCAAATTTATCCTGAAGGAATATCAATTCAATATGTTCAGGAGATTGCAAAACCTTAGACAAAAGCGCTTATCAATGAAGGAGTACACTGAGGAATTTTACAGATTGAACATCAGGGCTAGACAGAAAGAAAATGAGGATGAAAAGACAGCCAGATATATCAATGGGCTGAGATATGAAACCCATGAAGAGATCAACATGATGTCGGTTAATACAGTTAAGGATGCTTATCAAGCAACCTTAAAAGCTAAAGAGAAATTGGCTAGGAAACAGAGCCAATGAAGCAAAGGAGGAAACTCAAGTAGAGGTAAGGGAACTATAAGAGAGAAGTTCCAGAAGCATAAGCATGAAGCTAATAAACAACATAGTCACCATGAGAAAGGTAGAATTTATAAGGAAGGACAACATGGTGGAAGAATCTCTTTTTCCAGAGGAAGAGGAAGAGGAAGAGCCAGAGGAGGTGTAGTTAGATGATATACCTATGGAAAGAAAGGGCACAGGTCTTGGGAATGTCCCAAGAGAAATAACGAAGAAGGAGGTGAAGCACATGTTGATGAAGAACATAAGCGTGTGGAAGCAGAAGACATAGAAGGAGGAAAGAACCTCATGATGAGGAAGATTCTTCTTAAACCAAAAAAGGAGATGGAGGAACCAGTTCAATGAACAAGTTTGTTCAGAACTGCTTGCAAGACGAAAGGCAACGTTTGCAAGGTGATCATAGAAAGTGGGAGCACTGGCAATCTAGTATCCACAGAGATGTTGGAGAAACTGGAGCTGAAGAAAACTACACATCCAAACCCATACAAGGTATCATGGTTGCAGAAAGGACATCAAGTAATGGTAAGTCAACAATGCCAAGTTGAATTTAAAATAGGAGGTTATAGGGATGAAATATTAAGTGATGTAATTCCTATGGATGTTTGTCATGTTTTATTGGGGAGACTGTGGCAGTTTGAAAGAAAAGTTATTCATGATGGGATAAAGAATACTTATACCCTAGAGAAGAATGGTAGGACACAAATGTTGTTACCCATAGAAGACAAAAAGAAAAATAGGGAAGCTAGTTCAAGCATAATTCTCATGAGTGGGAAGGAACTCTTGAATGAAGTCAAGAAGGAGAAATAAATGCAGTTTGTTTTAGTGAGGATGCCTAGAGTTATCCTTACGAATACTTATGTGGAAGATTTGCCTATAGAAATCCAGGAATTGTTAGAAAACTTTTCTAACATAGTAGTGGATGAGTTACCTCACTCATTTCTACCCATTAGGAGTATAATCCATCATATTGACCTTATTCTAGGAGCTATTTTACTAACCAAAGAAGCTTATAGGTTGAAACCTAGAGAAAATGTGGAAGTCAAAAATGAAATCCAAGAGTTGTTGGATAAAGGTTTAGTTAGGGAAATCCTAAGCCCATGCACAGTACCAACTGTGTTAAGTCCAAAGAAAGATGGAGGATGGAGAATGTGTACAGATTCCCGAGCCATCAACAAGATAACCATTAGGTATAGATTTCCTTTACCGAGGATGGATGATTTGATGGATTGTTTGAGTGGAGCAAGATATTTTTCGAAGATAGACTTGAAGAGTGGATATCATCAAGTAATAATGAGAGAGGGGGATGAATGGAAAACAACATTCAAGACAAATGAAGGATTCTTTGAATGGCTGTTCATTCTATTTGGGTTGACAAATACACTGAGCAAATTTATGATATTGATGAATGAATTATTGAAAGACTTCATAGGGAAATTTGTCATAGTATATCTGGATGACATACTAATCTCCAGTAAGACAAAGGGAGAACACTTAAAACATTTGACATTAGTGATGGAAAAGTTGCAGCAAGAGAAGTTTCTTATAAATATGAAGAAAAGTTCTTTTATGAAGAAGGAACTCATATATTTGGGTTTCTTTATCTCTTCAAATGAATTGAAGATGGATCCGGAAAAGGTGAGAGAAATCAAAGAATTGCCATCGCCAAGAAACATATTTGAGGTATGAAGTTTTCATGGGTTAGCAAGATTTTATATAAAGTTTATCAGAAATTTCAGTGGTATATGTGCACCCATGTTGAACACTGTGAAGAAGAAACACAAGTCCTTTACTTGGACAGAGGAAGCTGAAAAAGGTTTCAAAGTGTTGAAAGAGAATATCACAGAACAACCAAATCAGGGCTTGCTAGATTTTGGAAAAGCATTTCAGGTGAGATGCGATGTGAGTGGATTAGCTATTGGAGCAGTCTTTAGTTAGGATAATAGGCCAGTTGCTTATTTCAGTGAGAAGTTGAATGATGCCAAGAAGAATTATTCCATGTATGACAAATAATTTTATGCAGTGATTCAAGCTTTGAAGAAGTGGAGACACTATCTAATTCATAAAGAGTTTTTCTTGTACAATGATAACCAAGCTTTGCATTTTATTACTAGGCAAGAAAAGTTGAATCAGAAACATTCAAAATGGGTAGAATTTATGAAAAAGTTTACTTTTGTTATTAAACATATTGTTGGAACTGCTAACAAAGTTGCACATGCTTTGAGCAAGAGGAGTTTGATTGTACAGGAATTCCAAGTGGAGACCTTAGGGTTTCAACACCTCAAAGAGATGTATAAAGAAGACATATATTTTAAGGAAGCTTATGAGGCATGCAAGAATTCTTTGTTGGGAGATAGAAGCCCATGGAATGGATATTTTTTAGGGGAAGCCAATTGTGCATACCAAAATTCTCAATGAGAGATAATTTGCTCAAGGAGAAACACAACAGAGGTTTAGCTAGACATTTTGTTCACAATAAGATATTTGCACAACTAAGTAATCCATATTATTGGTCAAGCATGAGAGTAGAGGTGAAAATATTTGTGAACAAATGCATAATTTGTCAGTATGAAAAAGGAAGAAAACAAAACTCTGGTTTGTATCATCCATTACCAATTCCAGAAAGACCGTGGGATGCAATCAATATGGATTTTGTTTTGGGATTGCCTAGAACTAAAAAAGGGAGTGATTCCATATTTGTTGTGGTGGAAATATTTTCAAAAATGGAACATTTCATACCATGTCAGAAGAAAAATGATGCTACACACATATCCAATTTGTTTTTTAGAGAAGTAGCAAGACTGCATGGATTGTCGAGGAGCATAGTTTTAGTTAGGGACACCAAATTTGTAGGACACTTTTGGATAACTCTATGGAAAAGGTTGGGGATGAACATGTCCTATAGTTCATCATATCACCCTCAGACAAATGGACAGCGTGAAGCATAAAATAGGAGTCTGAGGAACTTGTTGATAAGTTTAGTCACTGAGCAAGGTTGTCAATGGGATCAGATTCTGGCACAAGAAAAATTTTCATTCAACAATTCAATGAATAGGAGCATAGGGAAAAGTCCATTTGAAATTGTGTATGGTATATAGGCAAGAGGGATTATAGAGTTGAGAGATCCGAAACAAGATGAGTTCAGAAGTGATGGAGTAGATGATTTTGCAATAGAAATGCAAGAACTTCATGACAGAGTCAGAGAACAACTACAAAACAACAGCCATAAATACAATAGAAGAGTTGATAAAAAGAGGAGAGAAGTTCAATTTGAGGTTGGAGATGAGGTTTTATCTCATTTGAGAAAATAAAGTTTCCCAAGGGGAACGTATAACAAGTTGAATATGAAGAATATAGGACCATGCAGGATTCTCAGAAAATTTGCAACCAATGCTTATGAAATTGAGTTGCCAGACAATGTTGGGATATCACTGATATTCAATGTTCTAGAGCTACATCCTTACATGAGAGATGAGGTAGGAGAATCATATGATCATAAAGAAGTTCAGTGGGAAGAACAATTACCCAAAACAAAAAAATCTTAGATGGAGAAAATCATTGAACAACGAGATGGAAAGAAGACCAGGAGAAAGACATATCTTGACTATTTAGTGAAGAGGAAAGATCATCCAATGGAACATGCAATTTGGGTGACAAAACTTGATATTTTGAAGCATGGAAAGACAATGCAGTACCTCATGGACACGAGTCCATGAAAATTTTAACTAGAGGAGTATGATGCAGGAGAATTGCCCTCAAATTCAGAATGCAAGCGTGGAGGCAAAGGAATGAAATTTCAGCAATGACAGAATTTCAAATCAGAAATTCACTCAGAATTAAATCCAGTTGTTGAGATATTTTGTAAACAACATTTTAAAAATGTAGCTTGTTTATAAAGTCATGAAGGACTGTAAGGGATTGCAGATATTGAGTGTTGGCTCTTATATGGAAATAAATGTTAGTTATTGTAATAAGATAGAGTAGGTAACCGCTAAGAGTTTGATAGGATAGGTTGCATATAGGACGAGAGATCTCATGGAGCCAGTCCTTAGATAATTTTTCAATTTTTCATTGTAATACAACAAATAGAATAGAGAGAAGGATATAGAGATCCAAGAGATCAGTAGAACATAGTAGAGTAGAAGAAATGCTATGTAATTAGTTTTCATGAAGGAATAGAACATACATAATTGTTCCAAATCCTTGGACTGTGTTCATTTTATGAATGAATGAATGAATGTTATATTTTGTGTGTGTGATTTATTTCATTTTCGTTCATGTATGATTGTTCGAGAGGTTGACTGTATGAGTTCATGAAGAAACTGGATGAGTTTCAATTGTTTCTCTTCTGACACTCCTATGCAAGGTGTGCATCTTGAACGCAAGGAGTGCATCGACTGAGTCTCAGAGTGACTCAGAGAAGTTTAGAGAGAACAAAGGAAACTTAGACCAAGTGCAATGTGTGAAAAACGTCATGAAATGAACAAGCATCGAAGAACCCAAACCAGAGGAATGTCGGGTGGGCGAGAATAATTTCTTTTAAAGAAATCATTCAATCCGAGTTATCAAAATCCTGAGAATGCAAGGTGTACATGGGAAATAAAAATCCATTTAAGGATGAAGCTCAGAAGGAATAACACTTTCCAGAAGTGTGGACGAGATCCAAAATTCAGACTCGTAGGAAGAGAAAAGGTTCAAAACCTTTGGACACTTAGAAAATCTTCTAAGTCACAGAGAGAGCAGAAGCTCAAGAGGAAGAGCGACAGTGGTCGTTGGATCACAGCGCAACGAATCAATAGTTGTTTGATCAGAGTGAAGTGAATGAGCCTTAGAGCTTCGCACACTGAGGAGAGAGAAAACTCACAAGAGTTCAGAACTAAGATTTCCGAAGCCCAAAGAGCCGGAAACCCGAAGTAGAAGCTCAGTCGTCTGATCACAGGAATAGATATGAGCCATCAAATTGTTTGGGGTAAACTTCAAGCATTATATTGACAGAGTAGACCTGAGTTGTCAGATACTGTGAGTCTGAGAGGGCAAGTTCGAAACTTGAGTTTTCCAAAGTACAGAGAGATGAAGGGCTAGAGAAAATATGAAATGTTGGATCCAGGAGGACATGTGTTGACAGGCCGAAAGATCTAGAGGAAGGCGAAGGTTGAAGTGTTGAAACACCTAAAGCCTAAAGAGCCGAAGGGCCGAGATCCGTCAATATATAGGTGGAAATGTGTCAACAGATCACGATCTCCAGGTAAATTTTTTGTGGGGTTTCAGTTGAGAACTAAGACCGACGAACCTCGAAGACATGAAAGGATTGTAGTCGTTGATCTAAGAGGAGACATGCATCAGAATATTAGCAACTTCAGATAAAAGCAACAATAAGGAAAAATGTTTGGGAATCAATATTTTCGAAGTCCGAAGTTATGGAAACCCGAAGTGAGTCTCAGCCATTGGATGAACTGAAGTGAATTTGATCCATTAAAGTTTAGGAGGGAGACATGGCATGGATTTGAGAGCTCCGATAAAGCACCTGAAGTGATTCATAGTCATTAGGTCTAAAGGAGTCGTGGCATAGATCTAGGCACCCTGGGTAAAGACCTGAAGTAATTCGTGATCGTCAGATCAAGGGGTGAAGTTTTAAATATGAAAGACCCGAAGTCTGAAACTCGAAGGATGTATCAACCATCGATCGAGAAGAGGGTCGCAGGACCATTGATCTGAGTGGAAAGGTCAAAGATCTAAAGTGGGAGCAGAACCATTGATCGAGTGTGACATGTGTCTATATATCGCTAACTCCGGGGCATCGGAGTACAAAAGGAAGTTGGGCTTGAGATTTCAAAATATTGAATTTTATAATTGTGAAGAGATCACAACTGTTGGCTCACAAGAGGAGAAAATCTAGATTGTTAGTCAGACAGTATCATCAATATCATGAGATCGACGATCCAATAGAAATTTGGGGATAAAAGTTGCATGGGTTTTAAAATGTTGAGGGTGTGCATAGTCGCATGGTCATTTCCCGAGGTTATATTGAAAGGGGTCTTACCTGAAAAGGAGCTAATGCCCAACACTCTAATATTTCATAGGCGAGAGAAAGGGAAGGTCGTGGGTGTCATTTAAAACCTGCATCAAGAAGTCGAAAGGGCTTGTGTTTTAATACAAAAGGGAACCATTAAGGTTCCAGAGAGTCATTGACTCAAGAATCAGAGATCCTTGACCAAGAGGTCGTGCATCCCTATAGGGGAGTAGGGGGTCTACATCAAGTCCCCAAATATTAAACCTCTAGGGCTAGAGGTATTGTGCAGGGGAAGAGGGTTACAACATTGATTGATGGTGGGGCCACCCACAACTTCATTGATGTTTCACTTGTCACCAAAAGAAAAATCCATGTGAGGACTTTGAGGGATTCAATGTGATAGTAGTAGATGGGTACAACATGTCATGGAATCAGAGGATCAACGGATTGGAAGTAACATTTGGAAAATAAATGTTGACCGATGAATTTTATGTTGTATATTTAGAAGATACTCATGTGGTGCTAGGAGTCAAATGGTTTTACTCATTGGGATATATCCACATGAATTATCAAGACATGAGGATGGAGTTATAGGACAAGGGTGGATAACATGTCATCCTAAGAGGTATGTCGATAGGTCCCCCCATGATCATGTCTACCCAATTCATGGAGGCCCTTTCTAGACACAGGGACATGGCTTGCATGAAAGAGTGATTGATCACCATGGAGAATCCATAATAAGATCACTAGCATTATCATGTAGACATCCAAGAATTTCTTGGAAAGTATGAAAGTGTTTGAACCATTTACTGTAGGGATATCACATGACAATGGATTTGAGATGATCTAGAAGAGGGTTTGAAGCCCATGATCACCACACCCTACAAGCATCCAAAGAGGTTGAAGGACAAAATAGAGAAGGCCATAAATGATTTACTAGAGATGGGACATATCAGGCTTAGTTATAGTCACTTCACTTCTTTAGTTGTACTGGTGAAGAATAAGGATGGCACTATGAGGATGTGCATACAATACAAGGCATTGAACAAGAATACCATCAAAAAATAATACCCAATACCTAGGAATGATGAGATGATAGACGAGTTGCATGGGGAAGTGTACTTCTCAAAGGTTCATCTATGATAAGAATACCATCAGATTTGGGTTAGAGAGGAGGATATCCATAAGAAAATATTCATGTGTCACTATGGGAACTATGAGCTTCTAGTCATGCCCTTCGGGTTGACTAACACACCAACTACCTTTCAGTGGTGAATGAACCATATCTTCAACAAATAGTTGAGGAAATTTTTTCTGGTGTTCTTTGACGATATTCTGATCTACAACAAGACATGGAAGGAACATCTAAAGCATGTGGATGAGATTCTCACCATTATGGAGGAAATGTCTCTTTTTTCCAAGGAGGAAAAGTGATATTTTTGGTTGACAATGATCCTCTATTTGGGGAATATGATTGGTTTTGAGGGAGTAAAGGTGAATTAGGAGAAGATACAAACGATATTATATTGGACCACCCTCAAATTGATCACTGATATAAGAGGATTCTTTGGCATATGCAACTATTATAGGCACTTCATGAAAGGATTTTCACAACTGGTTGCACCTTTGACATACCTCACCAAGAAGGGGGCATTTTGATGGTCCAAGGACGCACAAGTAGCATTCAAAAAAATGAAGAGAGTGATGAGCACTTTCCCATTATTAGCTCTCCCATATTTCATACACCCTTTTTTCCTAGAGTGTGACATATTCAATGAGGGGATAGGAGAAGTGTTGATGCATAACCGATACCCAATAGATTTCGAGAGTAGAAAGCTAAGAGAGACAAAGAATATCTATTTGATCTATGATAAGGAGATGTTGGTTATCATGCATGCATTGGTAAAGTTGGAAAATACTTGGTAGGATGAGGCTTTGTGGTTATGACTAACCACAACAACTTCAAATATTTCTTGGAGCAGTGGGATTTGAATGAGAGGAAACATAAATGGTTGAGTAAGGTGCATGAATATAATTGTGAAATTAAGCATGTAAAGGGGAAGAAGAACATAGTTGTTGACACGTTATCCAGGAGACCTACAACCTTCTCCATGATGAATATCTCAGCAGATTGGAATTCCATTATTTTGGTGAAATACTCCAAGAATACCTTCTCTTGTGAGATGATGGAGGGTAGTATTCAGGATGACAGGTACATGGTAGTGGATGAAATCATCTACTACAAATATAGGATCTACCTTGTCCCTAATTCCAAACTCAAGATTATTGTTTTGAGGGAAGTACACGATTCACCACTAGCAGAGCACTGGGGGTATCTGAATACCTGCATGTAGGTGAGGGAGAGATTCTCCTAGAAGGGTATCAAGGAGGATGTACTTCATAATGTGAGGGAGTGCATGAATTTCCAATAGAACAAGTCAGAATTTACAGATCCTGTGGGACTGCTTCTACCATTGTCGATTTCAGAGCAGAAATGGGATAGAACTATCATGGAATTCATTACAAGGTTTCCAAAGGTATAGGGAAGGGACTGTATCTATGTGGTAGTGGACATATTCACTAAATTTGCACACTTATTTTCCATTCATTTAGAGTACAATGCATCTCACGTAGAAGATCTATTCTTCAGGGAGGTGTTTAGACTACATGGTCTTTCGAGGAACATAGTCTTTGACCATGATAGCATGTTTCTCAGCTCATTTTGGTAGGATCTATTCAAGTTATTTGGGATAGATTTGAAACCTAGTACTAGATATTACACCCAGATAGACAAGAAGACCCAAATAGTAAAAAAATGGATTGAGGAGTACCTGAGAAACTATGTGTCATGGAAGCAATGGAGATGGATAAAGTGGTTACATCTTTGGGACAAGTGCATTCATGGAATTGTATGGCTATGATTCCCAATTTATGTGGATTTGGAGTTTGGGGAGAGTAGAGCTCCCAAGGCCAAATATTCGTTGTAGTAAATCCATGACATATTGAGAGTCCTGAAGGAGAATTTGTAGGTCGCTTAGAATCAGCAAAATATGTATGGAAATAGGCACGTGGTAGAACACAACTTTGAGATTGGGGACCTAGTATTTCACAGGTTGCATCCTTACAGATAGTCATTTCTAAAGAAGAGTGGTGCACATAATTTGAAGCCTCGCATTTATGGACCCTATAGAGTGATCAAGAGGGTTGGGGAGGTAGCATAAGAGATGGAGGTACCATAGGGTAGAAGGACACACAACACCTTCTGTGTATCATACCTCAAGAAAGTATTGGGAATGTAGGTCACCATTTCAACATATCTTCCTCCACCATATGAGGAAGGGATATTGGTTCTATCTCCTGAGAGGATTGTTGATGTCAGGGAGTGGAGGTTGAGAAGAATATTCATTCGAGAGTACTTTTTCGTATGGAGGGGACTTCTCACAAAGGATCCTACTTGGGAAGGAGAGAAGATCTTACAACACCTTGATCTAGAGTTGCTTAAGAGCAAGAAATCTTGGTTAAAGAGGACTATAAACCCCCCTTCTAATTGATCATGATGAGGGATGAATTTATATCCTATACGACTCCCATAAATTATAGTTATCAAGGACAAGGGAGTCAAGGAGGTTTAATTGGTGTCACTAGGTTAAAAGAATGAAAAAATCCTAAAGTGACACTAAGTAAAAATAAATAATTATATTTAAATGAAATTGGATGGAAAGTAAAGTGAGGATTTGATTTGGTCAAAAAGAGAACATATATAGAAGTCTCGAAGGAAGGATAAATAAAGGGGTAAGCCATCTGTTTGGAATTATGACTTGATCTCTGATTTTGGAGTGTTATTCCAACCATTGTTTCATTAGGGTTTAGAAAAACCCTTCCACCATTTCATTTTGGCTTCGGTGGTGCAATAACTACCCTAGCTAAACAAGGAGGAGGATCCATATGAGGTCTCCATTACAATATTATATTGGTTTGTGTCATCTTGGAGGAATATGAGTGTGTGTAGGGAGTTTACGGATCTTTCCGGAGGAGGTGGATCGATGATTCTGTAGTGACCATGAGGGTTTCATGGAAACTATGATAGGGGTAATCCCTGTGGGTTGATTACATGGCATCCTACATGGCCCCACTTGTTGTCTATCCTCATCCTACAAGGATGCACTTGTTGCGCAACCTCATCCAATGAGGATCTCTAGGAATTGGAGTTATAGGTCTGTTGAGGTACGAACGACCAGATCAAAGGGATAGGTGTTTCTAGAGTAGATTGATACCACACCATTGAAGGCTAGACAACATAGGGGAAGACATATCATATCTTGAGGATATTTTGGCATCATTACCAGATTTATTGTTGTTCTTTGTTAGAATATATTGAAGCTTCCTTGCAGTTAGTATATCTGTGTGTTTAGGAGAGTTTTCCAGTTGTTTCTATAGCCAATAAGGATCTTTGTATTTGTTCTGATTTGGGTTTCCATACTATAATAGTATTCCATGTCTATCTTCTCTATTCTATGTGTAATGGTTGCATGTATTATGTTTGACAATATTCCTATCTTAGTGACATACGAAAAATGTTTGGAATACATTTCCAACAACCTTAATGCAAAGTGTTTGATAAAATCACACAAAGAGAAACATAATTTGAACAACAAAAATATTTTTTCTATCTATCCTAGTTGGGGACCTTACTGTGTGGTAGGTTTGGTAGGCCCCCATTCCTTCAGGCATGCGTTGTGTTTATTTATTTTCAGTTAACTAGTAGATCTTATTTCCATTTTCAAAGTTGTTAAGTGCCTTTTGTTTACGAGTCTTTTGATTTATCTAAAGATATAGATGCAATTGATCAGAATCAAATATCATTTTTGTAAAATTATATTCATTTGGAAGTACAAGAACATTTTAAATTATCCAGTGAATTATTGTAATCAGATATGGTTAAGCGTAATAGACATTCATGATTAATGGATCAGAGATTCCTTTATATTTCCTATGGATTTTAAGATTTGTATTTCCAATTATCAGTCTCATTTGTAATATTTCTTTATATTTTAGATGATCATAGAAGTTGATTATCAAATAAATATTGAAGGATTGATCTAATTTATAATTGTTCACAGGAACCCTTGGGAAACACTATGGTTTTTGCCAAGACAAGATTTGAGTAACCCTCGTCCAGTGATACAACTTTGTGGTGTAGTTGTTTTTTCCAACAATTCTTTGATAAGTCATCATAGGCTTCGATCCTTCATTTTGCGTCCTTGTATATTGAATTCTATGAACTCCTTGATTGATGATTTAATGTCAAGGATAAATGCATATAAATAACCTGACATTTTTGTCATCATTTCGAGGGAGGTTCTGAAGGTATTAGAGCACTTACAATTTTTGTTTTTGCGCACAATTTTGTTGCACCAACATTTAAGACTTGGAGGAGGAGAAACGTTTAGATGAAAACGTGCACTCACTTCATTATTTACGAAAGGGTTCTTATAGGTTATAGCATTCACTTTAGTGAGTTTCTTTGAGCCCTCATCATGTTGAGTCAATGCATATTATTTTAGTTTGATGCATGGAAAATTAAAATCTTCTCATGCCAATAAGAATCTTGGTGACAAGAGGGTATTTGTAGTGTGAGTTATCTGAATACATTCTGTTCTTTGGAATTTGTCTTGTGTGGTGTGCCATATTTCATATATTTTATTAATTTTTTTGTTTTTGGATTGTAATAACCCCATACAGTAATCCATGTGTGAGAGAGGGATTAGAAGACCAACCAAAATAATGTAAATATGCTCAAGCATTTGTTGTGAAAAGAATTACACCTACACGGATATTTTCAAATCCTTTCCCACACTCCAGAGTAGTTACCAGGGATGAGTATGCATTTGAAGAAGAAGTAGAGGAACCAGGGATCCGTGATCATATTCCACATGAAGAGGATATGAAATTTTCTTCTAGTATTACTTGTGAGAAGATAAAATAGATCAAAAAGTCATGGACCACATCAAATGAAGAGAATATATTAGAGCCATAGATCAAAGAATTTTTGGCATGTTTGTCACTAGATCCTTTGTGCATTATGAAGTGTGAAGAACATATTTTCAAAGAACTTCATGGAATGACCATAAAAGAGAGCCAATGAGACAAATATTACATCAAATATTGGTTCCAAACTGTCATCAGGATGCAATACCCCTCCATCCTTCAACACTACATGGCATCATATCCACAAGAGAAACTAGCCTCTCATGTCTGAGAAACCATTGACATATATTTTTCATAATTCAATATGGGTATTGATACATATTTATAAATGGAATGAAATAAAATATAGATATATAGAAAATAATCACATAGATATATAGTAAAACTTGACTTGTATTAATAATAGAACCTGCTAAACTATAAAAATCCTGATTGAAAGAAACTTGCTCGAATGGTGGCAACTTATCTTTGAAAAGATCTCATTTGCAAGAAGATGAGTACAATGAGGCTCCAAATGAATTTTTAGCACAAAACATAAATGAGAAAACCATAAACATCCAAAACCCTAACCTCGGGAGTTGAAACACCAAAAGGTTTGTGGGTCCCAATGGGGGTAGTTGATACATCAACTTCCTGAGGGCATACATTTTGCATATGATATCTATTTTGGGTGCTTGATACACCATTGGAAAGGTATAGTCAAGGAGTGCATATTTTTTTTGGCCTAACATTTTCCTTTTAGGACAATTTAGGCACTGCCGAGCCAAAAAATGCCCTTTAGGACCTCAAAACGCCCCTAGAAGTCTGGGACCCAAAAAACTGTAAAAATACTGCCAAAATGGAAACTATTATTTGAGCCAGTGGAATAGGTGGGTGGCCACCAATATCCAACTAGATCAGTTCTCCCCACTTAGGAAGAAATGGCATACATTGTGTTGAGTGTGCCCATCATATGGGAAAACGTCTGCTAAACTTAGCCCCGAGTGAGCCACTTTCCTTGGTGCATGAGTTTCCCTTATTTGACAACTCGATAAAATTGGATCTCTGTTGGTCAGTTACCTTAGTTTGAGATTCTCTTATTTGATTAATGGATCCTTGTTCCATGCATTCAAGGTTGATATTTTTCAATGTCAACTGCTCCACGATCTCTGATGTTTCCAATAATGGTGGGAAGTATGGTCGAAGGAGGTCCACATTTAACACTAGGTGAAGGATAAGGAAGGGGGGGGGATACTTAGCTCAAAATAATTTTCACCCACAACCTTAGTGATGGTTTAAGGTCCATAGTGAAGTGGACGAAGCTTTCGATGTGGTCCTGTAAAGTGATCTTTCTACAAATGCAACTAGACCTTGTCTCCCACATGAAACTTGTGTGACACCTGGTGTTGATCATGGTGTTGTTTGTACTTAGCATTGGATTTTTGTAAAATATCATGGACTTGTTGTCGGATGTTCTGAATCTGTTTAATAAACTTAGTGGATTTTCAACCTCAGATTAAGCATGGGATGAATCTTCATGTGTGGATGCAAGGGGAAACATGACATCAATGGGACCCAATGGTTGAAATCCTAACCCCACCTGAAAGGGAATGTGGTCGGTTGAGATATGAAGAGCTCTGTTGTAAATGTTTTGAACATAGGGGAGACTCTCATCCCATGTGCATGAATGTTTGGAGTTGTACATGCACAAGACATGAACGGTCATTATGTTAACAACCTTTGTCTAGCCACCAGTTTGGGGGTGGAAGGAAGTGAATTTGGTGAGCTTGGTTTTCAAGAGTGACCATATGTTGAACCAAAATGTGCTTAGGAACCTACACTCTCGATCTAATATGATGGTCTATGGTATCCCTAAGTGTATCCACACTGGTTCAAAGAAGATATTGGCAATGGCCTCAACTATGATATTCTTCTTGTACAATGTTAGGATGCTCATATTAGAAAACCAATCAACCACAAAAAAAAAAACAGTCATTTCCCTTCTTTGTTGAAGGAAAGCCCAACATGTAGTCCATCGAGATGGACTACATGGCCCATCAAGAGTAGGAATAGGGTTTTATATTACTTACTCATCAATGGCTGGTTTGGAAATGGAATATGAAGTGTAGGAATTGATATACTTGCTGAAATCCCGACGAATTTTCAGCTAATAGAAATTCTTCTATAGTACTTCCACGATCTTTTCAATGCCAAAATGTCCTGCCATTCAATTGTAGTGAGCTTCCCAAATCAACTTCGCACTCTCTCTTGAAGGAAAAGAGAGGTTTCCTATATGGCATAATGTTCCATCCTGAAGATGAAATTTAGTGAAAGTCGCACTTGTTCCCATCATCTGGTAAGTGGTTGCCAAGTTAGTATTTCTCTTGTAGAGTTGGGGGCACTCGGATGCCTCATGGCCATAGGAGTGGAGCACCATGGTCAAGACTACAAATACTAGCCGAATGAGGTATTCAGTGACAGTATTGGTGCTCCATATATTATATTTGATGTTGATATGAAACCGTTGCAAGTATGTGGATCACTTTTGATGTAGGTCATTCTGCAATTTTACTTGTGTTTGCATGAATTAAAGAGGCTTGTGATCAGTGTGGATGAATGTTTGCTTCTTGAGAATGTAGTGATTCCATTGTTGGAATGATTGTACAATGGAATACATTTATTTTTCATAGGTGGGGTACTTATGGATGAAATATGATAGTGTGTCACTATGATATTCCACTAGATGGCCATGCCGAGTGAGAAATGTGCCCTCGACATAGTTTGAGGCATTGATCTAAATCTAAAAAGGTTATTGCAGATCATATAAAAATAGTATTGGATCTGAGCACAAGAGATGTTTTGGATCATTGAACACTTATTTTTTTGACTTCCCCCACATGAAATTTTCCATGTCACCACCCTTGGTCACTTGGCTGAGGGCCCAGAAAATATGGGATAATCCCAATACGAACCTGTGATAGAAGTTGACAAGTACTAAGAAACTTCAAAGATCAGTTAGTGTGGTTGGGGATGTCCTGTCATGAATGAATTGGATCTTGGATGGATCCACATGCACACCATGTTCATAAACAATGTAGCCTAGGTATTAGACCCAATTTCTGCCAAAGGAGCATTTTTCCAAGTTAGAATATAGCTTTTGTTGTCATAGAGTGTGAACGACTTGTTGAATATTCTGCAAGTGTCCTACCAAATTCTTTCCAAAGATGAGGATATTATCTAGATATACCACCACAAAATAATTGGTGAAAGGACACAATATATCGTCCATCAATCTAATGAATTTTTCTACAATATTTGTCAAACCAAAGGGCATGGCTAGCCATTTGGAAATACCTTCTTTATAATTGAAAGAAATTTTCAATACATTAGTATATTCTATTGGGACCTAGTGGTATATAGACTTCAAATCAATCTTACGAAAAAAATTGGCTTCCTTGCGCTAGTCAAGAAGGTCATCAATTCGAGGAATTGGGTACTAGTTCCTGACTATCATTTTGTTTAGGGCCTTGTAATAAATAAAAATTCACCAAGTCCCATGTTTCTTCTGCACAATTACAATTAGGATATAATGGGGTGAGGAGTTGGGTCATATGTTCCCCTTTTGAAGCATCTCTTGGATCTGTCACTTGATTTCCTCATTTTCCATCAGAGAGCAATGATAGACTGGTCCATTGGGTAGAGGTGCACCGAGGATTAGATCGATTTAATGTGTGACCTGACAGTGAAAGGATACCTTGGTGGGTGAGGAGAATATGTCTTTTCATTATTCCACGATAATTTCCACCTGCTTCTACTGCGTGGAGAGGTCCTATGCAGAGGCCATGGATGTAGTTGAAACCTTCTATTCACTTTGAGAGTGAATCATGAAGAAGAAAAATTTCCTGGTCTGAGAAATGACCTTCCTTCATTACTTAGTAGATATCAAAGAAATGGCGGTAGGCGGAGATACCTATGTTATCCTGTACAATTTTATATCCAAAGTAATAATAACACTGCGACGTCAAGACTCATATACAACATGTCATTTCCACACATATGGTTGGCCTAAAAGAACATTACAAACTTCAAGGGGGGAAATATCACACAATACCTCATCCTTGAAGGGATTGATGACATAGGGAAGATGAAATTTTTGGCTGACGTAAAGATATATTCCTTAGCGGAGCCACCCTATGGTGTATGGTTGTGGGTGTGGTGTCATCGAAAATTTCAACCACTGGAAGACCTCTATTGAGATCAGGTTCTTTGGAATTCTGTTATCGATGATGAAATGAAATGGATCACACTTCAACCACATCTACTAGTGGAAAATTCATTCACCTTCCTCCGTTTCTTTTGGTTCACTTGTATGGACCTTTGTGGTAGTGACAATGGCACTAGGTTTTGCATCAATGATTTGCTTCCCCTTGTTTGAATTTGATTCAGATTCAGAAACTTCCTTTTACTCTAAAGCTTTCATCTCGTCCATCAACGACTGCTTCGAGCGAAATTCATAAGTTTTATTCTAGGGGATTTTATGGAATTCACACCATTTCCCAGTGTCTTTCTTCATCTTATCATTACCCTTCTTTGTTTTTGTCTTGGACTAGTTCTCTTGATGGGGTCAATCATTTCTCTGTCTTTTTTTTTCTGTGGGTTGGGGACACATTTTCCATGTTTTTGTTGTGAGTAATTTACAAATCCAAATTACCACTTATTCCATTTAAATTTATTCTCTATTTTGCCAGCATATTGATAAGCCACACCTAGTGATGATATGTCCAAAAACTCCATTTATGTTTCGATGTATCTATACAAACAACTGCGGTACTTGAGAACCAAATGTCATTCAAAGTCTTTGATACACAACTTCCTACACAAGGTATGGAATATATTTGTGAACTCTAGTACTGTCCGGTCCCTTTCATTTTGTAGTGTGGTCCATCTCGTATAGCAGTCATCATAACGTCTAACATGGTAGTATTGTTCCTTAATAGCATCCCTGAAAGAATCCCAAGTGGGTGCGACCGAAAATATTTTAAATTACTCAGTGTATTTTTTCTCATAGTAAGTCTCCAACCAATCCTTGACATGGGGGACAACCTTAAGGAGAAAAAAGGTAATATTTTCTCTATCGAAAAAATTATGGACCAAAAAATACCCTTCTACCAAATTCAACCATTTATCTACAACATCTACATCTATATGTAATGATCCAAATGCTTACAAATATCATAAAATAACAGAAGTACACACCATGTACAAAATGTCAATGTGGACCAAAACTCCAATATAAATAAGTTACATAATAAATCCTTAAAGAATAAGGGAAACCCCTCCAAATAACCAAATACCTTTCATACTTCACAATTCACTACCCCAATAATGAATACATGATCTTGTATATATAGCTAGGTGGACCCTATTACATATATATTTACACATTACATGTACATTTATGCCCATATATGCCCCCCCCTAGGGTCATATCATATACATTTAGCCATATATTTTCCCCCCTTGTGTCATAACATATTAACCTCCTTAAAAAATCTTTGTCCTCAAAACTTTGCATTTAAAGGCTTCACATGTGATGAAATGAAGTAATATGATTTTATTATGTTCCTGCTTTTTTCATTCCATTGTTGATGGTCTATCCATCCAAAATCAATTTTTTTTGTCTTAATCCTTGGTGTCTAGTTATGGAATAATTTTCTTTCCTTTGATTCCATGTATTTTTGTTGAAGCTTCTCCAATTTTTAGTCATTGTTGGTCTCTAATAATAGCTTGTTGAAAAGTATTTTGGTGATGCCTTGTTCCAAGAATATTGACAAGTCCATCTTCTTAGTTCATAATGTTGAGATCGTCCTTCTTTTCTTCCTTTAAATGTTTCTTGGTAATGAGGGTGTCGATACAGTTTCACATTTGATGGTATTCCTTCACTCTGCACATGCATTTCAACTATCTTGTTTTCAACGACAATGGAATCCTCTATCATCTTTTCTTGGTATTTGATTACTCTAGCCTTCGAGATAATACCATCATATTTGGCATGTACATCCTCTAGATGGAGGTCAAATTATTCAAGTATCTTATGTTGACCTTCTTGAATATTGTACTCTTTCTCCTTTTGAAGTTGCAATGTAATCCCATCTAACAAATTTTGACGTCCTTCTTCAATTCTGGCTTGTATTTATGATTTTACCTCATCGGTGTTTAAGAATTTCTCAACCTTCATGAAAATTTCATCTTCCAATATCTTGGTAGATTCTTCATCCAAGATCCTTCTTTCTTTTTTATTTTGACAATTCTTCTTTTCTTCTTTCAATCTCTTGACCTCATCCAATATTTTTTTATTATAGTTTCATAATCTACATATATCTTCATCTTTCTTTTTCAAATCTTCCCTTGACTCATTATTTTCTCACTTTGATTTACTATTATTTTCTTGATTTAAGTTCTTAACCTCCTTAATGAATGATTCATTAAGGGATCATATCTTATATATCTCATCACCCTTATTCTTAATCTCTTCCTTTGATTATTTTAATTCATCTTTAATTATATACAATTCCTCCATTTTTGTATCCCTAATCCATTTATCCGAGAAGAGTTTTTCAAATTCTTCCCATGTGCAAAGCCATCTAGTATTTTTATCAACACTCATCCACCACTTCCAAGATTCATCAAAAAAATATTTTCTTTCCTTCGAATGAGTCATATTATATTTTTTTACCAACCTCAACCATTCCATAGGATTGATTTCATCTTTATCTTCATCTCCTCTAAATTCAGGTATTTCCATTGATTCTTAATTGAGGTCTAATCCAAACCCTCAAATCAAAACCTCAATATATTAAGGATAAAGATATCAAATAGTTTTAATAATTGTTCCAATATTCTCTTCTATGTGTTAGCTTTCCAATGGATTTTGAATCAGCTCAATCAAACATTCCAAACAAAATTTATGATAGTTTTAAGTGAACATACCTTTGAAACCCTGATTTGGAGTCTATCCTCCTGGACGACCTTAGTTATGATGTATATGATCTATAATTTCGGCCCTTCTCAGTATGACATTACGACTTGTAGTATTCTTAAAATTATTCTTTTCAATGCCACAGGTCTGACAAAAATTGGATGGGCCAAGTAGAAGTTATGGTAACTTCCCTACACCTTGCTTATTTTTGTCCCTTCCAAGAGAGCATACCTATAAAGTGTGAAAAGATAAACATATCTCATATTTTATTCTAAAACTTGGAATAAAAATACTATATACTGTCCACTATCCAATGCAACTAGTCTCACCTAATTTCGATACTCATTGAAGAATATATCACTTTTTTACCTGGAACACTTGTTTGAGACTAGTTAATATGACTAGTCAAATACCCTATCTTATACATGGTGTATATACAAAATTAGGATGAATTAGAAGCTTAAATGTTTATCATGGATACCTTGATAATTTATACAAATCTATTCCAGGTTTCAGGGTCTAAAACGTCACCAAAAAAAAAATTATAGCTAAAATTCAATGATGACTAAATTTAGGATGATTCCAGAACCATATCTTAAACATGATATATCTCCAAAATTATAAGATATCAGGGGATGAACTTTGAACCCAACGTACCTTGATCCATTTGATAAATATCCTCCAAGGGGTTCCTTTTGAAACATTGTATAAAAAACGTTATAGCAAAACTTCCAAGGTATCTCATATGCAACAATGAAACCCCAAGACCTTGAGCTCTGATACCAAATGTTATGATCTAAATTCTTACAAATATCATAAAATAATAGAAGTGCATGACATTTATAGAATGTCAACATGGAGCACAACTCCAATATAGATAAGTTACACAATAACTCCTTAAATAATAGGAGAACCCCCTCCAAATAACCAAATACCTTTCATACTTCACAATTCACTCCCTCAATAATGAATACATGATGCAACATCCCTAACCACCTGCTAGGATATGCCACATAAAATTTTTGAATTGTATAAAAAATTAAAACATATAAATATTCTGCAAATACACAGATTCATACAGAATAATAAGAGAAATATACATGAAACATACACAAGAAAAACACATAAAAAAATGCATAAATAATGATGCAACACATAATTTAACACATAATCGACAATTATATTTGATAAAAATATCACCTAATGCATGTAGACCTTCCACGTTCCTCCCAGCCATAGACCACACTACTCGTAATATCAGCACTAGGTCACCCCTGAGCTGGGGCTAAGCTCTACCAGGGAAAAGGGAATATTAAGCCAGTCTAAGGTTTGACAAGTAGAATAATTGCTCAGTCCAATGTGCCCAACTGCTGCAACTATCCTATAGTCTCTCATTCCCCACATGCATGTCCCACCCCAGAAAGTGTGCCCCTTCTCTACTTAATAGTCCCTTGGTTTCACCACTTCCATTTCAGGGTGTCACCAACATGCCAGAAAGGGAGTCTCAGAGCCTTGTAGCCATTTCCTGACGCAACCTGCCCTCAATGACATTGTCGCATCCACCAGGACCTTCAATATCTATAGTCCAGAGGATTCAATTCACCTCTGTATTCGCCTCAGATATTTCCTACCCACAGGAATACTACCGTGTGATTCTTCACCGGGAAGTCGGAAGGTCGGACTTCGTGACTTCACAAGTTCCGCAACTGAGAACAGGACTCCCCGATCCCGAGACGCGACACTCCTAGTCAACGTTGACTTTCCTTTGGTATTTCGGGACCTCGCGCTATCGCAACCCGCGACTAGCAACAATTTTACCTTCGAGTTCTCAAACCCCGAGACCCGAAGGACCGAGACTCTAATTCTCGGAATCTTCCGACCTCGCGCCCTCGTTACTCCCGAGGATAGATCTGAGGCTTCTGACTCCCGAGGTCCGATGTTCCGAGGTACCCTGTCCACGTCACCAAGTCCCTACGTTCACCATGCAGACACTCTTGGACGTAGTGTTTCGCATCCTCGCGACCTCGCTCTGTGAGATACAAGAGTCTTTCGTCGCGAAACTCCGCTGTTGTCTCCGGCCTACAAATCCGGTCATAATCTCACGTTCCTCCACGACGATTTAAGTCGCCAATTCTCTTCCTCTCAAAGAGTTCTCCACTTTGCCACCTTCCTCTAATACAACTGAAAATCAAGAGAGTCCATCCTCTGGAGTAAATGCCCTTCTGCTTCTTCTGAGGACTTTTACGAACACTCCCTGGAGCCAACTTTCCATGCTTCTCAGGGTTGAAATCCTTCCAGACTCTGCACTCTTCTGCACGGCTCGAACAACTCAAAACAACTCTGAGTTGAAGAGGGAAAAGGCTCAACTGCTTAACCACCTCGACGCACCCTAGGCGGAGGAATCCGACTGTACTCTATGCAGGGATCTTTTGACTTAAGCAGGGAAACAATTGAAACTCATTCTCTCAAGCACTCAGCTTCTAATTCTTCCACATAATTACGTACACAGCATAGGAAAGGAGAATATAACCTGTAACAAAGATGAGGAAACATAATCCYAACAACACACAGGGSATRATCACACCCATGRGYTGAATCTCRACCTCACCACTCTGRACRRAYGAGAATRAAGTTCTCCTACTGAACCTTCTCTACGCACTCTATGCGGAGGGATTCAACCGCACTCTATGCAGGAATCTCCTGGTTCAAACAGTGGAGTGACTGAACTTATTCTCTCCTTTCCCCCAGGTTTCTAATCTTCCAGGAGATCACATAGGCAGCATATATGATGAAAGCATAACAAAAAGCAAGCATGCAACAACACAATGTTAACAAAATACAGAGAATAATCACAGCCATGAAATTAAATCAGACACTTATATTAATTCAATATCTGTACATGGGGATTCTTCACCGGTTCTCTGCCTGTGCTCCTTGCTTCTCCTCAATGCTAATGCTAATCTCCTCTAGATGCCCCCCCTTCCTACAATAATACAAAAGGAGGGTGTCTTTATCCCGTTTCCCTCTCAAAAGCTAAGTTGTCAAATCTAACTTAATGGTCCTATCTACCTGCACTAAATCTACTCTCCCTCTGCATTAAATCTAATAAGTGCTTCTGTTGTACAAGGGCAAGAGCTTATCTACTCGCAGTCTAATTCAGTAAACAAGTACGCCTAAATATAGGAGCTTTTATGTAAACGGCGGCGCTCATAAAAAAAAGGTTAAAATCGTGATGCTGCGCCGCTCTGCAGTCCTTTTCTTTCCACATATACGGCCTCGCGCAACGAGGTGCGGATGCTCCTGCATCATTTCCCATCGCACCAGGGAACAATTCAGAGTAGTTTCTCACCTAGAGAAACTACTCACATACCTGAAAACTCGCTTCTTTGACACATAAAATCTCTCACTCAGAGTGTCATCACATATAGTTGTCAACGACAGTATGTCATCCAAGTTGTTTGGGGAAATAAGCTTCGGGAGTTTCAAAGTGAGAAGTGTGTGGAATTCCTGAAGTTTCGAAGCCCAAACTCTCGAAATAATCTGAGCCATCAAAAGTTGAGGATGAGGGGAGGCAAATCCCTCGCTTCAGAGTTCAACACTTAGGATAATTGTGGGAGTTAAACATTGCAAGGTCCCAAAGGCTCAAAGTGAATCTGAGATGTTGATCCGAGTAAAAGCACAGAAGGCAAGAGATATTTGAGTTTTGATTTTCTCGGACCCCAGAGGCCCCAAGCAGATCTCAGTCATTGATTCGAAAAGGGAAGATTTGATCCATTGATCTAAAAGTCACCAGATCTAGGCCATTGATCAGGAAGCCTCATCTCAGATCACAAGATCAATGGTTGCGCTCCATTGAGGGGTCATAAGGTGCACACATTTTAAAATCTCAAGGGCGGGCCACAATCAAAACCTTGGTTTTTAGAAAGGGACGCGTGGCCATTTATGGTGAATTGCAAGGACAAAATAGGTTTAATTTTAGATCACCCTTGGTAGCGCTTGCAATCATGTAATTGCATAGGGTCATGGCCCTAGGTCACATTGAATATGGAGTGATGGAGAGGAGTTGCGGCAAAGGCCAAAAGCACCCGTATTTGGTCACAGAAGAAGATCTGCTTGGCCTTGAGGCGTCAGTATTAACTCAAAGAAGTCATGGGAACCGCCTGAAACATTCATGGGTGTCTGGCCTCATCCTGATCTCGATGAAGGTAGTTTTTGAATATGGGGATGACAGTTGAGACCTCATCTCACCCCATAAATGGAAAACATGTAGAGAGAGGCCATAAAGGCAGACTGTCAATCCAAAGCTTCCTTATGGACATATTTTCTTGTAAAGCACATAACTTCCCCTGGCTCACATATGACATGAGGAGGCTTGCACAATATGATAGAGAAAGCACAGAATGAAAGCATTAATGAAGTGGTCTGAGCACACTCCTGGTGGTTGCAACATTTCTGAGTATATATAGGCAGTTTTAGTATTTTGTTATGGTCGAATAGTTGAGATAGGCTCCCTACTATTGTAATATTTTGATTGAGAACAACTGGTTCTCTGGCTATGTATTTGTTTTTGAGACATCTTGGTTAATCTAAGTCATCTTTATTACTCCATCTTATTTTCCTCTGATACTGAGAGAGTTCATGCTTGATAGATTCACATGGATTGTTGCAACTGTATTATGATAAATGTTTGATTATAGTATTGTTATAATTTATTTCATCTTCCTTGAAATTTGAATCCAAGAGGACCTTGTGTTTAAGTTTTTCCTCCTTAGGCTACTGGAAAATATGATATTCATAGCGGACCACTACACCTTTCTCACTAAGTCTTCCTCCTATTCACCTTTACTCCAACTTACTGACTGAAGTTGATACAAGACCTCAATTGCTTGTGCATGTTAGCCCATATTTTATGAGTTGGAACGTTATTATCTCGAGTCTTATCCATTTGACCCCTTTAAAACTCATTTACATTTACTGTATAAATTGATGGGTATTGGGCTTATCGTCATTACAGTCTGAGAGTGATTCCAAGTGATAACATTAATGGTGCCATTTATGGGGACAGATTTGAGCAGATTGAAGAGCTCCCTGGGAAGAACGGCATAGATCCAACTCTTGATGGTAGACAAGAGAGGGATACAAAAATTGACTAAAATCATCTACTTGGCGACTCGACATCAAAGACTCCACTGGGGAGTATACTATTGAAAAAAATATGAAGGGAATGACTAGGTATAATCTTATGAGCTTTCTTCATGAAATTTTGTTGTTCTTTATCAACTCATTTGTGTTTTTCCATTCACAGACAAAGAGGATCATATTTTTCTTTGTTTATTTGGTTGATCACCAACCTTCCTTTATATATCCATCCTTGGAAGAAGAAGACCTACTTTCTGCCTGTGTTGTAGATGTTGATACTATATCCTTAGCTCATCCTACTCATAAATATGAGCTTCATATTGAAACCTCTCCTGAACTCAATCACCCTTGCAGCCCTGGGGAGGTTGAAATTGATCCATAGCCTCCTCAAATCTCATCACATCTTGTTGTTATTGTTGAGCCTTGCCATTAGTTTTTTAAGCCTCATATTCGTCCCACTAGTTTTCAAACTAGAATCAGAGACAAGTTGTTTAAACATTTAAAGCTTCCATATCATCTTCATCCTTATACTCTTGATTTATTTAAGTACTTTCCTCATTTTTCTGGAGAGGATCATTTTACAACTAAGAGGCATGTGGAGGCTTTCGAGAATTTTATTGATCAGTTTGAGATAGTTCATGATGATGTTACCATGAGGTTGTTTTCCAAATTCTTGTTAGGAGATGTTGTTGTATGGTTTAAGGGTTTGGGAGCTGACTCCATTGGTTCTTGGTTTGAACTATACAATAATTTTTTAAAGTGGTGGGAACATAGTTACAAACTTAATGAGAACTCTACAGAGTTCTTGTTTTTGGGGGGTCAAGTTTTTTACCTTGTTTTTAAAAATGGTGCTACCTATAGCACCCCCCTTCCATTTTTAGGTGTTTTTTTGATATTTTAAATTTTCAGATACATAATGTTTCCACTTTTTTTTTTAAATTCTTGTTTTTTCATTTATTTTCAATTTTCATTTATTTTTATTTTTTTATCAACATTGTTTTTAGTCATTTTTCCATGCTTCATTCAATCTTAAAATACTTTTTACCATTTACATTTTTGAAAATACGATTTTTCCTCTCCTTAATTAATTTATAGTTCCATACTTTTTTAAATATAGTTGAAAATATCATTTTTAACAAATTTTTTACCTTACTTTAATAGATAGAAAATCATTGTAGTTAAATAACACTATCTTTAAACATTTAGCAAAATAATATAATTGACTTTTTTTTGATAAATTAAAACTAAAAAAAACTAAGAAAAATAAAAGAATTAAAATTTAAAAAGAAAGAAAAATTAAAAAAAAACAAATTTATATAATTACCAAATCAAAGAAAATCTTATAAAAACTTAAAGTGAAAAAAAAAAACAAAAAAAACAAAAATATGTATAAACTAAGGTTGAATGAGAAATTAAAAAAAAAGAAAAAAAATTAATAAAAAAATGAAAAT
>JZKD02S2433098.1:765444-793167 GCA_000966675.3 Picea glauca
TTTTTTTTTTCCAAATTTGGGTTTTGAATATATAGTTTTAAATGTATTGTTTTCATGGCATTATGTATTATGTTGTGTTTGGAGTCTTAAACTAAGATTTAAAAAGTAAGCATTTAAGGGTTGATTTAATGATTTTGTTTGCAGTAACGATGACTTTGATTACCACTTTAATAAAAATGTCATTTTAATACACCAAATTTAAAATGGGTGCTATCGGTAGCACTGCATTTCAATTTGATGGTTGATTTTGTGGTTTTGGTTTTAATGGTCCCAACTACTCAAAATACAATTTCAAAATATCTATAAATTTAATGTTTTGAAAAAAAAAAAAAATCTGTAACATCCTGTTTTTAGGTGCCGAGTTGAAGTTTTTTTTGAGCTAATGTCTAAGTTTTGAAGATCATGTTTGAAAAATGTTGTAATTTTGAGCCTGTTTAAAAAATTGGTGCTACTGGTAGCACTACTTTTTTATTTGAGGGTTGATTTTGATGTTTTTTATAAAAAAATATGGGTTTTGGGGGCTAGAGTTCTCGTTTTGAGGTCACAGTTTTCATTAATTTGGTAACTATGTTTGGGGTGAGAACAAGTCCCTTGATCAGTACTGGGGTGATTTTAATGACTTGAGGAGAGGGGAAGAGGAAGACTTGGTTGTCTTCAACAATAGGTTTTATAGTGTTTATCATAGTATGCTTATAGAGATCAGACTCACAGAGACTGCTGCCATGGTGTACTATGCCATGGTTTAACATTCAGAGCTTGTCCTTCTCCTAAGAGAAAGGAAATCTACATATTTATCATAGTTATTCATGGATGCTGAGGATGTAGAGGAGAACCTCCGAGCTTGTGGAAGGATTCAAAGTCACTTTCATCTTAACTCTGAATGTAAGACAATTTTTACTTATTGTCCCTATTCAGAAAATACTGTGGATAATTTTGTCTTTGACACAAGTATCTATGAGAAACTCTGTCTTGATAAAAATCATGTGTATGAACATCTAGAACCAACAATTACTACTGTTCCTAAAATGGATATTTTTAACAGTTATATTCTTGATGAAATTACTGTTTTAAAGGTTGATCATAGACATGAAAGACAACCCATTTTTTATGGATATTCTAGTGATGATGAGCCGCAAGATTATCTTGTATTTGATCACTATGAAGATAGTAAGGATGATGTAGAAGTTGGACTTGTCACAGAAGACACAACCCAAGAGTTTCACTAGGAGCAACCCTTAGTTGAGGCACGTGCAGAGATCGTTTATACACAACTAGAAGTAAATCAACAGTCATTAGTGGATCAACAACCTCCTACGTCCATCCTTCTTTCACTTGTACATACAGTTCATAGCAAGCAACTTTTTGACCCACAGATTCCTGTGGATTTCATTCAATCAAGTGTGCCTATAGAGGACATCAAGTGAGTTGTCAACAACTTTGAAACAATCAAGGTAGCCTTTCATAAGTAAATCATGTGTTGCCTTTAGTTTCATGACCCTGTCGATGAGTAAATAAAGTTACACTTTTCAAATGCTTTGGATCATGCGGGCTTGATCTTTTTATCAACATTTGAAGGTAATATAGGTGATCATAGGAATGAAATTAGTCAGTTGTCAAACTTTCCTTGTCTATTATGGATCATTTCTAGTGAAGAGAAGGATTCAGTTATCAAATAGTTTGACTAGCTATGGTGGAATTTTGCTTTCAACTAGCATTTTGTAAAAGTTAGTTAGCTTAGGTTTTGTACATAATTAATATCCCTCAGGAGCAGGTGTGTTTGCTTTCATTTTTAGAATAGTGTACTTGTCGGCCTATTTTCTTCAGTAGGATGTTTTTTTAGCATGAATCCATAGCCCAATGCAAAATGAGACTGAAGTTTCTAAGTGAGAAGTGTGTGGAATTCCCAAAGTGTTGAAGCCCAATCTCCCAAAATAATCTGAGCCATCAAAAGCTAAGGAT
Source organism: Picea glauca (assembly GCA_000966675.3). Taxonomy (NCBI): domain Eukaryota; kingdom Viridiplantae; phylum Streptophyta; class Pinopsida; order Pinales; family Pinaceae; genus Picea; species Picea glauca. Next base: position 767,404 of record JZKD02S2433098.1, read on the forward strand.
ACGTGGAGGCATATCCCTCGCTTCGGAGTTCGGTGCTATAGATAATTATGGGATTTAAACATTACAAAGTCTCGAAGGCCGAAGTGAATCTAATTCATTGATCAACAAGAGCCATGTGTCGTCAGATCCATATCTCCAAGTAAAAGCACATAAGGTAAGTGAGATTTGAGTTTTGATTTTCTTGGAGCCCGGAGGCCTGAAGTAGATCTCAACCGTTGATTTGAAAAGGGAAGATCTGATCCATCAATATAAAAGGTGCTATATCTGGGCCATTGATCAGTAAGCCTCATCTGAGATCACAAGATCAATGGTCGCGCTCCATTACGGGGTCAGAAGGTGCGCATGTTTTAAAATCTGAGTGGCATGCCGCAATCAAAACCATGGTTTTTAGAAAGGGACGCATGGTGGTTCATGGTGAATTGCGAGAAAAAAAGTAGTTTTTATTTCAGACCATCCTTGTTACCACCTGCAATCGTGCAATTGCATAGGTTCATGAAACTATTTCACATTGAATATGGAGCGCTGGAGAGGAATTGTGCCAAAGGCCGAAAGTGCTAGTATTTGGTCACATAAGAAGATCTGTTTGGCCTTGAGGCATCGTGATTGACTCGAAGAAGTCATGGGCACCGCCTGAAACAATCATGGGTGTTAGATCTCATCCTGATCCCGATGAAGGTAGTTATTTAAGATGGGGGCGATAGTTGAGACCTCATCTCACCCCATAAATGGAAAACATGCAAAGAGCAGTTGTAAAGGAAGACTGTCAATCTGAAGCTTCCTTATGGACATATTTTCTTGTAAAGCACATAACTGTGCCTGGATCACATATGACATGAGGAGGCTTGCACAATCTGATAGAGAAGGTACTGACTGAAAGAATTAATGCAATGGTTCGATCACACTCCTGGTGGTTGAAACATTTCTAAGTATATATAGACAGTTTTAGTATTTTGTTATGGTCAAATGGTTGAGCTAGGATCCCTACTATTGTAATATTCTGATTGAGAACAACTGGTTCTTTGGTTATGTATTTGTTTTTGAGACATCTTGGTTAATCTAAGTCATCTTTCTTACTCCATGTTATTTTCCTCTGATACTGAGAGATTTCATCTTTGATTGATTCACATGGATTGTTGTAATTGTATTATGATAAATGTTTGATTATAGTACTGTTATGATTTCTTTCAGCTTCCTTGAAATTTGAATCCACGAGCACCTTGTGTTTAAGTTTTTCCTCCTTAGGCTGTTGGAAAATATGATATTCATAGCGGACCTCTACACCTTTCTCACTAAGTCTTCCTCCTATTCACCTTTACTCCAACTTACTAAATGAAGTTGATACAAGACCTCAATTGATTGTGCATGCCAACCCAGATTTTCTAAGTTGGAACATTATTATCTCGAGTCTTATCCATTTGACCCCCTTAAAACTCATTTACATTTACTGTATAAACTGATGGGTACTGGGCTTATCCTTATTACAGTGTGAGGTTGATTCCTAGTGCTAACACAAAGAGAAATTCCTATGAGCTAACAACCCACTTCATCGACCACGTGCCTGACAACCTGCCTCTTCAGCCTTCAATCAAACCAGGTTTCTAGTTGTCCACAACACCAAGATTTCCAAGTACATGTATGGTGATGTAAGTGTTACGAGGAAAATCTCTCTATGGCTAGGGGTAAACCACAACAGATGGAAATGACTGTAGAAATCAACTCTAATATCAGGTATGCTATATAAACAAATATACTAACAAGTCAATATAAAGAGCCTACCTCGTCTAGACATTCGATGAAGTCAAATGTTGAACACTTGACTCAAAGAAATACACCTGCAACTTGTCCTCAACAACCAAGACACAAAAAAATATGGTGATACTATATAATGTTATCATATTCAATAGCCTAATCCATCAACATTCATAACAAATACGCCCATGGAATAACAATTCAAATATTTGCAAGATATTAATTAGACGAGAAAAGAGTATTTATATTCAAATGTAATCAACATAAGTGAATGAATTGCAAACTTCCATTTCAACATGGTTCGGAATTGAGAAACTAAGTCCATTCCAGCTGGGCCTCCACCACTTCAATCCTCCACCAAAGGAAAGCTCATATAAGAGAGACAATGAGGTTCTCAATCATGTATGGAAGAGCTTGGGGGCTGAACAATGTGTTCAGACTTAAAAGGATAAATGGATCCAGACTCAATATGAAGTGAATAATTTCTCTAGAGTAACTTTGCTCTCAAAGTTTAATTATTCTCCTCTTTTCCATAGCTCGGATTTGTCCCATTTATAGCCTTCAAGTGGAATTGAAGGGTCGATTTGGAAAGTTTCCAGTATATGGAAGGTAAAGGATCATGGATCTCATGACATGACATGGAAACCCAACACCATTTTTTAATTTTGAGCACAAAACCTGATGTACGTGGGTTGTAGTGGTGCAAGTTGCGTATACACATGTTGTACAATAGGTAGGGTGTGTATATGTGGAAAATAATGTGTTTATCTCTGGGATTTGAAAAAAGGGACTTCAAGTCTGCATAGAGAAATGGAACAAGGTCTTATGAGAAAATTTGCATAGGGTGTGGAAAATATTGTTATAACATATGCCCCCTAATGTGTGACGTCAGAGGAGTATCTATGATGGCCGAAATATATTATAATACCTAGAAGTGGAGTAATGAAGATCCAACTGGAAGAACTAGTTGCTCATTACAATCTACATTGAATTTGTGCACATGACTGCCAATTTGAATTACACTATAGATCCATGTGAAAATATACCAAACAGTTGTTCATGGCCATGAGTAGGCAATACAAAGGAGGCTACATGCCAAAGGTTGTCATAGTCACAAATAAGGCCCAGTAAAACTAGTCTCAAAATCAATCTGAAGATATTTGTATACAATGGAGTACAATCTGATCTCCCATGATCATTGAAGTCACATAGGTACTGGTCCAATGAAAGATAACATCAGCTCACGAAAGCTACGACTATGAACTGATGTCTTCAAGTCTTATACATAATCCACCAAAGGTGCAAGTCTACATTGTGTGAATAAAGGAGTTGAGTTCAAACACAATGAGACTTCATTTGATTATCGGTCATTAATGTATATCGTTAAAAAATGCAAGACAACCTCCCGATAATGAAATTAGGTATCAAGGCACCAAGTACATTCTTACAAGTGTGAATATAGGTGTCGGGGTCAAGAACTTGAATAAACCATTGATCAGGAGACATTAATATATTCTCAACTGTTGATGGCGAGAGAACCTGCCACTAATGATTGCAGGCCTCTAGGTACTCATAGGACTCTAGGTCTTGTCTCCAGAATAAATGAATTGAATTCGATGGAAGGAGACCCGATGAAAGGAGAGCATTGAGGCATATCTCATCATTCAGCATGAGGTACAAAGCAAGAGCTTGATGATTTGGAGGAAATCAGATGAAGATCATGTTCACAAACCAACGACCCTGTTCATATTTCATGTGTGCGAGATGCAAGTGGTACATGAAAAAGACCCTCTGAATAACAACCAATAAGGAAAATTGCTGACAAAGGTGAGGAAAACACCAATAAGTCTAATGGCATCCAAGAAATTGCACAAATTATAATGTGTGAATAGATTTCTTGTCTTCAAACATAAGGGAAACCACCCAGGCAATGACCAATGATGAGATGTCGACTGTTGGGTTCAAGGTTACCTACCAAGGATGAAATTAGGACCAGGGTGCACAATACAACTACAATTTCATGTAACTCTGAGATGCACTGAGGGTATGACCAAAACAAAAAGTTAATAGTTCTGAGGAATGGCCAACACAGGTTGATAAACATCTTTTGAGCAAGAGCATGAGACATATGGGAGACTCTAGCAGTATAGACTCAATGATGAAACTTTGAGATGCAGGAGGCATCAATCACTCTCCATAAGGATTGGAAGAGTAACCAGTCGAGGGAGTAAACTCTATGTAAGGATGTCAACTTTCTAAAGTCATGCTAAACCCAAAATTTTGATGACAAGTGGACTAAAAAAAAAAATTCTTTGTTCAAAGGCAACATAACTGCTACTGATATAAGATAATATTATTTTCGTGCCCATATTTTTTTGTTTTTTTATAGTGAAATGAATGTTATGATATAGAGGAAGAAACAAGTGTTGCAAGTAAGCAATCTAGTTCTAGCAGTGGAACATACCTATGCTCAATGTAAGGAGGTGTATGTGGGAGATGGAAACTCATGGGAATATTTCATCTTGGGTATAGGGTGTCAAGTTGCAAAGGATATAAAAAAGGATCTGCTTGGATGATGATGCAAACTAATGAGGTGAAAGGATTATAACGCAAAATTGAGAATCGACAATAGGCTCAATACTGCAAGAAAGAGAATGAGATGCAATTAAAAATTAACGCAAAAAATTGTCCTTTTTCATAATATTATTCTACTTGGTTTGAAAAAGGGATAAAATTGCACCAAATAGACGTCCTTTCAAATCCAATTTATGAGAGTGAAAGAGACAAGTTCACTCAACAATCTTTTCGCTTTTTGAGAGAGTCGAAAAAGAGTTTAAATCAAACTCATTGGGAGTCCTCTAAGTATAGGTCAACATGTTTATGAGTAATAAATGAGGCTTAAACATAAAGTCATGTATTATCTATAAGGGACTCCCAGTCCTATGGACAAAAATCTCTGCATGGGCACCGAATGAAGCAGGGGATATAACTAGGGTACCCATGTTTGGTAAGTCTCTACCATTCGATAACGACACTTCTATTTGCAGATAGAAGGTTCTTTGTTGCTATCAAATGGGTTCATATCTAAGGCATATGAGTGACAGTCATAGTATGATGCAATTGTGCATGATGTATTTGATACATGTAACCTATCATATATGTTGGGAAACGAAAATACCTATCCAAGGTTATGAATGGACGACATGGCATTGAAAACTGTAAGAATCCCTGGATAAAACTAGAAAAACCAACTCCATCCACTTTTGTATTAGTCCATTAGTCCAAAATATTGTACGAAACTATGCAAAGTGGGTAAACATTTGCTATAAATAGTAAAAAAAAAACAATTTTAGTATACAATTTGTATTTTTTACCTTAATAGTGCATTTTGGACCAAATTGCCTCTGAATTTCAATTAGTGATTGCAGGAGCTACGAGTGACAAAATTGATGACCGTCGATACCAGGGAATTCATCTTTCTCTCCTCTTTCTTTTCAGTGGATTAAAATTTGTAAATAGGCCTAATGTTTTAAGTTATTTAGGGCGCAACTTCAAAACTAAGGTGTACGTGGTCTACAATTCATCAGGTTGCATATACGCATAATTATACATGACTGTTTGAAACAAAACCAATGTATAAGATGTTGATTTTTCAATAGACAAGGATTAAACATGAATTTCATTCCATTTTAGCTTTTTACTTAAACCATAAACAATTTGTTGCAACAACAAAGATCAAAAGAAGAAACACCATGCACAAGTACACAAGAAGTATCTTGGGAAACCCTTCTCAACAAGGGAAGAAAACCCTAACCAATCATTTTCTATATTCTTCAAGAGAAATACCTCCACAACCATAAACACCTATCAGACAAAAGGGTTCTCACAATCCCTAGAAACCTAGCACCCAAGAGAGGTGTGCACTTTTCCCAAGAACAAGTGTTTGCTGAAATTTCCAAACTCACACTTGTGATATAATTCCTCAATGGAAAATTTACCTTTACTTATATTAGACTGAACCTGTCAACATAAGTGTCTATTGGAACAAAAAGGTCGACCTCACTAACTCACAATATAACTAATGATTACCATATTAATTATCTGTTACATTAAGGTGGGGCCGACCTATACCCTTTACATTACAATTAGGGTTACAGGTAAGTCTGACTCTTGAAAAATATATGAAGGGATCTCATACACCCATTAATGCTCAGCCACTAGGGGCACATCCATAGGGATTTCCATATCTCTATCTTGCTATGTATCACAGGAGAACCACACTGACTAGTGCTCAACCACTAGGATAACGTTCACATGTGCTCATCCACTAACACATCCAACTCAATAGATCTTCTTTCCCACTACATTACACATGAGAGTCATTTGGAGTTCATCATCTCAACTCTCTTCTCAAAGGAGGATTATACATTTTTTTGATCTCTGTCTCATAACGATGCACCTAGTTCATGGGAATTCACATGTTCAGCTTGTGCTCAACCACAGGTACATCTAACTCAACATATCTTATTTCTCACTGCGTTATAGAGGAGAATCATCTAGAGTTCTCCTCAACTCTCTGTAAGAAGGAGGCCATCACTACGTTCTAGTTCTATCCTATATAGGAAACACACACCCATATCAAGGGTTCTCTCTCAGGTCTGTGTCCTAGAGGATGTCTCATGCAACTGTAATCATCAACACTCCCTCTCATCTAGGGAGGCATTCTCCACCAGGTCAAGTCTCTCACAGAAATACTCGAACTTTGTCTTGGGAAGTTGTTTGGTGAAGATATATGCGATCTTCTCATGGGTAGGAAGATACTGCACATGTACTGTCTTCATTTTCACCATGTCTCATATATAGTGATATTTTATCTCGATGTGTTTCGATATGTCATGAAACAAAGTGTTCTCGAAAAGCTTCACACAGCTCTGGTTATCACAATGAGTAGTAGTAGGATCCATATCATGATCAAATAAGTCATTCAGAAGTTTTCAAAGCTATGCTACTTCGTGGACTGCTACACTCAATGCAATGTATTTTTATTCTATGGTACTCAAGGTCACAGTGCTTTGTTTCCTGCTGTACCAGGAAACCATGAAAAAATCCAAGGTAAAACAACAATCATATGTTCTCTTTTGATCCACTGTACTTTTTTCTCAATATGTATCAGTATATCCCTGCAAACTTAGGTTCACATTGTAGACACATCTTAGGCCATATCCAATTGTGCCTCATAGATATCTGAATACATGTTTTGTCACTATCTAGTGAGTATGTCTTGATTGACTCATGAATTGAATAAGTACATGTATCTAATGTTAACTATATATATCAGTGATCCAATTAGCTGTGGATCAATCTTGTCTGAATCATCACCATTCATTTTCTTCAAATCCATCACCATTGGTGTAGGCATGGATTTGCATTATATCATATTGAACTTCTTTAATATTCCCACTGTATACTTTCCTTGACTCAGGAAAATATCATTAGTCCTCTTTCATACTTCTTATCCCAAGAAGTAGTGCATCATACCCAAATGCTTCATCTCAAAATCAAAAGTCAAAGCTAGCTTGTATCCAACAACAAGGCTTTCAAAATAAGTCATAAAAATTAGGCTCTCGTCACCAACAATGTAATAATATAGGTTTGGATCAACAACACCCTTGATGAAATCCAAACTCATCAAGATTCCATCCATCTGATGTAGTTTCCAACTCATGGATGGTAGTATGAATGGAAGTGTATCAGACTTACTGGATCAAGTGTCTCGTCATAGACAACTCCCTATGTTTGTGCGAATCCTATGGAAACATATATCTCTTTGTATTTATCGACACTTCCATTGGATGCATGCTTGATCTTATATATCCACTTGGAAGTCACCATATATTTCTCCATTGGTCTCAGAACAATTTCTCAAACATCATTATTTAAGATATACTGGTATTCTTGTGTCATGGAAACTTTCCATACATGTTCACTTGTCACTTCTCCATGTCAAGAAGGCTCAAAATCAATGATGAAGAGTATCTCAAAAATATATTTTCTTTCTCGAGATGTGCCTTGAGGGGTGTGTGTGTTCCTCTTCCTCTTGCAATGTTTCTCGAGGCTAGGCAGGCCATTTATGCCCTACTACAATATCTCTGGGCATATCAACTGGAGAAACTGGATCAACTGGAATAATGTATGTCTCCCTCTGAACTGTTGAAGGTGGAGAAGGTATTGTCTCATTGTCAATCTCCATATGATATTATCTAGATATTTGAAGGGTTATCTCTTCTTCAAAAGAAACATCTATGCTAGTATCAATCTTTCTCTGACCAGGGATGTAGATTTGATATGTCTTTGAAGATTCATTGTTATCTTATAAATGTATCCTTTCTCCCTGAAGGGTTTAGATTGGAACTTTTCTCTTTGGGTACATGAAAAATACACTGGTCACCCAAATATCCTAAAGTGTTCAATCTTGGGCTTCACTCTGCTGAAGGCTTCTTCAAGAGTTTTGTTCTTGAAAATCTGGTGAGGACTCATATATTGTGTCATGCATGCTTTTGCCCATAGAATCATAGAAATATTTTGATCATGTATTATTGCACTGATTTCCTTAATGATGGTTTTGTTCTTCCTCCTTCTCAAATAGTTTTGACTCCCTATGAAGTTTGAAGTATAACCATCTTCCTTTTTTGTTAACCTTCCTAAAACAAGAGAACAAACAAAAGGAAACAAAACAAGAATATCTCCCAAAGGATAATAATGAGTACATCTCTAAAGTAAAAACAAATTAAGGATTTTTTTCATAGCTACAACACCTATTTGTAATGTAGAAACTTTAAAAATGTAGGTTAGAGGAATGATAATTAAAACAATCAAACTGAGAGTCTTCACTTTCATTGTTTTGTTCCTCTGAATGCATTGAGATCCCTTTGGATCCATGACTTCAGCAAAGGTTCTTTCCTCGTGGAATTTCCCTCATGAAAATGATACAAATAATATATACAAGTGCATACCTAAGGATGCTAATATGATTTCTCCAATGGCACTTGGATGATCTCTGTCCTCTGAGATATTTATGAGGAAGGTAGTCACGAAGTCACATTTTTTCATCTTGTTATTTTGAAGTTGGCCCTTCAATGTAAGCGCTTGAGTAGATGCTTGGCTTCCTTGTCTTGGCATCATCTTCTTTCCATTCATTGATATTTTTCTTTGATAAACATTTTTGTATCACTCTAAATAAGTATTCCTATGAAGTCTTGTCTTCCAAGAGCTCGAAGTTGCTTGATCCATCAAGCTTATCTTCCATCATAGTTTTGTTCATCATAATTTTAGATTCTTCACAAACCCTTGTCAATTGGGCTAGAAACCCTAACGTTTAGGTTGGGCTAGCAACCGTAGGTTTTGTTGGGCTTATGAATGAAAAAAATAAGCCTTGAAAGTCATAAGAACACAGGTAATCTTGAAGGATTCTTCAAAGAGATGCATAAACCCTAAAATAGGAAATCTGCAGAAATTTGCAGAACCCTAGAAACCCTAAGGCCAAAAATAAAAAATTCACGGAATTTCACTTTAAAATATTCTGGAGGTGCATTGAAGGAGGTCGTACCCTCTTGTCCAAATTTTATCCCCAATGTCCAAGTGTGAAGTGTTGAAAAGGACAAATATGAGAGGGTCATACAGATTTTGCAGAAACCCTAGAGGGTTGTATGGATTTGCATAAAAGGGAGGACAACTGCTTTATGTTGGCATGTTTTACAGGAAGGCTGTACTTTTCATTGATGGAAAGAACAAAAATGATGATGGAAAACAGGAAAAGCATAAGCTCAGGAGGAGAAGAAAACAATATGCAGAGATTGAAGCTTAGAAGGGAAAGTATCGTACAAAAACATGATCTAGATCAAAATCCTTGATTGTGGATTTGCTTCAAGAGTCTTCAAGACCTTTAGATCAAATTAAGTGAAGGGTAGGATAAATGGGGAGAAAATTTTGAGATTTGAAATCCCCGAAGTCCAAAGAGTTGGAGAGCTGAAGTAAATTTCAACCGTCAGATCATTCTAAAGTGGAAGGAGAGGATAAGCTAGAATAAGGGCGCACTAATATCAGATATTGATAATCAGGCACTCGGATCTACGGTCGACAGGGCATATCGGACCCCCAAAGATTTCTTCCTTTAACCATGGGGTGGTCCGAGTTGGTGGTATTTCCCATGTGGGACCCTCATACGTGTCACCTTCCTGTCAACTCGGACCCCCCTCGCTCATTACCACTTACCTCCTAACCCCCCTTCTGAGTAAACCACCAAACCACTCATACATACCACCTCCGCACTTCGACATCATACTCCACTACTACACTCTGACTCCACCTCCACTACACTGCCTACACATGTCACCCACATTAATAGACCACCTTAGCAAGGACATGTGGTAGACCATGTCAGCAAGGACATGTGGAAGACCATGTCAACAAGGACATGTGGAAGACCACATCAACAAGTACACATGGCATAATCAGATGATGACAAGTGTCAAGAGGAAATTGGCTCGTTCCATGTCAACAAGTAGCGTAAGCAAGCTACGTCACTCCAGGACATTTAATTTGGGAGTTTTATCACTAACAAATGTCAAAAGTCCGGAAGGCCTGAAGGACGAAGGTCCGAAGTGTCTCTCAGTCGTCCGATCTGAATATCACTTCGGGTGCACTTTCAACCGTTGATCTAGTTCAATGGAAGGACAATGTAAGTGGAAGTGTTAACCGATGGTAAGAGGTCTCCACCACCTATGAATTATTCAGCAAGTGACCACTCCAGAGGAGAATGAAGCAACGATTAGCCTAAAGTCCTGAAGTCTTGAACACTAAAGACCCAAAGAAGACCCTGGTCATTGATCACTAGGAGGGGTACGTATCAGAAGACTATGCATTCAGGTGAAAGAACTCTAAGAGAAACTAGTGCATAGGAGTTGAAACTCCCAAAGATCAAAGTGCCAAAGTCACTCATGATCCTTGATCATGTAGGAGGGTATGTGTCAATAGATTGTTGACTCCGGGTGAAAGAGTTCATGGAAAAGAGAAGCACTGAAGAGTTGAAAAGGTCGAATTCCAAGAGAGAAGGATAGTCCTTGAATTAAGGAGGACATATGTTAGGGGTATATATCAGAAGACTATGCATTCGGGTGAAAGAACTCTAGGAGAAATGAGTGCATAGGAGTTGAAACTCCCAAAGATCAAAGTGCCAAAGTCACTCATGATCCTTGATCATGTAGGAGGGTACGTGTCAATAGATCGTTGACTCCGGGTGAAAGAGTTCATGGAAAAGAGAAGCACTGAAGAGTTGAAAAGGTCGAAGTCTAGGAGATAAGGATAGTCGTTGAATTAAGGAGGACATATGTCAGCAGATCTTCCATTTTGGAAGATATCCAATTAGAATAAATGAGAAGTTGAGATTCGAAATATATGAAGTCCAGAGACTCGAAGGAGATCTTGACCATTGATTCAAGAGGGACATGCGTCAATGGATTTTCAACTTTGGAAGATTGATGTACGGAGGAAAGAAAGGTTTGAGATTTTAAACTCCTGAAGCCCAGATCATGAAATAAATCACAACTGTTGATTTAGGAAGGTTAGATCTGATCCACAGATCGTGAAAGAATGAATATGAACCATTCGTTCAAGAGCACTGTCAAGATAGTGAGATCGTCGGTCCCATCGCATTGCAAGGATTAAATTTGCATGAACTTTAAAATGTTGAAGGTGGGTCACAATTGAAACCATGATTTTGGATAAAGGACACGTGGAGTCTCAAGGTAAATTGTGGGGAAAAAAGTAGTTTGATACAAACCACCTTTGGACGCGCCTGCAATCTCGTGGTCACATGATATCTTCTCCCAAGGTCATATCGAGAAACAGAGCTAGCGCTGACTAGAACGATATCAGGAAGAACCTTTTGAATATGCGTTTGGTCACCGCCGATGGTCACATGAAGGAAGGGTCTTAGAAGCCAAATAAGCCAAAAATGACTGACTATAACTACTAGAGAGGATGAAGAGTAGCGACTGCCAAATAAGCCAAAGAATCTTAGGATAATGTTTGTTAATGATGAACAGATTCAGGATAACCACTAGAGAATATGAAGTGTTTGAATGATGATCAAGAAGAGAACTCGGGATGAGTAGGACATGCAGAATAGAGAAGATTTTTTGCACCTAAAGTGGAGATTGGAGGTGTAGTGTATAGGATGCAGAGGCAACACAGAGCTTAAAATGATGAAGAGAAGATGGACATAGGAGTGGGGTGTGCAGGAAGAAAAATAGAAGAGCATAGAAGCAGAAAGAAGCAAAAGCAAAATAGAGCATAGAAGATGAAGAAGGATGAGGAGACATGGAGCTGTAATAGAACATATCAGAGACACACAAAGTAAGTACAAATTTTTATATCTCAAGGTGGTAGGGTGGTTCTAGGTAGTATTGTTGTCCTCATGGTTTCAAGTGGGTGCTTGAACACAGGGAATTGTAGCTTCCATCTGGTTGTAGCTAGAAAAACCAGGGTGGTAGGGTGGTGCAAGGGAGAACCATTGGTCTTTGTTATATAGGTTGGTTCCTGTGTGACTGGAAGTTGGTGCTTCCATATAGTTGGTGTTGGAACTCCGAGGGAGTTGGTGCTTCCTTCTAGTGGGTGCTATAGAAATCAGAGGATTGGTGCTCAAAGATAGATGATGTAAAGAACATAAAATATTGCCTATCATTCTAAGAAGAAGAGGTTTTCTCCCTTTATGGGATTCCTCCTGAATATCTGCCTCTGTGTATATCATATGTGTGATTGATGCTTATTATTTCTATTTTTCATGACTTGCATAATCTTGATGATCACTTGGAGAACATTAATAATATTTCAATAGGCATAAAATTGTTTAAGCATAGTAACAACTGATTCATCCCCCCCCCCCCTTTCTCATTTGTCTTAGTATTTCCAACAATTGGTATTAGAGCGGGTTCCTTTTAGCTAAAGGTAGATAAATAAGCTTAAACATGACAAGTCATGAAGGAAATTCAACCAATAAGCCTCCTTTGTTTGATGGAACAAATGTTTCATTCTGGAAGGTTAGAATGAGAACATACATTATGGCCTTAGGTGTTGATGTTTGGGATGTTGTAGAGACTGGATATGTAAAACCTTTTGTGCTAGCTTCCAAATATGATAAGTTAGAATTTAGCTTCAATGAAAATTCAATAAATGCTATCTTGAGTGGGCTTGCTGAAGATGAATTTGTGAAGGTAATGCATCTTGATTCAGCCAAAGGGATGTGGGATAAACTCATTAGAAGTTATGAAGGAAATGAGAAAGTAAAAGATGCCAAACTTCAGACATACAAATTGGAATTTGAACAAATAAAGATGAATGAGTATGAAACAGTTAATAAATATTTATTAAGAGTTGAGGAGCTTGTGAATGCCATGAAGGGTCTTGGTGAGAAGATTGAAGACACATTTTTAGTTCAGAAGATTTTAAGATCTCTACCTAATAGATTTAATCAAAAAGTTTATGGAATAGAAGAAGTGAATGATATTAAGATCTTGTCTATTGATCAACTTCTAGGAACTATGACTGCTTATGAAATGAGGATAGGTAAATATAAACCCACCTCTAGAGAAGCATTATTTAAAGAAGATAAGAATGAGGATTCTGAGCCTGATGAAATTGAATAAAAAATTGTGAGAAGACTAAAGAAAGGATCGGGAAAGTACCAATGAAAATTTCCCTTCAAATTTTTTAACTTTGGAAATATAGGTCACTTTGCAACTAAGTGTCCACACAAGAAGAAGGACCAAAACTTTGAAGGTTAAGAGAAGTATGAATCCAAGATATTTGGTAAAAATAAATGTGTATGTGTAAACAATGATGACTTTTCAGGAGACACATATAGTGACTCTTCTTGTGAAGATAAGGTTAATGAATTTATGCTTATGACAAAAGAGGATTATGATAATAAAATCATAGGAAGTGATGTTAATGATGAAGAATTTGTGGTTGACTTGGAAGGAGAAATTATCAGTTCCCTAGAAGAAATTGCTAGACGCAGAGTTAAGAAGAAAAAGAAAAAACAATTGTTGATATAGTTCGAGAGAGACAGAAAAAAACCCGATGATGACTTTTCCCTGCTAAAAGTGGAATTATAAGAGGAAAATAAAATAGAGGACATTTTGAAACATCAATTATCAAATAATAAGGAAATATGTGAAGCCTTGGAAGAAGAGCTAGTAAAACCCAGAAAAGAGATGGAGAAGGTTAAAGCATTGTATCTCCAAAATCTTCCAAGCATTAAAGCCTCAACATAACTAAACAACATTTTGAGAAAACATAGATCTCCTTTGTTGAAGACTAGTTTAGGCTATGTAAGTGGCTCAAGCAACAAAAAACTAGAAAGAAAAGATCCAGTAAAGATGATCAAGTTCCAAGTCAACAGACAATCAGACCATGTGAATACTTTGCCACCAAAAGATAATAAAAAAAATATAATCCCTGATAAAAAACAAAGATCTCAGAAGATGGAGTAACAAATGCCAAGAACAAGTCCATCCTTCAGGTACCAAAATTTCCTCCATGGTTACTATTTTAACTGCTCTAATTTTGGTCATAAGATTGCAAATTGTCAAATTGAGTTTAGAGACATGCAACTGAGGAGATCAAGAAATAAACAATCTTTGCAACATAGAACTAAACAACCAATGACTAGACAAAGTTGCACGAATCACTTTGACCTATTGAACAATGATCTCGAATGCTGTAACTTTCATAACTTCGGCCACAAAGCTGCAAACTTCCATCTGAAGAATTACAAAGAAGATCCAAGGATAAAACCCCTAGCTAGAAATGCCAACACATGAAAAAAGAAAGATAGTGAAAAATGTGGTCTAGTACTTTCAGCTAAAAAACAAAAGGACCCCTGGTATATAGACAATGGATGTTCCAAGCACATGACTGGAGACAAGGATAATTTTATGTCTATAAGTAAAAGAAAAACAAGAAATGTGACCTTTGGAAATGATGAACCATGTAAAATCAAGGGTAAAGGGATGGTAAGTTTGAGTAATGGAAAAGGAAAATCCTAGGATGTTCTGCTTGTAGATGGGCTAAAACATAATTTTCTCAGTGTAAGTCAAATGTGTGATAGAGGATGTGAAGTGGTGTTCACTTCCAAAGATTGTAAGATAAAGTCTGTAAACTCAGGATAAGTGGTGGCTAAAGGCACAAGGACAAATAATAATGTATATGTGTTGAAAGAATATAGAGAAGAGTGTCATATCAGAAAACATAATGAAATATGGTTATGGCATAGGCGAGTTCGACATATAAACTTTGATCACTTAATCAAACTCAAAAATCTTGAGGCAGTAAAAGATATTCCAAGAATATCAAAGCCACAAGATTCTGTGTGTAAACCCTGGCAAGTAGGAAAGCTAACCAGGACAGAGTTTAAATCCATGACCTCTACTTCAACATAGAAACCACTCCAATTAGTTCATATGGATTTGTGTGGACCATCAAGACAGGAAGGAACAAAGAAGAAAAATTACTTCATCCTGATCAATGATGATTACTCCAGACTCACTTGGGTTTCTTTTCTCAAAGAAAAAGTTGAAGCATTTGAAAAATTTAAAATATTTAAGTCTTTAACTAAGAATCAAACATGCAATAGGTTAAAGGTAGTAAGATCATACATAGGAGGATAATTTATGTCAAGTGATATCAAGAAAATTTGTGATAAACATGGGATTAAGAGAGAATAGACAATCCCGGGAACTCCAAAACAAAATGGAGTAGTTGAGAGGAAAAACAGAACAATTCAGTAAATGGCCAGGTCAATGATGAATTAGAAGAGCATTGGTCAAACCTACTGGGTAGAATTAATACACACAACAATCCATATTCTTAAGAAATCCCACGTTAGACCACAGTGACAAGACACCTTATGAATTGTGGTATGGAAGACCTACTTCAATCAAACACTTCAAAGTCTTTGAGAGTAAGTTCTACATAAAGAATAATAATGAAAACATTGGCAAACATGATGACAAGGATGATGAAGGTATATTATTAGGGTATGCTACAAACAATAAAGGATGCAGATGCTATAATAAGAGGCTACATAAATTGGTTGATTGTATTGACATAAAATTGATGAAGAAATCATTGTATGAGATGTAAGCAGTGTTAAATCAACAACAAAGGATATAGTTGAAATTGAAGATGAACAGGTACAAGAATCAGAAAGAGAATACTCTGAGTCAGATGAAGATACAAATACTCAAGCAGACTCAAATCTTTAGACAACATCAAATCCTTCCTCCATAATTACTCAAAAGAATCATCCTGCAAGTCAAATAATTGGTGAAAAAGGCAAAGGTGTACAAACTAGGAGAAGGATAATCAAAGACACTGACAAATCACATATAGACCTCATATCCATGGTGGAACCCAATAACTTTAATGAAGCCAATAAAGATGTAAATTGGTGAAAATCAATGAATGAGGAACTAGATCAGATTGAGAAGAACAATACTTGGGATCTTGTTTCTCGAATTGCAGATAAGAATGTAATTTGCTCCAAATGGGTGTTTAAGAATAAAATGAACAAGAAATGAAATATTGTAAGAAATAATGCTAGATTGGTTTGCAAAGGGTATGCTCAAATAGAAGGAATAGATTTTGATGAAACATTTGCGCTCGTAGCAAGATTAGAAGCTATTAGAATGTTTCTTGCCTATGTTTTTCATAAGATGTTTAAAGTCTTTCAAATGGATGTCAAGTCATCTTTTCAAAATGGAGATCTAAAAGAAGAAGTCTATTTGGAACAACCGGAAGGTTTCCAACTGTCAGATAACCCTGACTTTGTTTGCAAGCTGAAGAAATCCTTATATGGGTTGAAACAAGCTCCTCGTGCTTGGTACTACAGACTAGATAAGTATCTTCAAGACAAAGGGTTCAAGAGAGGAACAATTGACAACAATCTATATATATAAAAAAAGTATAATTATTTTCTCATTGTGTTGGTCTATGTAGATGACATCATCTTCAGAAGTAATAATGATTCATTGGTACAATGGTTTCCTTTTTCCATGTAGTCTGAATTTGAAATGCCTATGATAGGGGAACTATCATTTTTTCTTGGTATGCAAATTACTCAAAGGTTTGAAGGAATATTTATTTCTTAGGAGAAATATCTAAGAGAAATATTGAAAAGGTTTCAAATGGAAGATTCCACACCTGTGAGCACGCCTATGGTCACTGGATGCAAGCTAAGCAAGGATGATGACTCACCTGATGTTGATCAGAGTTCATATAGGTCTATGATAGGCAGGATATTGTACATCACAACATCTCATCCAGACATAATGCATGTTGTTGGAATGGTAGAAAGGTATCAATTTTCACCTAAATAGAGTCATTTGATAGATGGAAAAATAATATTCAAATATTTGAAAGGAACAATGAACTATGGCCTATGGTATCCTAGGAATCATAATTTTCAATTATCAGTCTATTCATATGTTGATTGGGCCAACTTCATGGATGAAAGGAAAATCATGAGTGGAGGTGCATTCTTCTTAGGAGATTCTCTTGTATCATGGTTGAGAAAGAAGAAAGGTTCCATTTCCTTATTGACTATAGAAGTTGAATACATTGCAGATTCCACTTGTTGTACCCAAGTATTGTGGATGATTTAGACACTTGCATAATTGGAGGTAAAATATACTGCACCGGTCCCAATTCATTGTGATAATACTAGTGCAATTAGTGTGTCAAAGAATTTTGTGTTTCACTCCAAGAACAAGCATATACCCATCAAGTATCACTTCTTGAGGGAACAAGTGACCAACATTTTTGTTTCTTTACATTATATTCCATCCAAAGATCAGATTGTTGATATCTTGACTAAACCGCTTGCAAAATCTCAGATTGAGTATCTATGCCAGAAGTTGGGCGTGAACCAGTTATCAAGCTAAGAGAGTTCATCCTGTCAAGGGGATTATGTGTTGGTTGAATATATGATACCTATGAAAATTACTGCAACATCCCAGGGGGAGAATGTTTTCTTTGACATTGATGTCAAAGGGGGAGAAAAGGTGTGTTCTGTATCCTACAGTTGGAGGTCTAAGAAGAATAGTGCATCCTTTCAAGGTTGCCATCAATTCAAAAGGGGGATATTGTTGGATACATTTCACATTCCTGTCAAATCGGACCCCCCTCGGTCATTACCCCTTACTGCTAAACCCCCCCTCCAAGTAAACCACCAAACCACTCATACATACCACCTCTGCGCTACGACGTCACACTCCACTACCATACTCTACCTCCACCTCCACCACACTACCTACACATCTCACCCATGTTAGGAGACCACCTCATAAAGGACATGTGGAAAACCATGTCATCAAGGACATGTGGAAGACCACGTCAGCAAAGACATGTGGAAGACCACATCAGCAAGTACACATGGCATAATCAAATGATGACAAATGTCAAGAGGAAATTGGCTTGTTCCATGTCAACAAGTGACGTAAGAAAGATACATCTATCCAAGAGATTTACTTCAGGAGTTTCATCACCGAAAAATGTCAAAAGTCCCAAAGTCCCAAAGGATGAAGGTCTGAAGTTTCTCTAAGCCGTCTGATCTAAAGATCACTTCAGGTGCATTCTAAATCATTGATCTAATTCAATGAAAGGACAATGTAAGTGGAAGTGTTAACCGATAGAAAGTGCTCGCCACCGCCTATGACTTATTCAACAGGTGACCACTCTAGAGGAGAATGAAGCAGTGATTAGCCTAAATTCCTGAAGTCTTGAACACCAAAGACCCGAAGAAGACCTTGGCCGTTGATCACTAGGAGGGGTACGTGTCAGAAGATTATGCATTTGGGTGAAAGCACTCTGGGAGAAATGAGTGCATATGACTTGAAACTCTCAAAGCCCGAAGTGTTGAAGTCAATCATGATCATTGTTCATGCAGGAGGGTATGTTTCAATATATCGTTGACTCTGAGTGAAAGAGTTCATGGAAAAGTGAAGCATCAAAGAGTCAAAAAGGTCGAATTTCCAGAGCGGAGGATAGTCATTGGATTAAGGACATATGTCAGTAGATCTTCCATTTTGGAAGATTTCCAGTCAGAAGAAATGATAAGTTGAGATTCAAAATCTATAAAATATGGGGACCTGAAGGAAATATCGATCGTTGATCTAAGAGGGACATGCATCATTCGATTGTCAACTCCAAAAGATTGACGTATGGAGGAAAGAAAGGTTTGAGATTTGAAACTCCGAAGCCTAGATCATGAAATAAATCACAATTGTTGATTTAGGAAGGTTAGATCTGATCCGCAGATCGTGAAAGAACAAATCTAAGCCATTCATTCAGGAGCACCATCAAGATCATGAGATTGATGGTCTTATTGCATTGCGTAGATTGAAGATGCATGAAATTTAAAACGATGAAGGCAGGATGCAATCGAAACCACAGTTTTGGAGAAAGGACATGTGGAGGCTCAAGGTAAATTACGGGGAAAAAATTATTTTTATACAAACCACCTTTGTACGCGCCCACAATCTCCTGGTCACATGAGATCCTCGCCCAAGTTCATATCAAGAAACAAAGCTAACACTCACTAGACCAAGATTGGGAAGTGCCTTTTGAATAGGAGTTTGGTCATCACCGGTGGTCACGTGAAGGAAGGGGCTTAGGATTAAATGAAGCCAAAAAATGACTGAGTGTAACTACCAGAGAAGGCGAAGAGTTGTGACTTCCAAAGAATCCAAAGAATCGCAGGATAACACCTGTTAATGATGAACAGATTCAGGATAACCGCCAGAGAAGATGAAGAATTTGAATGATGATTAGGCAGAGAACTCGATGTGAGTAGGACATGCAAAACAGATAAAAGGACCTGAAGTGGAGATTGAAGGTGCAATGTATAGGATGCAGAGGAAGCAGATAGCATAAAATTCTAAAGAGAATATGGACAGAGGAGTGTGGTGCGCAGGAAGAAAAAGAGCAGAGGATAGAAGCGCAAAGAAGCAGAAGATGAATAGAGCATAGAATTCGAAGAAGGCAGAGGAGACATGGAGATGTAACATACCATATCAAAGACACAACAAGTAAGTAAAAATTTTTATATGGCAAGGTGGTAGGTGGTGCTAGGGAGGACTGTTTTCCTCAGAGTTTCAAGTGGGTGCTTGAACACAGGGAGTTGTAGCTTCCGTCTGGTTGCAGCCAGAAAAACCAGGGTGGTAGGGTGGTGCAAGGGAGAACCATTGTTCTTTGTTATACAGGTTGGTTCCTGTGTGACTGGAAGTTGGTGCTTCCATCTAGTTGGTGTTGGAACTCTAAGGGAGTTGGTGCTTCCTTGTAGTGGGTGCTAGTGAAATCACAGGGTTGGTGCTCTCTATGAGTTGCATCTTGTTAAAGAAGAGGTTGTAGCCTCATTTTGAGTTCGTGCTCAAAGATAGATGATGTACAGAACATAAAAGACTACCTATCATTCTAAGAAGAAGAGGTTTTCTCCCTTTATGGTTTTTCTCATGAATATCTGCCTCTGTGTATATCATATGTGTGATTGATGTTTATTATTTTTGTTGTTCATGACTTGCATAATATTGATGATCACTTGGAGATACACCCCCCCCTCAGTTGTCTTAGTATTTACAACACTTTAATGTTTATACAATGGTTTCTTCAAGACCTAAGCTCTGATACCATGTTTATTTTTCAATAGAAAAGTCTTAAGCATGAATTTCATTCCATTTTATCATTTTACTTAAACCATAAACAATTTGTTGCAGCAACCAAGATCACAAGAAGAAACCAATCCTTTGCTATATTCTTCAAGAGAAATTCCTCCACCACAATAAACACCTAGCACACAAAAGGGTGCTCACAAACCCTATAAACCTAGAGCCCAAGAGAGGTGCACACTTTTCCCAAGAAAAAGTTTTTACTGAAATTTCCAAACTCACACTTGTGATAAAGTTCCTCAATGGGTAATTTACCTTTACTTATATTATACTGAACCTATCAACATAAGTGTCTATTGGAACAAAAGGGCCCACCTCACTAACTCACAAAATAATTAATAATTATCATTTTAATTATATTTTACATTGATTATATGTTACATTAAGGTGGGGTCGACCTGTACCCTTAACATTACAATTAGGGTTGCAGGTAAGTCTGACTCTTGAAAAATATATCAAGGGATCTCATACACCCACTAGTGCTCAACCACTAGGGAAACATCCATAAGGATGTTCATATATCTATCTCACCACGTCTCATAGGAGAACCACACTCATTAGTGCTCAACCACTAGGATCACGTTTACCTGTGCTCGTCCACATGCACGTCCAACTCAATAGATATTTTTTCCCACTGCATTACACAAGAGAGTCAATTGGAGTTCATCATCTCAAATCTCTGCTCATAGGAGGCTAATACATCATTTTCATCTCTATCTCATAACGATGCACCCAACTTATGTGAATTCACACGTTCACCTTGTTCTTAGCCACAGGTATGTCTAATGCATCAGATCTTCTTTATCACAATGTTACGGAGGAGAATCATCTGGAGTTCTTATGAACTCTCTGTAAGAAGGAGGCCATCGCTATGCTCCAGTTATGTCTTATATAGGAACCACACACCCATCTCAAGGGATCTCTCTCATCTCTATGTCATAGAGGATGTCTCACACAGTTTTAATCATCAACATAAGCAGCCCTATATGCGACTGTGTACATTACAAATCACGTATATGTCTATGGATAATGTTCTTTAAAGGTTTCTAACTCAAAAAAGGGTTTCACTCTTGCAGGATGGTGCTAGAGTGGAGAGAAAGAGAGCATGAAGAGGTGGATGTTGCAGTGGAGAGAGATCTAGGGGCCCAAATGGCCTTGAAAAGATGTGGACTATACAAGTTTTGGGCTCTCAAAGGTATGAGGGCTCAAGTGATATTTCTTCAGCTACTTGTGAACTACTGCGATCCAGATAGTGAGACCTTCAACCTTAATGGATAACCATTAAGGATTGAAGTTGAGGACATCTATTTCTTGATAGGATTGTCATATCGGGGTGAGGTGGTCAACCTCAAATCCCGAGGAGCTCGAAGTGGCATTAATATCGAGGATTACATAGCCATTCATTGCATTACAGGGACTGAGAAGGTAGGGATCCAACTCCCAATCAGAGTGATCAACAATATGAGTCTCACGATTGTTGTCCTAGTTTTGACATGGATCACATGATCGATCTCTTTGCACTAGGAATTGAGGCCACTTATGTTCTATTCGATGGAGTGATTGCAACCTACATTGTATGAATGGCGCACCTCACTGTTGGCCGATATGAAGAGCCAGATGAAAAATTGCAAAATGGGTAGAAAGAGGAACTTCAAGTTCTCATCTATATTTTGTAGTTTTTTCTTCGAGTGGGTTCCAGGTCTGGGCCCTAGTGTTGAGATTATTCCACGTGGACCTCATGATCCATCCATGGCATGGTGGACCAAGTTGATGGGGCGTAGGGGGGGTGGTAGGGTGTCGAAACCCTACAACGATGATTTTTTATTCTGGTGGACTCAACAGGTGATAGATATGGATAACTACCATTATACAGGGATAGACTTTAGAGGATATCTAAACAGACCGTTACCACCAGGCTCCACCTATGGAAACATAGGTATGTCAATTTTTTTTAATATATCATTTTTTTGTATTTTTTCTTGGGTACGACTCTTTCAACGTCTCACAAACAACATAGTCTGCTATCATGACACTCGTCTGGCACCACAAGTGTAGATGTCGTGACTATTGTATGATCGTCTGTATATGTATTTTTTAGGGTGTTAGCCCCAATTTTGTACTATAACATCATATTATTTTGAAATATATATAAAAACATAGATCTTCGGCTTTACTTATGTGACAATGTGTACATTGATGAAAATGTTTTATTTTCTTTAGTTATGTGACAAATGTCAATGTACCACAAAATTATCATATGCATCATATACATAATTAAAACTTCTAGGTATGTGATGGTAATTAATAAAATCAAACTGTCTTCCAAAATTTGTACCCATATGAATCGTCAAAGTAGAGTACAGTTACACACACGGTAACCATCGTTCAACTAACTTACTACTAACTGGGATTCCAAGAGAAATTTTAACGAGTGAGTACCATGTGAAATGGCATCATGTAAAATTTCTATAACAATTCTACATTGGGCCACATTATTCATGGATGGCTCTAGGAAAACGCCACCTAAAGACACTAGTAGACCCTCGGGTGATTAAAAATTCCAAACGGTGGAAGCCAAGTTCTGTGTATGATGACTCACCTTGTTTGTGAATCCTAAGTAGACCGAAGACTCCGTTGAAATCTTCCAACCAAGGGAAAACTTGATAAGCAAGATGAAGATAAAAATAAAGGGAAAAGATATATACACTAAAATACATTAGTATACAAAGAGTTACGCCCAATATTGGGGCTCAAACATAATATATTTTCAAATAGATCCTATCCTTGGGCTCAACCAACATGTTCCATTTATAACCTTCTAATTCATAGGCTCCTTTTTCTAAGACACGTCACATGATAGAGGGACCATGCCACATGGGTTTTAAATTTCTTTCCTTGAGTAGTTATTTGGCTTGATCATATAGAACGACCAAGTCACCCTCAACGTACTGTCGAGGACAAACAGACTTATCATATTGGACCTTTAAATATCTTTTTTTCTCTTCGATAGTCGTAGAGGCATCTCAACGCTGCTCATCTAGACTCTCTAGGTGTACTAGGAATTGCTCGAGATCGGAAGTGTCAGGTAGGAGTGAAAATTCCAAGATACGAGAAGGGATTTCACATTCAATAGGTAAGATTGACTCCACACTATGCACTAATTGGAAAGGAGAAAAAATAGTGGAAGTCTTGACTGAGGTTCAATGTGCCCAAAGTGTTGGATAAAGCATGATATGCCAGTCATATTTTCTCTGGCTGACCGTTTTCTGCAAAATGGTCTTGAGAGACTTGTTCACAACCTCTACTTATCCATTTTCCTAAGGGTAGTAAGTGGAATAATGACCATTCTTAAACCCTAGTTTAGATGCTAGTTCTTCCATCATTTCATTATGAAAGTGACTGCCATGATCAGTGAAAATATCACTCTGGATTCTAAATGTGGCTATAATTTGATTGAATATGAAGAAGGAGATAGTATTACCATTAGATTTAACTATAGGAATAGCCTTGATCCACTTAGTAAAGTAGTCTACGACCACGATAATGTGTTGATTCCCCCCAGCTGAAGTCGGGTGGAAATCCATAAATTCCACCCCCCACTTGGTGAAGGTACTGACGGTAATGACTCGATGGAGAGGGGTTGGATGTGAGCGCATTTTCCAAGTGAACCCCTGGCATGGGTGAAAATTATTAACTCATTCGATGCAATATTTAAAGATAGATGGCCAAAAATAACCGACTCACAAAATTTTCTGGGTTGTCCCAAGCCCAGATAGATGACCACCACAAGCCCCATTGTGGCAGTCGTTTAGAACAAACTCAACTTATTAGTGAGTTAAACAACGATGTAGGATATTATCTACTCCTCGACGATATAGAGTGCCACCGATTATTAGATAGTTCTTATCTTTTTATTGTATACGCCATCAATCATCTCACGAGAGATGCCGAGGGAACTTCAAATTTTGAAGATAGAGAACAATATCTCCATACCAGGGGTATGACGATGAGACAAGGAAAATGTGTTCATCCACAAATGAATCAACATGAATAACATCCTCTTCTAATTGAGGAAAGTTGAATATTAACTCTGCAAAAACTAGTGACCTTTTGGACTTCACAGAATCGAAATCAAGATCGAATTATTGTAAAATTACAATGCATTTATTGTGCTTGCCCCAAATGATACGCCTAGTAGGGACATATTGAAATGGATTGACGTCGAAAACAACAATATTTTTGCAAAGAAATATATAGTTTCGTAATTATTGGACTGCGTGAATGGCACCCAAAGCTATCTTTTCAACATGAGAACACTTGAGTTCAGGGCCAACTAAGTTTCGACTAAGATAGTAAATGACATACTGATGAAGCTCGTCCTTCTCCTGATCCAACACCATACCAATCGTCTCTTTGAATGCGGTGACATAAAGCAAGTAA
This sequence comes from Picea glauca, assembly GCA_000966675.3. Lineage (NCBI taxonomy): Eukaryota > Viridiplantae > Streptophyta > Pinopsida > Pinales > Pinaceae > Picea > Picea glauca. The sequence goes on from JZKD02S2433098.1 coordinate 792,375, forward strand.
TATCTGTTGTACTCTGGAGACTTCAACAGAGGCATCGATACCAAGGATTTCTTCAAAGCATCAAAGGATTCTTGGGATCACTCATCCCAGAGAAAAGGTGTGTCCTTCTTCAATAGACACATGAAACCCTTAGTAATATTGGCATAGTTCACTCTAAACTTTCATAAAAATTTATATTTTCCCTATAAAACTTGAAGTTGATGAATAGTGCGTGGGGGAGGCAATTGAAGTAATGCCTCAACCTTTAATGGATCTACCATGATCCGAGTCTCAGAGACTAAAAATCCTAGAATTCAACTTGAGCTAATGCAAACAATGCATTTATGGGGATTCAAATGGATGCGATAATGGCGACATTTTTTAAATAGTAGTCGAAGGTGATTAGGGTGATCCACTCTCTTACGGGAGTGAGCAACAATATCGTTAAGATAGGCTTTGACTATATGATTGAGATCATGAAATGTGAAGGTCATAGCCCATTGGAAGGTTGCTCTGGTGTTCTTAAGGCCAAAAGGCATCTTCCGATATAAGAAAGTACCCCAAGGGAAAATAAATGTCGTATTATGTTGGTCCTCATGTTTAATCTGAATTTGGTTATACCCTGAAAATTCTTCCATGAAAGAGAAAACTTTGCTTCCCACACATTTGTCGAGAATCTGATCGATGAAGGGTGGTGGGTGTTGTTGGGTATTCTACCCTACGAACTAATAATCTAGGGCTCTAAACTTATACGCAGATCATGACCCTTAAGATTTAACTTTTAACCTCCTACCCAAAATCTCAACCCCTTTTC
>JZKD02S2433098.1:801306-843339 GCA_000966675.3 Picea glauca
AAATGTTCAAGTACAAGATGATTCAAAATGAAAATGTCTCCTTGGTATATATAGGAGAATAGGAGGTATAATTATAACTAATGGCCTAAAGCCGACATAAATAAAATAACATTACCAATATAATGTGCCCCAATTAAGGGGTAATGGGCCAATATTAGGGCTTAACATCAGATGTAACCCCAAATGTAGAAACATCCTTCAAAACATAAGGTAGGAGAGACTTGAGGAACCACTCTAGTAGGAATTCCAGGGGTATGCAGGTCTTGATCAACCTCTGTTGTCAATGCCACTCCTGGATGTGATTTGAGATATGAGTGGCTTTGTCCTGTTGTAAGGTCGATAAAATTTCTAAGCCAACATCGTAACGAACCAAAAATTGGAAGTGGTTGAGGAAGACTTAGACCATCTGACTAAAGGTTCCCTATGACCCCCTAGGTAGCTCGATATATCATTTTGCAGTGACCCCTGTGAGGGTGCATTGAAACAATCTTAACTAAATAGAATCTTCGTTAAGGGAATTCAAAGAGGACCAAAGGTGAAAAGTAGTGACGTCATCACCAAGAACCTCACCATTCTTTCCTTTGAATTTTGGAATATCCGAAGGAATATTGGTGGGGACGGGGGGCCATGTTGAATCATGAAAAACAAGATCATTCATTAACTTAGACAAGTCTGGAAGATTGAGTGTGTCCAGAAAAGGGAGATGAGGTTGCGACATTTGGCCCCAAGCTCCTTGGAAATATTGTTGCTGGGGAATCACAACCCATCCAGGGTTCTAGTAAGCACTTTGGCCCTATCTAGGATTGTAAGACCCTCTTCCGGACTGATTCATGAGGGGTTGGTTGGGAACCAATCCATTAGGAATGTTCTGATGAGGGTTGTAAAAACTACCCCCAACCGGATTGGCTCCAGGTTGGGGGTTTCCCAAGGTATGAAATTGAACTCCTCTGGGTGTGAATCTGGAGGATAAAGGTGGTTTTGTCATGCTGAATGTGTTGGTCGGAATCGAAACAGAGGAGGTGGTTGTAAAGGATGTACCATAAGAAGTAGCTTATCTTCCAGGATGGTTACTCCATCTAGAAGCACTAGGAACATGATTAGGCCCGGGGTTGAAAGGAGGAAAGCCTCCAACTATAGAATTCATTTATGGGACATGGATACCATGAAACTAGAATGGCGTATGTGGAGGAGTTATTCCCCCAAGTCCAATGCTAGTATTCAAACTAGACACTGGGATGGAGGTTGAAAATTGTGATGTGAAATTAGGCATATCATAAGAAAAAGAACTAGAGGCCATAGGGATGGATTGATCATCATATCTCAACGAATGAAAAAGGCATCTGAAGGGTTTCGTGGCTATAGATTGAGTATTCACTATAGGATGGGAAGAGGTAATGATAGGCACCTCCGAAACTACAACCATTATGGTTGAAGATGTCAAAGAGGTACCATTAACTATAGTAGGTATGGTAGTTTAAGGACTCCCAATATATTTCTAACTTGATTGAGTACTCATCCTTGTATGATCACAAGTCTGATAAGTGGAGGTGTGTGTACCACGTTTGATAACTTTACGCCTTTTAGAAGGGAAACACTCAAAATGTGGTGGTAACTATAACAAGAGGCGAGACCCACGGGGAAGATGGTCTAGCTCCACGATGACTCAAGACTCGAGATATAAAAAAACAAATCCTAAGGCCAACTATTAATCAAAGAGCACACCAAAACAAAACAAAAGGCCAATATGCACACAAAGAAGATAAAGTGGCTGAAAGGGGTCTCCCTCCCTAAAGTAGGTATTCCTCGACTAGGAGGGCCACTAGAATCCTTGCTAAAGATTGAAGGTATCAGAATCAATTATAAGGGCCCTCGTGGGCTTAACAACTAGTCAGTCAGAACCCCTCGGAGAGGTAATCCTCCATAAAGGTTGTGTGTTGTCCAACCCTTATCTGACCTAGGGTACTTGCACAATAACCCTTGCAAGTAACCGATGTGGTACCTATGTCAAGAAAATAATAAACCACAATATAACCAAGTGAAAAATCATAAGTCGGGCCCATCATATGGGCAGAGTAACATGATCCCCATCAATAATGTCAGAGTAATAAGATCATGAAACTAGTGATGTTATGACACAACAAGTAAAATAAATGAATATAAATACAATGCAAAGTCCTAACTTCAATTCCCAATAAATGATATGCTTTTCAAAATTCAATTTTCAATTTAGTTATGTAGTTCCAAATAAGATGCAATATTTCTTTACATGTACTGAGATCAATAATAAAGACTCAAAACATCAAATGCCAACAATGCAAAATGCCTAATATTTTTATATTTTCAATATAAAAAAAATGAAAATGCAAGGAATGAACAAGATCTTGATATAAAAACTCTATTGTATGTAAACAGAGACAAACCAAGTAGGATATCAATAAGTAAACACCCATCCTACGATGCAAGGACAATCAAATGAAAAGGATGATGAGAAAGGCATCGCCCAAAAATGTAATCAAATAAAGGTTTACTATCATTCCACAGACACTTAACAATCATAACAATGACCCAAGAAGACTCAACAACCATCAAAACTTACCCAAAAAACATCAAACCCAAGAACCAAGCAAAAAAGGATGATGTACATGTCTGTTTAGGAGAAAAGTGTGTATATATGCCTCTTGCAGAATGAAAACATGTGTATGTATGCGAATGTCAGGTAAAAACCCATGTATATGTATTAAAATACAACCAGGCTAAGGAGAAGGATAAGAAACTCAGACTCATAATGAAAAAAGGTTGTCAAGAAGTCATACGACAATAAACTCAATATAAACGATATAAATCACAGGAGAAAAACACTCCAAACCTCGAAAAGAAGATTTTTGTCCCCAGTATGGTCAGCTATTCTGTTACACAAAAAATCTCTCTATGGCTAGGGCTAAACCACAATAGACAAAAATGACTGCAGAAATCAACTCTAATCTTAGGTATGCTATATAAACAAATATTCTAACAAGACAAGATACAGAACCTATCTCGTCCAAACATTCAATAAAGTCCGACGTTGAGCACTTGAATCAAAGAAATACACCTGCAACTTGTCCTCAATAACCAATAAACGCAAGCATATGGTGATAATATATAATGTTACCACATTCAATAGCATAATCCATCAACATTCATAAAAAATATTCCCATGGAATAACAATTCAAATATTTTCAATATATTAATTGGATGAGAAAAGAGAATTTCTATTAAAATGTAATCAACATAAGTGATTGAATTACAAACTTTCATGTTGGCATGGTTCATAATCGAGAAACCAAGTCCCTTCCACTTGGGCTTCCACCACTTCAATCCTCCACCAAAGGCAAGCTCATATAAGAGAGACAATGAGGTTCTCAATCATGTAGGGAAGAGCTTGGGGGTTGAGCAATGTGTTCAGACTTAAAAGGATAAAGCTATGTAGACTCAATATGAAGTGAATAATTTCTCCAGAATAACTTTTCTCTCAAAGTTGAATTCTTCTCCTCTTTTCCATAGCTCGGATTTGGTCCATTTATAGACTTCAAGTGGAACTGGAGGGCCGATTCAGAACATTTCCAGTATATGGAAGGTCAAGGATGATGGATCTCGTGACGTGACATAGAAACCCAACACCATTTTTTAATTTTGGGTATAAAACCCAATGTACGCGGGTTTTAGTGGTGCAACCTACGTATACACATGATTTACAATAGGTAGGGCATGTATATGTGGAAAAATAATGTTTTTATCTCTAGGATTTTCAAAAAGGGACTTCAAATCTGCATAGGGAAATGGAACAAGGTCTTGTGAGAAAATTTTCATAAGGTGAGGCAAATCTTGCTATAACAGGAAGCAACAAATTTCAGATGGTAGGAGCGAATAATGCTAACAATGATGAAGGAGTGATCGAAAATGAACTAATTTTCCCCCAAATATAGGTGCATATTCCAAAATTGACACTTGTCATGTTGGGAACTACATGCCCCCCCCACATAGTGATACGTTCCCCCTTAGGGACTTAGGATAAAATGAATATCCCATACTTTAGACTTTAGGAATATTAATAAAATATTCCTTTGGGCTTAAGCCCCCTTAGATTACCCCCTTTCCTAAAATATTATCTCCCTTACCCCTTTCTAGTGGAGTTTAGTCCCCCATCTCTTTTGTTTGGTTGGTCTGCATGAAGTGGTATACTTATTTATTAATATGAGTATGATTTACAATTACAATATAGGAACAAGGACCTTTAGCATCTAAGCTCCCTGGTCTAGTAATCATATAATAATTCTATCCTATAATAACCTGGCTCACCAACCTATAAAACACAACATATATACAAAGGTTCCCTAGCCTTAAGATCACACACTCAATCCAGTGTGGGAAAAACTATAGAATGTGCACACTCTTCTTTTGGTACGAGATTCCCGTGCACTGACTCAATGCATGTAGAATCGGACCAAAGACACTGTATCATCATCTTACCATCTTATAAGCATATTTTCATTTACATTTACAATTGGGGTTCATCCTAGGGGTATTACTTCCCCCCCCCCTTATTTATGCACTGTCCTCAGTGCATTATATACCATGTACAATTCAAAATTCCTCAAAAAACTCCATGTGTTTTCTAATGAATCTTGTTATACACCCGGTGCTCTGCTTTCAAGGACCAAATCATGTATTCATTCCGCAACTGGAAGTCATTTTCTCTATTCCATAGAGATGCTTCATGAAAGAATTCAACTCATTGTTCCTTTTGGCACACCCTCATTATGATAGCTGCCATGCCATAAGCATCCTTGAGTTGGATCTTCCTTGTTGCACTCACGCTTCTAGGCTCAAGTATCCATTCACTTATACACATGCCTTAACGATCCATCTTTCCAAGGATTTCACACACAAGGAGAACGCCAACTCATTACCATAACCCTACAAAAGTTCTACATTTATAGGGATCCAATGTTTCCAACAATAGTTGTTCTTTCCAAGCATGTCAGCCATAATAAATATTAACTCACTTGTATCACCCACATACAGTTATTATGAGAGATTATTATAAAAAAATCATTTTAGATATTCAAATTTATTCCATAAAGGAAATCCATTATTCCCAAAATACGAAATTATGTCTCATAGTTTTCTTGGTTGTTGCAATAACATGTAGTATTTTTATCATGGCTGTGTGCATTATCACAGTTGAGACCACTTTTCCTACAATCTTTTCTAGCTGGAATTCAACCAACAAAATATCGGTATGTCGTGCACCATAAATTATATTGTAATACTTACAAAATCTCATAAGCAATTCCAGAATTGTCCACACTTAAAAATTTCCATCACGAGCTATCAAGTAATTTATTAAATGGAATAAAATTACCACTCTATGAATATGCATGTTCACAATTAATATCAGTAAGTTCATTATACTAGTTTTTGAACATAAAATTCTTGTAGTCAATGCTCATGTGACTACTTGACTTGCAAATTTCTTGTTGCAATGTCTAACAAACCTTGAATTGTCTTCAACTCCGTGAGTGAGTAATAATTGTAACATTTCAGTTGTTAGCATAATTATTTCCATCAAATAACATAGAGGAATACCTTTACAAAATGGCATTCAAGAATAACAATTCTATCATGCACAAGTGCAACTCTACCACTTACTATCCACAAGTGCAATTGTCAATGCATATATATTCATTGCATCATTCCATTGATTTTCATAATGATGTATATATAAGTCATGTATCTCACCGTTGGTAAACTGGAAATATAGCCAATGCCTTCACACATTCTCCATACACTTCATATTTTCTTCTCAATTATTTGGATGTCTTCCTTTTCGACCCGAACACTACACCAAGAATATAAGTCTGTGGTGTTCATTAGTGTTAGCAAAAAAGTTGCAGTCCAATTATTATTTAGAAGTAGTAAGTTCATTGGATATTTGTTTGGTACATATCCTTTCCATAACCATACATTTCCATAAACACCCATGTCATGTTCTCATACATGACTATCTTTTCTGGCATCCATTCCTATAACAAGTTCATACCTTTTATGGCCTTGGTTATTAGCTCATAACCAATTAACATGGCATGTCTCTATGTTAGTGTATGCATTCAAAAGCTAAAAATATTTTAGAATTATTACAGGCATCCAACCTTTACCATGCCTAGTGGTATTTTATTCACATCAATACATTCAACTATTACAATAATGTGATTTTATAAAATAAAACTGGCTGAGGAAATTCTTACCTAAATTCCCTTCATCAATTATGCAATAAGAGTACATAAAACTTATACCTGCATAGCTTAAATTAAATTAATTTAATTCTACCTAGATAGTTGATAACAATAGAAGCTCCCATGCTTCTATTATAAGACTTACAATCCACTCTTCATCTTTATGTTTCTTCCTTCCATATGCATCAACATTAGTAGCAACACTTGCAACATGCAAGAATTCACTCTTTCCTAGTACAACAACCACCATTAGCAGCTTTCGTATTAATATATATTCAACAATAGATTAATCCTAGTATTATTATTTTTTATATGTATATTAACAAATTGGAATTCATCAATTCATATTTGTATGCACTAATAATGCATCATTTGCATGCTCCTAAATTCATTTGCATGTCAATTTCCTGTACTATGTACGGATTTCCAACAAGCCATAACATAATTGTTGCTATAGTAATTGCAACAACCTGTTTCTCCCTGCATCACTTTTCTTTGTTGTTCCTAGAAGTCTTCACTTCTTCCCGGATTCCTGAATCTTCTTGTGTTCTTACAAAAGAAAACAATGTGCCTGATTTCTCTCTATCTTGAATACTTTTCCATCCCAACCTTTCTTATCTACTTTGCACACTTGTAACCATATATTATGCTGATATTAATTTTCTGCATTCCACTATTACTTGGATCCCTGTGATCCAACTCCTACATGACCAAATTACATTTCTAGTCATGCTCTCTAATTAACCTTGGATATTTAATGCCAATTTATTTATTGAAACAAAATGATTCAACCTTTCCTTGACTGAACATATCAAAACTTGGATTTTCTTAATGAACCATTACTTTCTCATGTCCTAACCCATCTAATTTCAACCTAGCTAGCATAATCAACTTCCATCATGCCATATTGATGCAACTATGCCTTCTTCTCCATGTTTTAATCCATTTGGATTAACATCCCAATGTACCTTGTCAATCCACTCATCTCTTGGGAATGTACTCAACAATCCTTCCCATTGTTGTTATAGTTCCTCAAATGTTGCATATGACTATGTATAACTTGGTATCCATCTATTGGTACCTTTAAACTATCTTAATACATTTAGCTTTGAGTAATTCCTCTGCTAGGAGTTTTATTGCATCATTACAGATCCAATATTTCCACAGTATATTGTTTTATGCCTCAACCGACATTGATTACTTATGTGCACCTTCATTTATTTACCCTTGAAGTGATTCCCTTCATACCATGCTTCCACTGTGAACTTTGATAAACATAGGGGAAGAATTACAATATAATTCCATAGCTAATCCATGGATATGATGCACTCTTTATCGATATATGCATTAAGACTCTCTCTTTATCTGATTACTATAATTCTGATAATCAATTCCTTTTATAATAGATCTGATTCCAATGTATTGCTTAATCTGTATACTAGTTTCTTTGGGAGTGAATGGACTTTCACTATTTCATTCACTACATGATCTATTCCTTTTCCTAGATTCCATTGAGTATTTGACTAACATGAGTGGACTTCCTGTAGTGGCTTTCCAAGACTTTATGGTTGCACTTAGATTCATACCTTAACATTTTGTAGTCTTGGATTTTGATCATCCTATGAAATATTTTTTTTTCATAGAACTCTTTTCCTCGGTACCTCTTCTTATATTTAACTAAATTTCAACCTTCTCACCTGTTATGAACTAAATTTCCTTAAATCTGCAAAATGTGCAGCCAACAAAATTTGTTAGGCTAAATAATTTAACAAATTTATGAAATTATGTACAATCTTGTTCCAATAATGCATCTTAATTCCTACTTATTATATCTTGTGAAAATTAACTTCCCAAATCAATTTTATGGGTGGACACTTAGAATCCTATATATAAGACCTTTCCAATGACTACTCCCTTTCTCAATTCTGAGTCTTGAGAAAAATTTTATGGTCATTTGAAAATTTTCCATTAATTCTTCCCATGTCTTCTACTGTTGTAGCCTCTTGGATGTTGTGCGTGGTCTTCAATTTGTCCTTTTTGTGAGGGAAATCCTTGTACACGTGATCTTATTTGAATCCCCAACATTGGATAGATGGTCTTCCCCTTTTTCCCAAGGATATTTGTCTCTTGGATTCATCCTTAGCATACTGGTCTTGATGATTTTTATTAGGGATATTTATATTGAAAGGAGGTTTGAATCCCTTGCTCCTTTGATCAGATTTATGCTTCTTCTTCTCATTCCAACATTTCTAAATGTATTCCCTACTCTTTCCTTGCTAATACAGGTACTTAACCTTTCTGATGGTCTCAGTTAAAGTTATGTGATGCAAACTCCCACCCGTCATAGGGGGATCGCGTGACCTCCTAGTCTTAGGATCTTCTTCTGGAGCTGAATTAGATCTCGGATCTATGCTAGATCCTCTCTTAAAGTACACATGCCATTTTTATTTCTTTATGCAGGTCCAACAAAACCTGCAAGTGCTTTACTCTAAGCCTCTTTCATCTAGAATCAAAACCACAAGTGCTAGCTCCTTTTATTTGGTGGAAATCTCACATGACCATAGGATAGAACAAAGAGCTCAAATAAAAGGAACAATCCAGAGATCTGGGACTTCAAGGCTCCATGAACATTCACCTTTTAAATACTCAAATCTTCAAGGGTGGTTGCCAGCCAAATTTGGTCATAAAGTGACTTTGACCAGTGGGTGTAGGTCTTCTCCCTATCCTTTTTCTCTCCAAACTCTTATGGCCAGATATGATGGCGGGCAGGGATTCCTTCCCTCCTCCATGATCTATGGTGGAGATTCACTTTGAAAATCTAGGCCTTAGGACTTTCCATGAATCCAACACATAAATATACCAGACTGTCGAATTAGAAGACTCCTTAACAGTTCAGGGATCACCAGTCAACACTTTTCTCCTTGATCTACGACTAATATATAATCCAAGACTCCGGTCTTCAGAAGTTTCCCAAATTCAACACACACTACCTCCTTGCTAGCCGAATGCTAAACAGAAATCAACGGCTCACATTCCTCCCACAACCAATGATTGTGATTAAATTTGGTCTTCGTGCTTCGAGGATTCTCTCTCACGATGACCACCACACTCCTGAATTGTCCAACGTCGAACTGAAATCGATGACTCACACTCCTCCCACAACCAACAACTATGATTAACTCTGGGCTTTGGGCCTTAGGGATTCTCACTCCAGACAACCACCACACTCACAAACTGCTAAACGGTGAACTTAAATTGATGACTCAGACTCCTCCCACATCCAACAACTATGATTAACTATGGAATTTGGGCTTTGCGACTTCTCTCTCCAAACGACCACCACACTCCTGAACTGTTGAACGTCGAATTGGAGAAGGGAAGAGATCTACGTCTAGGACTTTCATTTGATCAACAAATAAGATTAAATCAGGTACTTCAGATCTTTAGGACTTTTCAAACCAAAATAAATTTCACCCATAATCCTTCGGATAAGTGAATTTTTGAATACTTGAAAATATACGGACACGTGTACCCAAAAACCGACGGTCGAGATTTACTCCAGAATTTGGGACTTAAGGGAATTCTCCACTCCGCATAACCACAACCAATTTCTCCTAGAGTGTCGAATCATAGAACAACTCGGGGATCTAATGGTTGACACTATTCTAGTGATCTATGGTGTAGATTCACTACAAGACTTTGTAGCTTCGGGGATTTGTCCTCCTGGCGACACAAGGGTCAATTTTTCCCGAAGTGTCAAATATCCAAATTGTGAGATCTATGGCTCATGTTCCATGATGGAATGTATAGCTAAGATACACTCCTCTTTGACCAAGAATTATGGCCCAAGAAATACGATCAAAGGTTCTCATTCTCTTGCACTTAGATCCAATGGCTAGGATATGATCTCCTCTTCCATGTTTTCTCCTCTCACCTAGGTTTGATCCAATGACCCAGATCTAATCTTGGAACCTGTTAGCACTCTATAAATTTTGTTCGACAGATAGAAAAACTATAGAGGTAAATGTTTCAACCTACTTTAGAGTTGGGAACTAGGCTGCTAAACTCAGAGAGGGCTCTCTCGTGTCACTTGATATATCTTTGGAAATTGGTGGCTAGATTTAGTCTGTTTTGGGGTTTTTTTATAAAGTTATTGGTGAGGAAGGGGAAGGACACTTAGGGCTATGGAGTTGAAATTTTGAAAATGAATGAAAACAATGACTGGATGGTAGAACTCTCCAGAGGATAAAGGCTAAATGAGTCAATGAATCTGAGTTGTAAATTAAGTTTAATAAAAAAGTAGGAAGAATGGGAAAACAAATAACTGCATCAGAGCATTACTGAAATGTGTTCTGAATTAGCTAGGAAGAAAATTACACAGTTTAAATTGCTTAAGCCGAGAGCATCACAAGATGAATTCTGGGATTTTAACTCTCCAATTTAAATAGAATAAAATGGAAATGGAAATAAAGAACATGTGAAATACATAGAATGAAAGGAGTCAAAACTCATATCACCACCATTAGAATCTTTTCATATAGACTTCAAAATCTTATGCATATGTATTCAATTTAGCTCCAGAAAATTAAAGTAGGGTTTAGAAACAAAAAAAAGGTTCCCTTGCACTTCTACCAACATTAATTCATTCAAAACTTCTAATACGTATACAATTCGATTACAATGGCTGAACCAAAACATTTCAGCTTCTAAAACTAATTACAATAATTTCAACTGACAATCTTGGCATGTGAACCGATTTTCAATGATTAACAAAAAGTATTTCAAAAACTAACGTTTGATTTATCTGACTGCTCGCCTTTCATCCTTGCCATCTGTCTTGCTCTGACCTTCTATCGAACTCACCAATGTGGTGACACCTAGAGGCTACTTACTGGTTCCTGGAAAACTGTATTTTTCCTTACCTAGCCTCCCTATCTCTTTCCATTATAAGTCCGAAGGAATCTCATAATCCATCATTTCTTTTATCAAGATCTCCAAGTCGATACAAGTAGCATAACTCATAGTTGGCAACTCGATCTTCATGGTCTTAAACTAATTTAAGATCTCAAAGTCTGTGGTCAAATATTCTACCAGACTTGGTCCTTTCAAGCTTTCCTCCAGGCCTTCAAATTTGGAATGATCCATTCTGCATTATGCGAGGAGGGAGTTGTATTGCTATAGGTCGTATAATTTTCCTTTACCTTCCCAAAATGATGGGAGGCCTTTTATAAATAATTTCTCAAACAGATCCTTGAATTCTTGTATACTCTTCTCTATCTGTGCGGATTTGGTCTAAATTGACTTGAGCAAATTGTGCTTAGAAATGATCCTCCTGGACCAAATGATTAGTGTAGTCCTATGTTTGACCTGAATCATCTAAAGTTCAGTAGTAGGAACATAATTCAACAAATTTATAACGCTCTAGGCCCACTCTGAGGGATATTTTTCCAGTGTCTCATTCACCATGGTACATATTCTTCGAGCGGTGATAGCCATTCTATATTTGTCATCTATGAAATTCAAGTACACCCTGAACTTTGCATCTTCAACAACAATGGAATCCTATATTACATGTTTAGCTCCCTGCAAAAGTCCTTTACCTTTCAGCCTTGTTTTCAACATGCCCAGTCTTTCTTGCAAATGTTGATTTTCCTTTTGGAACTGGGCCATCTTCTCATTTTTCATTTTCATTTCTTGCTGCAACTTTTCTATATATCCCTTAAGACTCTCGATTTCTCCTTCTTTCAGGCTAACGTGGGACATAGTCTGGATGATATATTTAGTGTTTCAATAAGCTCCCATTGTGCCAGGTACAAATGCCTCTTTGTTTGATACCTCTACCTATGATCCAGGAGGATATCAGTGGCCACCCACCTTTTCTAGCTGGCTCAAAACAACTTTCTAGCAATTTTGATAATTTACTATTTTTAGCAGTTTTTCGAGTCTTGAACTTCCGAAGTCGTTTTGAGGCCCTAAACGATGTTTTCTGGGATAGGTTATGGTTGCAAAATTTCATTCTGAAATTTTGTGCAACTGTTGTAGTCCTCAGATAGATCTTTTCGATGGGCTATCATACGCCTAAAACGGAGAACGTATGCAAAAGTTACGACCCCGGGAAGTTGATGTACTGACTTACCCAAACGGGGCCCACATGACTTTTGGCGCTTCATCTCCTAGTGTTAGGTTTTTGGATGTTTAGGGTTTTTGAAACTCCTATTTATTGTAAAAAGTCCTTGAGAGCCTCATTTTAATCATCTTCTTGCGAATGAGCACAGTGGTAACATCTCTTCTCAGAGATAAGCCGCCACCATTCCAGCAAGCTTGTTTTCCGTTGCATTTTACAGTTTCAGCTTATTTCCTTATTGAATAGAAAACTTGTTTTACTATATCTTTGTTATTTTGTAAGCATTTTATAATAATCTGTAGTCATTTCATTCTGCTCATAAAATCAAGATCAGTGGTATCAGAGTGGTCTGCTCCTTGTCGTCTTAATGCATGTCCCCAACGAGGTCAGAGTACAAAGATTTGGGTCTCGAGCTTGTTTATCTTGAGGACAAAAGCTCTCTCACACCTAAGAGACCTCTCATGGAAGGAGAAAAGAAAGATGACGGGACAGGAGATCCTTTCAAACTATTGATTGAGGAATCCCTCACACAACAGAGGAACGAGATGATGGATAATTTCGCACAAATCCTTTGGCGACTACCAAAAGGCGATGCATCTTCTTCGAGCAGAGGCACCGCCCCCTTCAAGGTACAAATAAACTTTGATATTCCTATATTTGAAGGACAGATAGATGCAGATGTTGTAGACAAGTGGTTGAATCTACTAGAAGGGTATTTCTCTGTCCATAACTTTTCGAATAGATAAAAGATTACTTGTGCGCTCCTCAAAGCCGTTCCCCATGTCAAAGATTGGTGGGAAACTTTCTATGAGCAAAAGGAAATAGAGGAACCCTCATTATTTATAGTCATGACCACCTGGGAATCCTTCAGGGATGCTATTAAGGAACAATACTACCCTGTCGGAAGTTATTATGACTTGTATACCAAATGGAACACACTGTGAAAAGAAAGAGACCAAGTAGTGTCGGATTTCACAAATATCTTCCATACCTTGCGCACCAAGCGGGGTATCAAAGATTCAAAGAGACATATGGTGCTCAAGTATTGCGGTGCTCTGCATAGATACATCCAGTCTGAAATGGAATTTATGGAGATCTCATCCTTGGGGGTGGCCTACCGATATGCCGTCAAAATCGAGCAGAAGCTCAAACAAAAGATGCGACAATTTAGGTCGGGGAACCCCTCACAACAAAAGCCAGGACAAAGAAAAGATGGATAGTATCAAGACAACTAGTCCAAGCCGCAAACAAAGAAGGAAACGGGAAAGACAAAGAAAGATACCGGGAAGTGGTGCGACTTCCATAAGAGCCCTTGGCATAACACTGCTAATTGTCACTCAAAGCCGACGTTGGTAGCCGAAGTGAAATCCTCTGAATCAGATGTGGGTTCTGACTTTGAGTCAGAACTAGAAAAGGAAGATAGATCAGTGACGCAGAACCCAGTGTCACCGTTTCTACCACCAAGCTCCACCATGGTGAACCAGATGAGCCATAAGAAGGAGAGTGCCTCTTCGATTCATAGATGTGGGTAAAATACACCCCACTGCACTTCATCATTGATAGTGGTAGCCAAAAGAACCTCATCTCAACAGAGGTCCTAAAGCAGCTGACCCTGCCGAAAATGCCACACCCACAACCCTACACCATTCGATGGCTCCGCCAAGGAAGTGATCTTCATGTCATCCAACAATGTCGACTGTCATACAACATCAACACCTTCAAAGACGAGGTATTGTGTGATTTTTCTCCTCTCAAAGTTTGCGATGTTCTTTTGGACCAACCTTATTTATGGAAACATCATGTTGTATATGAGTCTAGGCCTTGTAGTGTTATTATTACTTTGAACAGGAAATTGTACAGGATACCTGAGGCTGTCCCACTTAATGCTATTTCCTTGATCTCTACTAAGCAATGCAGGAAGGTCATCTCTTAGACGAGGAATTTTGTCTTCTTCATGATTCACTCTCAGAATGAGAGAAAAATCATAGCCACATCTAGGGTCTCTGTGGCTGACCTCTCCACATAGCAGAAGCAAGTAGTAGATAAGGTCATGTAAGAATACTCAGATGTTTTCTCTTCACCTACCGGGGTACCTTTGCATTGTCAGGTCAAGCACCCCATCGATCTGACCCCCGACGCATTGCTGCCCAATGGGACAATCTATCGCCTCCCTCTATTAGAGAATGAGGAGATCAACAGATGGATCCAAAAATTACTCCACAAGGGGCACATTAATCCTATCTCATCACCTTGCGGGAGCCCAATCATGTTGGTATATAACAAAGATGGAGCTTGGTGACTTTGCATTGATTATTGGGCTCTGAATAAAATCACAGTCAGAAATCGATACCCGATTACCCAAATCGATGACCTCCTTGGTCAACTCATGGGGGCCAAATACTTCAGTAAGATTGAACTAAAGTCTGGCTACCACTAGTTCCTGATAGAATAGACAGATGTATGGAAGACTGCCTTGAAGTCAAAGGAAGGCCTTTTTGAATGGTTGGTCATACCCTTCGTCTTGACAAATGCTCCAACCACTTTCATGAGGATGATGGATGATATCTAGTGACCATTCACCAATACTTTTGTAGTGGTGTATCTTGATGACATTCTCA
The DNA here is from genome assembly GCA_000966675.3 of Picea glauca. Lineage (NCBI taxonomy): Eukaryota > Viridiplantae > Streptophyta > Pinopsida > Pinales > Pinaceae > Picea > Picea glauca. The sequence goes on from JZKD02S2433098.1 coordinate 816,325, forward strand.
TTTATAACAAGACTTGGGCTGAACACTTGTAGCATATTCAATAGGTTTTGCACACCCTGCGGCAGCACAAGATATACGCCAACTTGGAAAAATGCTCCTTCAACATGGACATGGTACATTACATAGGGTACATCATTGATCAATATGGTGTACATGTGGATCCAGCCAAGATCCAAGCCATCCATGACTGGCCAACCCCAAACACACTCACTGAGCTTCGAAGCTTCTTCGGCTTTGCCAATTTCTACCATAGGTTTGTGTTGCGATTCTCCCATATTGCATGGGCCCTCAGCCAAATAACTAGGGGTGGTGGTAAGGCGAAATTTACATGGGGCCAACCCCAATAACAAGCGTTCGATGATTTGAAGAAGTGTTTGTGCTCAACCCCAGTACTTTCACTACCATACCTACAACAACCCTTTGAGATTGAGACCGATGCTTCAGACTATGCCGTGGGTGTCATTCTCATGCAGCATGGCCACCCCATGGCCTATCATAGTGTGACACTATCAGATGTTGTCCGTAAGTACCCTACTTATGACAAATAAATGTACTCCATTGTGCAAGACTGATGCCAATGGAGACATTACATTCTTAGGAGGGAGATAGTCATACACAATGATCAAAAGACACTGCAGTTTATACAGACACAAGGAAAATTGCAAAATGACCACCATCAAAAGTGGTCCACACACTTGCAGTGATTCCACCTCAACATCAAGTATAAAATAGGAAGCACCAACCACATCATTGATTGCCTCAGAAGACCACCAGTCGTGACACTCACCACAATGATAGACTCCTGTGGCCATGAGACCTCTGGATGGCCCCAAGTCTATGAGACAAACCTGGACTTCACCACCACCTACCAAATGTTGGGTGCAAAGGCAGTTGTCGATAATTTCCATCTTTAGGATGGGTTGTTGTGTCGTCTGGGCCATATATGTGTTCCCTCAAGTGAACGAGTGAAGTTGATCTAGGAAGCCCACTACAGTCAGGTGGAAGGACACTTCGACATCGAAAAGACAGTGACAATGCTACATAAACATTTCTATTGGCCAAAACTTAGAAAAGAGGTCAACAAGTATATCAGGTCTTGCACTACCTGTGTTATTGCCAAACCAACCACTAAGAAACAGGGCCTGTACACCCCTCTTCCTACTCCTGACAGACCATGGGAATCCATATCAATGGACTACATGTCAGGCCTCCCATCTACCAAGTGGGGAAATGACTGTGTTTTTGTGGTTATCGATTGCTTTTCTAAGATGGCAATTCTGGTTGCTTGCAAGAAGAGCATCACAACAAAAGCCACTGCCAAGCTCTTCTTTGAACAAGTCTGGGCACATTTTGGAATCCCAAAAACCATTGTCTCAGATTGGGATAGTTGATTTCTCAGGACATTCTGGTCAAGCCTCTGGTCACTGCTGAACACCAAGATCACCAAATCCATGGCCTTCCACCCCCAAACAGATGGCCAAACTGAGGTCGTAAATCGAATGATCATGCATATCCTGTGCATGTATAATTCCAAGCACCATCAACACATGGGATGAGAGTCTTCCCTATGTCCAACATAGCTACAATTGAGCCCTACATAGCTCAACTAGACACAACCCCTTTCAGGTGGGCTTGGGATTCCAACCATTGGGTCTCATAAATGTTGCACTTCCCCTTGCAGTCACCTCAACCGAGGCCTCTCCTGCTTCAATTGAGTCTGACAAAGCCACCCGGTTCATTGAGAGGATCCAACACATCTACCAATAGGTTCAGGATATCCTACAGAAGTCCAATGACAAGTACAAGAAACACCATGATCAACATCGGGTTCCACATAAGTTTCAGGTGGGCGACAAAGTTTGGTTGCACTTGCAAAAATAATGCCTTACAGGAACCCATCGAAAGCTTCGCCCACTCCATTATGGGTTGTACAAAATCACCAAGGCTATGGGGGATAATGCTTTTGTGCTCAACATTCCTCCTTTCCTTGGCTTGCACCCAGTGTTCAACGTGGACCTCCTTCAGCCTTATTTCCCACCATTATTGGACACCTTAGACATACAAGAACAGATGACACCAATAGAGCTCAACCCAGAATGCATACAACAAGAATCCATTGATCATATTGTGGAAACACAAATCAAGGGCACTCGACAACAAAGGATCCAACTTTATCGAGTCGTCAAAGAAGGGCAACTCCTGCACCAAGGCAAGTGGCTCACCCGAGGCCAAATTCAGCAGAAATTAACTCATCTAATGGGGGAACTCAATGAAATGGAGACCATTGCTTCCTAAGGATGGAGGATTGATCCATTTGGATATCGGTGGCCACCCAAATTTTCCATTTGGCTCAAAATAACTTTCTAGCAATTTTGATAATTTACTATTTTTAGCAGTTTTTCAGGCCCTGAACTTCTAGAGTCATTTTGAGGCCCTAAACGACATTTTTTGGGGTATGTCACGGTTGCAAAATTTCATCCTAAAATTTTGTACAACTGTTGTATTCCTCGAATAGATCTTTCCAACAGGCTATCATATGCCTAAAACGGAGATCGTATGCAAAAGTTACGACCCCGGGAAGTCCATGTACTAACTTACCCAAACGAGGCCCACATGACTTTTGGCGCTTCATCTCCTAGGGTTAGGTTTTTGGATGTTTAGGGTTTTTGAAACTCCTGTTTATATTAAAAAGGCCTTGAGAGACTCATTGTAATCATATTCTTGTGAATGAGTGTAGTCGTCACATCTCTTCTCAGAGATAAGCCACCACCATTCCAGCACGCTTGTTTTCCGCTACATTTTACAATTTCAGCTTATTTCCTTATTGAATAGAAAACCAATTTTACTGTATCTTTGTTATTTTTTGTTAAGAATCTGGTAATAATCTATAGTAATTTTGTTTTTCTCATAAAATCCGGATCAACCTGTCCTTGTGACCAATTCTCTTTTTCCTTCTCTAGCTGCAATACTTTGGCTTTGTAATCCAGTGCTTCCTACCGAAATGTCTCTTTTTCTTGTTCTAGAGAAGTCATCTCTGCTTCTTGTGGATACCCTCTGGTAGAAATCTTTAGCCTCTTCTTCATGCTTTGAATCATCTTGTCTTTTTCATCTAAGGAAGCTTTTACCCCTTGAGGGCCTTTAGATTCCAATATTTTGACTTGAGTTTGCCAGGCTCTGTTGGATGCTTTTTATTTCTTCAATTGTCCTTCCAACTTGAGTGTATGGGTTGTCAGCCTTGCAATGCTCAAAATCAAACTCAGGTAGTCTAAATACAACAAGTCATTGGTATTTCTATGAAATTTTACCTTGTGTGGGGAACTGATATTTTCATAATGTAGCTTAATTTCAGACACTTTATCCTCATCAACCACTGCTATTTTGAGTGTATTTATTTCTACATCCCTGACTAAGAATAGGGAAGACCTATGCTGAGAAACCCTTTCTACCTCATGAATCAAATCTTTTATTTCACTCATGGCCAAGCTCCCTTTCTCAGCATATTGATTTTCTAAATCTTCTTTGGACTAGTAGAATTCCCTAGGTGTCTTATCAAAGACATGTTTCTTGATGTTGAAAGCCCTTGAGCTTCCTTCACTCTTTGGCATGATTTATGTACTAGCCTATTCTACTTGGTCCCAATCTCCACCATTTCCATATTCATTTTCTTGTTAGATTCTTCTTCCTCCAGGTTTACTATATGTGGAGACTGTGTGGTTTTCATTTTCTTGAGAACATTTTGTTCACCACTGGTGCCTAGGGCCTCTAAACTGCTCCTTTTGCTATAAACACTCATCTTGGGAGATTTAATAATCAACATTGGAGGATTTTTCTGTGTCTGAGTATGTTGTAGTGTTGACCCTACTTGTTGTGTCTGATCAGGCTGCAAAACGACTTCCATATCCAAACAGGTTTCCATATTTTCCAACTTATCAAACCCTTCGACATACTCATGTTCATAAGGGCCTTTTTTTCTCATCAGTTGTCTTTTATATATGACCTAGTGTGGATCATATTTCCTTCCTTGTAACTGTGAAAATTCAAAATCCTTGAGTTTGGCCTAGATTTGAGGCAAGCAATATCTAGTCTTCACAACAAAGGGTCCTATTATGAAAGGAAACTTTAGGTTAGATGATTTGTGCATTTTTAGAAAGTGTTATGTTTTTTAGATGATTCTTTTCCTGATGAACTCCAGGGAAACAATTCTGGTAGTTAGAAAAACAGGTAGAAGGTAAGGTCCCTCTTGGTAACCATACACCTAAATTATAGTAGAGTGCATGAACAATGCCCAATCTCCCACTCTATTCTCTATATTGGGCTATAAATAAATTTTCATTTCTTCTAAAACCCTTGGGAGGATGGTGCTGAAGATTAAGATATAAACCTTGGACATGATCCTATTTACAAAAATGAGCATCGTGATCCTTTTGCATTCAGTCGAGATGAATGAAACTTCAAGGAAATCTATCTTATTTGTTTATAGGAACATTTTCAACAAGTGTGTGTAGTACTTGAAGTGCCTTAGTGATTGGAAATTCACTAGTTGTTTGTGTACATTATCAACTATGAACTCTTCGAAACTGATACAGACTAATGGATTGGACTCTGACTGAAAAAAGGTCAACATAAAACCCAACATGACCTCTACTACAAATTTGTCATTATCCAAACCTAAGATTTGACTGATTATGGAACAGGCCCACTGGACCTCAATAACCATGACGCTTACATGCATATGCAATGAGAGACTCTCATAATTATGTTCAGGTTTAACAATGGTCTGCAAAAATAGTGTTTTGACCTCGGGGGGACATTATTTCTAGACTATAATTAGTTTCTTTTCCTTGAAGGGTTTAGACACTCTGGGGGAAGATTCTAGTGTACCAAGGGCGTGCCGAACTGGTGGGATATCTACTCTACATAGGACCACTGACCCTAAACTATTTAAAATGACCTTTTCTTCCTGCTAGTATTGCTCAACACACCAGATTATGAATTTTGGGAAAGGGAATGCGATTTAGACAACGTAAAGGACCATGGAGGCTTGAATTGATTCGAGGAAAGCTATTTGTCTTCCTACATTATCTAACAAATTGGCTTTGGATACAGAAATGGGTGAGATGGTTATCTCTGTGTCAAATATAGTGGAGTCTCTGTCAATTAGGAATTCTTCTTTCGAGGAAAGATCTTGTTCTGTTATGGATACAATGATAGGATTCATGGCCATGATGAAAAATACCTGAGAATGAGTGAAGAATGTGTGATTCTGGTTCACTTTTGAGATTTAGTTTGAACGAAGCATTTGCGTCAATTTTCAAACGTTCAAATGATTTAAAATATCATAAAATATTGACCTGAGCCCTCCTTTACATACTCCTCCCAATATCGAGGACAAGACAAAGCAGTTTGGAGTAGACCACATTTCTCCCCGATATGCCTCTAGTGGTGCCACGTGTTTGCAATCCAAAACCATGGTATTTATATCGGCCTGCTCCCAAGAAATTAAACTTCGTGCAAGTTATCTGCCCAATGTAGCTGCTGACTATTGATCTGAAATGCCTGAGATCTATGACCTTCCATGTCCCATAAACCTCATGCCTCTGCTAGATTTAACCATATTTCACTAGATGTGGCTCCGCCCTCTATTTTATTGTGCCTCTACACTTGTTTACCCCTTAGCTAAGTCTTGAGACTTGGTTTCCATCGAAAAATTGTTATGGTGATAAAAAAACCCAAATCAATAACTGTTTTGGTTTCTCTCCTTTGTGGCTCTGCTTCCCTTCAATGAATAATTTCTCAATCTTTCAAAGGCTCGACCTTTTATCTCTCCACTACATGGTCGAATCCTTGGACTCTGATTTCTTTCTCGAACTACTACACTTCTTGAGATTTTGAACACAGTCGAAGTGTTCTCTCAACACCTTCCTGGAACCCTTTAACTTCAAATTTGACCAATTCCAGGTCTGAATTTTCTAAAACAAATATTAAATTAAAAATGTCTCAGCACTTGGCCAAATTTATCAAATTTCCCATGAATTTAGAAACATAAGTTGGATATTTTCCCAAATTCCATGCAATTGCTTTTGATTTTTACCATGGACGCATTGTAACTTAAAATTTGGCCACTTCGAAATCAATTCTGTATGAAATTTCGCTACAATTCAACTTGATCGTCCCATCCAAGATTAGTGTTGAAAACTGGATATCTGGTACCATATTGTAACATCCCCAACCACTTGTTGGGATATGCCACATAAAATTTCCGAACTGTATAAAAAATTAAAACATAAAAATATTTTGCAAATATACAGATTCATACATAATAATAATAGAAATACACATGCATCATACAAAGGAAAAACCCATAAAAAAATGCATAAATAATGATGCAACACATAATTTAACACACAATTGACACTTATTTTTTATAAAAATATCACCAACTACATGTAGACCTTCCAAATTCCTCCCATCCATAGACCAGACTTCTTGTAATATAAGAACTGGGTCACCCTCGAACTGGGTATAAAATCTACCAGGGAAAAGGGAATACTAAACCAGTATAAGGTCTGCCAAGAAACATAATTGCTCAGTCCAAGGTTCCCAACTACTGCAACTAGCCTATAGTATCTCATTCCCCACATGCCTGTCCCACCCTAGGAAGTGTTCCCCTTCTCTTCTTAGCAGTCCCTCGGTTTTCCCACTTCCATTTTGGGGCTTCAGAAAAATGTCGAACATGAAGTCTCAGAGCCCTGTAGTCATTTCCCATCACACTAGGGAACAATTCTGAGTATATTATCGCCTAGAGAAACTACTCACGGGACTGAAGACCCGCTTCTTTTACATAGAAAATATCTCACCTAGAGATAAATGACTACGGGCCTAACAACTTTCTTCTTCGACCACGAGCCTAGTAACCCACCTCTTTAACCTGCAGTCAAACCAAGTTTCTAGTTTTCCATAACGCTAAGCTTTCCAAGTACATGTATGGTGATGGAAACAATAGATTTCGGATGGTAGGAGAGAATAATTGTAACAATGATGAAGGAATGATCGAAGATGAACTAATTTTCCCCCAAATATATGTGCATGTTCCCAACTTGACACTTGTCATGTTGGGAACTACGTGGGCCCCCCACATGGTGATACGCTCCCCCTTAGGGACTTAGGATAAAATGAATATCCCATACTTTAGACTTTAGACTTTGGGAATATTAATAAAATATTCCTTTGGGCTTAAGCCCCCTTAGCTTAGACCCTTTCCTAAACTCTTATCTCCCTTACCCATTTCTAGAGGAGTTTAGTCCCCCATATATTATGTTTGGTCGTTCTACATGCAATGGTATAATTAATTAATAATATGAGTATGATTTACAATTACAATATAGGAACAATGACCTTTATCATCCAGGATTCCTAGCCTTATGTAATACCCGTGTTTCCCTCAACTTGTAAATATAGCTATAAATTTCCAAAAGATTGTGGCAGACTGAATATGTGTGAATGATGAATTTGATGAACCTTTTTGTTATAAAAGCTAATGTATGTATTTATGTTATTAATTAAAAATGGATAGTGTTGTATAAATTTTGAAAGGGGGGTTTTCCAAGATAGATCATGATGCTATAAGAGATATGGTGAGGGGAACCAAAAATGGTTGAGATGACCCCCACCAAAAAAATACTTTACTGGATTTAATTGATCAGACCCAGAACATTCCTATGACCCATAAATGAATTACCAGTCAGGATGGTACTTGGAAAGACCTCCTCAATATTTAATGAGGAGATGGGCAAAGTAGCCATATGCATGACTTTCAGACCTGACCACGAGCTAGGGATTCAAACCCACACAATATTGCCAAGGAAAGAAAGAAAGGAAGGGAGTTGGTGGGAAGAGGCATATCTACGAGAGAGATGAGTCGAGAGACCAATATCCACAAGAGGGAGAGCACTTGCAGCTCTCTCGTTCAAAGGAGAACTGAGAAACAAAATTGTTCTGGGTGCAAGAAGTTGTTGGGAGAATTTTCAGTCCAAGTTGATAAATGGGGTTGTAGAGAATCCAAATGACTGTGGAAGTACTCGTTTCAGGCCTTTCTTGGTACAAAGAAATTTTTTTTCTAAGTTCTTGTAGGAGGAGGAGAGTAACCCCTTTCCCTGACTATCGTTGAGAAAGAAGAAAGGGCCTCTCTTAGAGCATCATGGTCTAGGTAGGGGGTGGCCAACAATAAATTCGTTGAGGAGTGGATATGCCTATGGTTGGGTGGAAACATGCACCCCTTTAAGTAGTTTCTTCACCATCTGGTTTTTGTGATAAGTATTCTTATACTTGCATACCTGAATTGAAATAATGATTGAATATACATGTTCTATGGCTAAAATATTTATTGAATGATTAAGATAGAAATGCTCATTTTTTTTCTATGAACCCATGCTTTTGAATGGTATTATGTTTTCCTCATCTCAACAACTAGAGAGTTATGGGGCATGGGTATGCAAGAGAGTCGGGGTAGAGTTAACTAGAATACTTAATTCCCGTCGACCGCTTGAATTAAACTTTGTGGGAATACTAAGTTTGAACATTGTGGAAGGAGGGTGCTTGCTTCACACCCTTCACCTATGTGATCAAGGGCTCATTTACATGACCTTACCCAATTCACAACTAAGACTTAAGCGTGTATCCCATGAGAATTATCTAAGGACCCATATGACCAAGGTATGGGAACCTTGTTATAGGCCCAAAAGGAGACAAGATTTTATGGCTTCGAAGCTATGGGAGTTTGGAGCTCTGGGGTGTCATGGCCTTACCACTTGCAAACCAATTGAAGGAAACCTATTGGATCTGTTACCAATAAGGTTTACTAACATATGGAAGTTTTCCTAATCGTCACTATTGTAATTGTCTCACTGTTAAACTGTGACCCACATACCAATCATGAAGTAACACAAGCCACAGATCCAAGGGTATTAGGGAGTCTCCCTAGCTGTTAGATATATGTCGAGGTAAGTCTGACGTTGACTACTTCATGATAACAATGATGTCGTAGCACCAAATTTCCCTAATGCTAGAGTTGTGACTTATTGTGAGCTTTAGATCTGGGGAGTCCATTAAGAACCCCTCTTAACCATCCGATCAACTAGTGGAGGGACTCGCATACAAAACTTCGAGAAAGTCCTACTTCGGGAGAGAGGAGTTGTCATAACACCAAGACCCCCAAATTTTGAAGGTTTGAATTAGAAAAAACCATAGATCTAGGGACACTTTGGGATCCTTCCTATCTGTTGGATCCACATTTTGGCCAATCATTCATTGACCACTCTGGGAGAAAGGGGGTGGTAAGCGAGTGAATACCTTCGAACATTGAATTTTCAAAGTCATGTGAGCCATAGATCTGAGGATGCTGCGGCCCCTTCTCGACCATTATATCTAGACCATGCTCAACCTGACGTTGAACACTCTGGGAACAATGAGAAAGTCACATAGTGGATTCCCCAAACACCAAAGTTACAAAGTATTAGAGACAATATATGAACAGAGCTACGTGGGTGCATCTCGACCATGAGATATAAGGGCATTGGGAGGCTATTAGTATGGAGTGACATGGTGTGCGGACATCACCCCGGGTGACGTGGACCCACATTTGACATGCCATGTGTCACCTATATTCATACATTCCGTAGACCCTATGTGCCCATTATAACATGACACGTGTCACCCACTGATGGGGTCACATGTCATCTCTTCTTTTCCGCGTGTCAATCCTTTGAAAAATATTCGCTTGGATTATTGGTAGGTGGAGTACTCGAGACCCACCTATCCTTGCCTTTACATTTAATAGTCCACTACTTTCAAGGGTGAATCCTTTGGGAGTCTGGGACCTCATAACTCTAGAGGTTTGGGGTGTAGTGTCGTAGATAAGTTGAAAGGACCGAAGGTTGAAGCCACGTGGTGAGATTCTAGGCTCCTTCGGGAGTTCAGTATTTCGGAAGTCTAGAGGATATGCACGTAGAAATAATAAGGGGTGTTCAACACCAAAGCACCAAAAACCGAATTTCCCTTAAGATTACGTGTTAAATGAGGATCAAGTTCTTTCGTTGGATTCGATGATGGATGGAATTCCATCATGGATGTAGGAACGTTGTGGAATCTTTGTGGATGTAGTAACTTGAGGATGGTAGGAATGAGATGGACCCACACGGACACCACATGGCCCTTGACTGATAATGCCCAAAAATCTTTGGGAGGTCACAAATTGCAATCCATAGTTCACATTTAAGCCTGGTAGTAGTCATTAGAAATATATGGTTGAGTATAAGAGGATGGAGATCTCAGAAAGAGTATTCAACACTATTAAAGAAAGAAAAATTTTGATGCCCCATCCCTAAAAAGGGTACTTAGGGGTCAAGTGTGTTACAGATTGGTATCAGAGTGAGAAAAAACACTTGGCCTACTTAGGCTCATAAACAACTCACTTAAAAATATTATTAGAGACCCTTTAAGGGTCACACCCTATCTTACCCCATTCCTAAGAGGCTTACTTAAACCTCTACTGAAGAGATGAATGAAACTTTCTATTGTTGTATATGTTTTGAAAAATCTAAACTGTGTGTTTTTCATAACCTAGTAAATGATTAACTATCGAAGAATGTTTTATCAGCACTTAAGCAACTAGTGGATAGCAAGAAAATCACAACATAAGAGATGGTGACACACCATGAGTTGGGGGAAATATCCCACAATAGAGAAGAGGAATCTGATGAGAGGATGGAAATGGAAACCCTTCATATATGGTTGAAACCGTATGAAGCCTCATGGAATAATTACAGATTTGTAAGGATCACAGTGAAACAATGATAAACAAGAAGGGAAATTAAACTTAAATTAACGTAGTCCTACTGTAAAAATTATCATATATACAAAGGCAGCTGCAACATGGACCGACCACCAATCACGTGGATAGAAATCACACTACGAAAAACCAAATTCCACATAAGATACAAAAGCATGGCCTTGAAAGTGGCCACACAAGGAGAAGAACCTCAAAGAAATCCCAACATGGAGTCAAGATACACTCAACAAAATAATCCTCTGGTGAGGAAATTGAAAACTCCAAGGGATCTTCTAGGAGAAAAACTAGTTGACATTCTGAGAGGAGAATAAAGAGGAAACCTTCCAAGAGTCATGACCCTGAAGAGTTTAATAAATCCAAACCACCCACTTTCGATGGAGAGATTAAGAAGGGGGAAGAAGCAGAAGTTTGGTTGCTTGGATTGAAGAAGTACTTCAAAGTCCATCACTACTATGAAAACTTAAAGCCTTGAATAGCCATTTTCAACCTAAATGGAAAGGTGTCCATTTGGTGGGAGTACCTTAGGAATGTGAAAGGAATCCATGAGAATGACTTGTCATGGAAACAATTTGTGAAATAATTTAAGAAGAAGTATTTTTCAGAGAAATACGTTGATGGGAAGACCAAGGAGTTCTATGAACTCAAGTTTGGACAACTTACAATAAATGAATATATCAACAAATTACTTGAGCTAATAAGGTATGTTCCCTACATAAAGGATGAAAAAGTGAAGATGCAACTATTTATTAGTAGGTTACCTCAGTCCTTTTGTGGAAGAATTTAGTTCGATGAGCCAAAGAATTTAGAAGACACTATCCGGAAGGCAAGGTATTTCTATGAGAAATTCAAGAATAAGACAAAACCTCATGAGGACTGGAAGAATAAAAGTAATTCAGGATTCAATAAGAATGGGTTTAAACCCTCAAGATTTAAGAACCATGGGAAAGGTTCTAAGATGATCCTTCCTACTAAAAGTGTATATCAGAAACATTTTCCATCTCAAAGTGGAAATAAACCCTTCGAAGCAACTTTAGTTAAGATTGATAACATAAAGAAAGAACCCTTGATATGTTGGGGTTATGGAGAATAACACCTACTGAGGGGCTATCCACATTGGAAACATAACAATAGGAGGGTATAAAACGTCCAAGAGGATACCATAGTCAATGATGTGGCTAGGATCATGCCACAAATTTATGAAGCCTTGGATAATAGATAAGATGACCACAAAGCTTTAGTGGTGGAGATGGAAGGTATGATTTCCAACCATCTAGTTTCCATTTTAATTGACCTTGGTTCTAATTTGAGTTATGTCTCCCCTCAAGCTGTTGAGAAATTTAAATTGTAGCAAGTTAAAAAAGTTAAATCATGGTTGGTACAATTAGCCACTGGAACCAAAAGATAAGTAACATAGTTCATACCAACATGCCAATTCATTATGAATGGATTACCAACCCAAGGAACCCTAAACATGCTCCCTTTAGGATCTTATGACCTGTTTATTGGCATGGACTGGTTGGCTTCCCATAAAAACAAGATGGAATGTTACAGTAAAACTTTGGACTGTGAAGATGAAGAAGGGAGAAAGATAACCCTACAAGGGATTTAAAAGAATCTCTCAGTGAGACAAATATGAACCCTTCAAGTGAAAAAGTATTGCATAAAAGGATGCCCTTTGTATGATTTACAAGTGTTGAACTCAGTTGAGAAAATTAAACCAAGCCTAGGGGACCATCCCATATTAAGAGAGTATAAATATTTGTTCCCAAAAGAGGTACTAGGTCTACCTCCAAGAAGAGATATGATGTTTCAATAAAATGTGTACTAGGAGTGGTGCTAGTGTATATAACACCCTATAAAATGAGTACATCAGAGCTAGTTGAGCTCAAACTAAAGATAAAGAAGATGATGGGCAAAGGCTACATTCATCCTAGTGTGTCTCCATGGGGAGAACCAGCCTTGTTTGTGAAAAATAAGTATGTCACACTCAGGTTGTGCATAAACTATAGGAAACTCAATAATATGACCATTAATAATAAGTATCCCTTTCCAAGGATCGATGACTTGTTTGACCAATTAAGGGGTGCTACAATTTTCTCCAATATTGACTTGAGGTCTAGATACCATAAGGTCTAAATTAAGGATGAACACATCCACAAAAAAACCTTTAGGACATGATATGGTCACTATGAATTTGTGGTTGTGCCATTTGGGATAACCAATGCACCAACCACTTTTATGTGCTTAATGAATAATGTAGTCGGTAATTTCTTGGGAATATTTGTATTGGTTTTCATTGATGATATCCTAATATACTCTAATAATAGAGAAAATAATGAAGAACATATGAATCTAGTGCTTCAAGTTCTAAGAGAGCATCAACTCTATGCTAAGTTAAGTAAGTGTAACTTTTTCCAGAAACAAGTCCATTACTTAGGCCATGTTATTTATGAAGAAGGAGCGGCAGTTGATCCTGACAAGATAAAATTCATTATGGATTTACGTACCCCAAAGGTTGTATCTGATATCATATCCTTTATGGGCCTAGCATGATACTATACGAGGTTCATAAAGGGATTTTGCAAGATTGGTTTCCCAATCACCTCCCTTCAAAAAAAAGGGAGTTAAATTATTTTGGACATCAGAATGTGAAGAGAGATTACAAGAGCTAAAATACCTTCTAACCAATGCATGTGTGTTGAATATTGCAGACCAAAAAATGTATTCCTTGTGTGTACATATTATTTCAAGGAAGGGATTGAAGGAGTTCTTATTCAAGAAGGACTTCCAATTTACTACGAATCCAATAAATTGAATGATCATGAAATCAATTATGTGATTTAGGTTCTAGAATTGGCTACCATAGTACATGCTTTAAAAATGTGGAGTCATTACCTCCTAGGTAGAATATTTGTTCTTATGACAGACCATAGTGGGTTGAGATACATGTTTGATCAACCAATGCTCAATTCTATACAAGCTAAATGGATGTCTCTCCTTAGTGAGTTTGACTTTGAAATCAAACATATCAAAGGAAAAGAAAATAGGGTGGTTGATTCCCTTAGCAAAAGTATGAACGTGATTCACTTGGCATTTGTAAGAACCTATGAAATAGAGGTCAAGGAGAGAGTCAAAAGTGTACAAAAAACAAATACATTTTTCAAGACTGTGAAATCATACTTAGATCAAGAGCCCACAAGGATGAAGTATGAGGGTTATCAATTTCTGAATGATGGCCTACTAACTTACAAAGTTAGGTTGTATATTATAAATTGTGATGACTTGAAGAGGTTCATAATAGATGAACTACACAAAAGACCAAATACTGATCATCCTGGTTATTAAAAAATGATCACAACCACCACTAAACTATTTTATTGGAGAGGAATGAAAAAATACATAGTTGATTACCTAGCCAAATGTCTAGAATGTCAGCAAGTTAAGGCAGAGAAATGACATACAAATAGGGCTATTGCAACCCCTACCAATCCCATAATGGAAATGGGAAAATATATCCATGGATTTAAACAAAGGATTACCAAGATCAACCAAAAACAATGACACCATCATGGTAGTTGTGGACAAATTGAGCAAGGTTGCTCACTTCATTCCTGTCAAGTCAACTTTCAAAGCAATAGATATTGCCAGTATTTTCATGAAATGAATATTTATACTACGTCACATGCCTAAGGAAATCATATCTGATAGAGATATGACATTTACTTCAAAATTTTGGAAATCTCTATTAGTTTGTTTTGAAACTAAATTTCTATTTAGTACAACCTATCACCCTCAAACCGATGGATAGACATAAAGAGTAAAGCAAGTGTTTGAGTACATGCTAAGGATGCATGTGATGAATCATCCCAAGAAGTGGGAGGACTACCTACCACTGGTAGAATTTTCCTACAACAATGGCTATCAAGATTCATTAAAGATGAGCCCTTTTGAGCCCCTCTATGGTAGACAATGTAATATTACAATTAGTCAAGATAAAACAATAGAAAGTATTACAATCGGGTCAAATATGCTGAAATAAATGGAACAAAAAGTAGTTCAGGTAAAACATAATCTTAAAATGACCCAAGATAGACAGAAAAACTATGCAGATAGAAAAAGGACTGCTAGACAGTTCAAAGCAGGGGATCATTTGTATCTCCAAGATAGACCCAAGAAAATCTCCTTAAGAATGGGATCCTGCGCCAAGATGGCACCTTGGTATTGTGGACCCTTTGAAATTTTGGATAGAGTGGAACCTATAGCATATAGAATAGCACTTCCTCCCATAGTGAAGGCACATAATGTTTTCCATGTTTCATTACTATATAAATATGTAGATGATTCTAATCATATAATTGATTAGTCTATGATTCAGGTGGAACTAGAGGGATAATTCATGCTAGAACCACAATATATAATAGAAGGGAAGGAAATCCAATTAAAGAATAGAACCATTGCACAGGTCAATGTTAAGTGGAAACACTTTGGTCCAAATGAAGCTACATGGTAAATGGAGGATGCCATGAGACAAGCATACCAATTGTTTTTTACTTCTGAACATACAAAACACATCGACAGGTAGAACATCGAAGACATTGTTCCTTTAAGGGGGAGGGGATTGTAATACCCTTATTTCCCTCTTCTTATAAATATAACGATAGCTTTCCAAAAGACTATGGTAGAGTGAATATGTGTGAATGTTGGATTTGATGAACCTTTTTGTTATAAAAGGTAATGTATGCATTTTTGTTATTAATTAAAAATGGATAGTGTTGGATAACTACTGAAAGGGGGGTTTTCCAAGATAGATCATGATTCTATGAGAGAGATGGTGAGGGGAACTAGAAATGGTTGAGATGACCCCCACCAAACTAGTACTTTATTGGATTTAATTTCTCATAACTAGAACATTCATTTGACCCATAAATGAATTACTAGTCAGGATGGTAGCTGGAAAGACCTCCTCATGAGTTAATGAAGAGATGGGAAGCGTACCCATTTGCAAGGATTTCATACCTAACCAAGAGATGGGATTCAAACCCATGAAATGTTGTTGAGGAAGGCAAGAAAGGAAGGGAGTTGGTGGGCAGAGGAAGATCTGTGAGAGAGAGCAGTAGAGAGACCAATCTCCATAAGAGGGAGAGCACTTGCAGCTCTCTGGTTTGAAGGAGACTGAGAAAAAAAATTGTTCCGGGTGTAAGAATATGCTAGAAGTATTTTTTAGTTGAAGATGATAAATGAGGCTATAGAGAAGACAAGTGAATCTGTAAGTACTCGTTGTAGGTATCATTTCTTGGTACAGGAAAAACAATTTGCTAAGTTCTTGTGGGAGGAGGAGAATAACCTCTGTCCCTGGCTGTCACTCAACAAGAAGAAAGGGCCTCTCTTAGATAATCATGGTCTATCTAGGGGGTGGTCAGTGGTAAATATGTTTAGGAGTGGTTGTGCCTACGGTTGGGTGGAAACAGGAACCCCTTTCAGCATTTGCTTCACCATCTAGTTTTCTTGATAAGTATTCTTATACTTGCATACTAGAATTGAAATGATGATTGAATATACATGTGCTATGACTAAAATATGTATTGAATGATTAAGGCAGAAATTCTCATTGTTTTTTTGTGAACCCATGCTTTTGAATGGTATTCTATTTTCTTCAGCTTAAAAACTAGAGAGTTATGGGGTATCGATATGCAAGAGAGTCGGGGTAGGTTTAACCTGAGTACTTCAGTCCTGTCGACCTCGCAAATTTACCTTCACGGGAATACTAAGTTTGAACTCTATGGACGGAGGGAGCCTCCTTCAGAACCTTCACATGTCTGATCAAGGTCTCATGTTCATGGCCTTATCCAATTCATGGCTAAGAGTTAAGCCTGTAGCCCATGAGAATTATCTAAGGACCCATATGACCAAGTTCTAGGAACCCTGCGCTAGGCCCGAAAGGAGCTAAGATTTTCTGGTTTCAAAAATCTCGGAGTTCAGAGCTCCAAGGTGTCATGGCCTTACCACTCCCAAATCGACCGAAGGAAATTTGTTGGTTTGGTTAACAATGAGGTTGACCAATATTTGGAGGTTTCCCTAACCATGACCGATGGACTTGTCTCACTGTTAAACCTAACCCAATTACCAATCACGAGGTAACACAAGCCACATATCAAAGGGAATTCGAGAGCCTCCCTAGTTTTTATATCTACGTCGAGTTCAGTCTGCCATTGACTACTTCGGGAGAACAACAGTGTCACAACACCAAATTTCCCAAACATCGGAGTTGTGACTTAATGTGAGCCATGGATCTTGGGAGTCCATTGAGAACCCCTCTTAACCATCTGATCAAATAGGTCAATCTGGTATTGACTACTTTGGGAGTCAGTCTGGTGATATTTCGAGTTCCTTCAAGAGTTCAGGATTTTGGGAATCTAGAGGATATGCGTGTAGAAAGAAAATGTGTGTTCAACGTCAAATGTTGAATTTCCCTTAAGCTTACGTGTTAAATGAGGATCGAGTTCTCCTGTTGGATTCGACGATCGATGTAATTCCATGGTGGATGTAGGAATGTTGCGTAATATCCATGGATGTAGGAACTTGGGGATGGTATGAATGATATGGACTCACATGGGTGCCATGTGGTCATTGACTGATAACGCCCAAAAATATTTGGGAGGCCATAACTTGCAATCCAGAGTTATGGTTTGAGCCTGGTAGCAGTCGTTAGAAAGATAGGGCTGAGTAGAAGAGGATGTAGACCCCAGAAAGAGGATTCGAGACTATTATGAAAATAAATATTTTCATGCCCCATCCCTAAAAATGGTACTTAGGGGTAAGGTGTGTTACACCTTATAATCATATAATCATTCTAGGATATAATAACTTGGCTCACCAACCTCTAAAAAACAACATATATACAAAGGCTCCATGGTCTTAAGAGCACACACTCAATCTGGTGTGCGCATAACTTTGGAATGTGCACACTCTTCTTTTGGTACGAGATTCCTATGTTGATTCATGATCTTTTCATCAAGTGAATTATAAAGAATTGAATTAAATGAGCATAAATTAAAGTGCACCATTAAAGAAGGAAAAGATCAATAACGAAGAGACATAAGAATCAAATCTGAACACAAAACTTTGATAACGGAGTTCATCACTAGTGGACTACGTCTTTGGGTCCTACTCTCAAATGAGTAGGATTTTTCATTAACTCAACAAAAGAATTTGGAAAAATACATAAGTATACCTCATTCTAAAATCAAGCTAAAAAAATAATGATCAGATAAGAAATCAGGCAGCACCACTGAATTTGTGGCATCGAATTACCCAAAAATGATTGTCTACATGCCTCGATCTGACTCTGGCACTCCCAGGCCCGAGAAGAAATTTGTATCAGTTTTCATTCTTTGCAACCTGCAATAAATGCCACTGTACTTTCCTCAAACTACATGCCATGGATGTAACACATGCGTGCTTCCCTCCCTGAGCTCTGGGTAGATGCTCTTTTTAAGCATTTATCTCAGGTGTTATTTACAACATAGGTTGTTGGCGTGAATGTTAAGGCGTAGTAGAGGGAGGAGGTCTCGGGGTCAAACCCGTGGGCCTCCCCCTTTTAGATTTGTTTGTTGTAACTATATATATATATATATATATATATACCAAATTTTTCTTTGCCAACTTTGGCGATGACTCTATCCACGGTTCTAACAATTAGTATACGATCGGATTTGGCATCATCCGCTAGATTTAGTGAACCTTCCAATCCATTATTATTTTTCAAAATTCGGATATGGGATGACATTGGGAATTTTCCCATGCCACATTGTAGGCCCTGATTGGGCCACATGGCAGCCTCTCATTCGACCACATCAACCACTACTCTATCAGCCTGTCGTGTCAGTGCCACATCATCATATGGACACCACATCACTGCTAACTGTCCATGCCACATCATCATGCCCCATCATTGTACAGACCGTATAGATTTCCATGTGGCAAAATCTTGTTGGTCCACGGATTGGTCCAGAAATGCCAAATCTAGGTGACACGTGGAAGCCTCTAGTGTTGCCACATCACCATGCTAATGTCATGTTGACATCAGCATGAAACATGTCACCTCATGCTCCTGTGACGTGTGTTTTATGGATGTTGACATCATCTGTGTGGATGTTGACTTCAGTAGTATGGATGCTGACTCATTCCTTAGCTCACTGGGCTAGGTTGACCAAAATTTGACTATGAATATATTTCGATCCATAACTCCGTTTGATGAGCCATTTGCACCATTAGAAAGCTTGCAGCATGCTCTTCGCAATAATGTCATTTTCACTGAGTTTTGAGAACTTTGAATTTTCTCCCTTTCTTTGTCTAATGAGGCCAATCTGAGGGTCCTGAGTTGCCTCTATGAGTTATGATTTTTTCTTAGCCTTCTATGGATCCTTTTTGGATCATACCTTCCCAGTGAGATCTTTTTGGACCACCAAAATATTTCATAAATCAACATATAAGTCAGGGAAGAGTTCCCTCACTTTGTCCTTCTCAATCCAATTTTCCTTTCTTAGATGTGTGTCCTTTAAGCCGACTCAAAAATAATCAACATCACCCATACATGAACTCCTTGTGCTTCTGTCTAGGATGATATATTCCTTTAACTCATCCAAGTATGCAGGAGAAAACTCATTGACTGAAGGTCTTGAAACTTCCTCATTCTGATCCATGATCATGGGAGGCTAAAAAAGCTTCAAGTTATCTACATTCACAACTGATTAAATCTACATATAAGGTGGAAGATCCAGAAAAAAATCATTGGTACCAAGTTTCTCTAATATAATGAAGGGCCCATAATGAATGGGATTCAGTTTCTTGCCTTCAACCTTCAATCTCTCCTTGTTGATGTGAAGCGATACTCAGTGTCCAACTCGTAACTGATGATCAACCCTGTGCTTGCCATTTTGAGCTTTATACTGTTCTAAATTTTTCTCCAATTGTTCCATGTATACCTGGTGCACCTGCTAGATCCTCTAGATGAACTTGCGGGCTCTTTCCTCTATTCTTTCTTCATTTTCATCGACATCTCTCCCATACATCAAGTCCAAAGGAACTTTAGGTAGGGACCTGAAACATGTCTCAAAAGGTGACCAGTGAGTGGAAGAATGTAAGGCTCGGCTGTAAGCATGTTGTACATAGGGTATCTATTCATCCCATAAATTGGGATGCTTGTTGCAGTAGCCTTGAAGAAAAATTACCATTGTTTGGCTTACCCTCTATGTCTGTCCATCAGTCTGTGGATGGAAATTAGTACTCCTCTTCAATATGGTGTCCATCATTCTCCACAAGATTGTCCAAAAATCCCCAAGGAACCAAGTATCTCGATTCAAGATAATGGATGTGGGTAATACAAAGTGAAACCAAACATACTGAAAGAAGAGATTAGCAATTTTCTTAGCAATGATCTTCTTTTTACATGGAATCAAGATACACATCTTGCTGAACTTATCCACCATAACATACAAATAGTCATGATCCTATTTGGACATTGGTAAAACCCCTGCAAAATCCATGGAGATACTTTCCCATGGATGGGATGGAACAGGAAGTGGTGATTATAGCCCCAGTTTTGTATTAGTGGGCTTACAAGTAGAACACATCACACACCCCTTTACATATTTAGTTACAATTGCTTTCATTTTAGGCCAGTAGAATTTTTTTTCAAATGAGCCATAGTTTTTCCTACCCCAAAATTCTGAGACACAAGAGAAGTGTGAGCTTATCGTATTACATGGAATCGTTCACTTGTAGGAATACATATATTTCCAAGATGGTAGAGTAGTTTTCCCTGTAGATAATAGTTCTCTACCTGTGCACCATGTGTTAGCTTCTCATATACTTCTTTAAAATATTCATCAATGGCATATTGTTTTACATAGCTATCATGATATAAATAAGTATTCTTCAAAATAACAAAAGAAACAATAGGAGGTCTAGAAAGAATATCAACTACCTTGTTACTTGTACCCTTTTTGTACTTGATTACCAAATTAAATTATTGTAGAAAACACAACCATCTGTAATGTCAATATTTTTGCAAATTGGTCTGTGCTTGGAGATACTATAAGGGTTGGTGATCTGTATGTATGAGTGTTTCCTTCCCTAACAAGTGGTGCTTCCATTTCTTTACACTTTGAACTAATGCATACAACTCCTTATCATATGTAGGATAGTTAACAACAACTTGGTTAAAAGTATCAGAGTGGTAACCAATAGGATTACGAGATTGCAACAATACTGCACCCATGGCATATCCATTGGCATTTGTCTCGATCTCAAAAGGTTTTTGAAGATTCGATAATGCTAATATTGGTGCAGTACTAATATTCTCCTTCAAAGTGTCGAAAGATTTTTGTTTCTTTCCTTCCCACTGAAATGTGTTCTTCACATTGGTTAAGGCATGCAAAGGAGCTTCTATAAACGAGAAGTTTGAAATGAAACTCCTCCAATACTGGAATTCACCTAAGAGGCTCTCGATATCGGTTACACTTTTTATCTCAAGCCAATTTATAATTACATAAATTTTGGAAGGATCAATTTTTAATTGTCCTCCTACAATATGACCTAAGTATACAAGTGCAGTCTTGACAAATGCACATTTAGACAATTTTACATACAACGTTTCCATTTGCAAAGTATCCAATACTTTCTTTACATGCCTCAGATGTTCATCCCAAGTCCTGCTAAAAATAAGAATGTTGTCTAAATATACAATCACAAAGTCATCTAGGAAAGGTGTGAGTACATCATTCATCACACACAAAGAAGTTTCTGGAGCATTACAAAGCCCAAATGACATAACTAACTACTCAAACAATCCTTGTTTGGCTTTAAAGGCAATTTTCCATGCATAATGTTATATAACCCTGATTTGATGGTATCCCTACACAAATCCAACTTAGTGAAATAAACAACATTCTTTAACTGATCAAGTAAATCACCTATATGAGGAAGAGGGTGTTGATTTTTCACCATGATTTTATTTAAGGCTTGGTAATCAACACACATTTTCCATGCACCATATTTCTTTGGTACCATCATGGTTGAAGAACCACAAGGAGATGACTTGTGCCTGGTGACCCCTTGATCCAATAAGCCTTGTACCCACTTCTTGATCTTTGTCACCTCAACAACTAACATCATGTACATGCCCACATTAGGAAGAGGAGAATCTTGTTGAAGATATATCTCATGTTGGATTTCCCTCTTAGGAGGTAATCCATATGGTTCCTGAAAAATATCATCATACTTAGACACATTATCAACTAATTCCTTCTTATGGGAAGGATCACATCCTTGGAGTGTGTTGGAGTTACTTCACACACACCTAGGATTTATTTTTCCTAAGGTTTTTATTTTTTTATTAGTCATAATTAGTCATTATGTAGTCTCCTATATTTTAGGAGAGAATATTCCACTTGGAGAATATTCTCTTTCAGTTCACACTTTAGTTTGACTAGTTGAGTTGAGTTTAGATGTTGCATTGGGATCATCACCATGCAAAATTGGGATCATCGCTGTGATAATTTGACCTTGACTTGGTATCATCACCAAAGTGGCGCATTGGACTTGATTCCTTGAGTTAACTCCTCACTACTTTATGTTCAATCAATTAACTGAAAATTAGTTGACTAGTTAACTCAACTAGGTGGCAGTTCACTCCCTTAACCACCTAAGAGACTAGAATAGGTGGAAGTTCACTCCCTTAACTGCTGGTGTGTGTACAAATCACTCTAGACCACCACTATGGCGACTTGGTTCACCTAAATTAGAACTCATTGAGTTATACAAAGTATATCATGTGTAAATTATTCATTATTCACAACGGTTAATGAGGATTCTTTCCATTCTTTCTCTCCTTCTTCTTTTTCGATTCTCTCTGCAAATGTGTGTATCATTGTTTAGATAGATCTATTTTGTGTAGGTCAACACATTTACATGGTATTAGAGTTGACAAACTACTAAGAAAAATCTACACCAAAATTTTTTGCAGGTACAAAAGAAAGAATTCATTCTTACACCTTACAACTATTTTGCATGGAAGAAGAAAATAGCCATACATCTATGATCTAGAGGGTTGTATAGATTAACCATGAATACAATTATAGATCCGACATCAGCCATAGAAAAATCTAAGTACCTAAATCGCATGGATGAGGCAATCAGAACAATTTGCAGTATTATTTCTCACGATCTCCTTTTTCATATATCTTCCTGTAAGACTCCCAATGAAGCCTGGACCATCTTGGAAGGGCTCTTTCACAAACAGTATCAGATGAGGGGACACATGATGGAGGTGGAGATGCTCACATTGGATCCAAAAATCTTTGAGAATATCTAAGATTTCTTTACAAAATTCACGGATTTACTGTCGCAACTCAAAGATTGCGGGGTTGATAAATTGAAGGAGGAGAAACAAATGGTTCTCACCATTCTCTCCAAGCTTGGACCTGAATTCTCTATATTCGTATCCACATTCCATATTTTTAGATTCGCCTCTGGAGCCACCTAGAAGATGCCTTCTCTTGAGGACTTTATCGAATCCTTAACACAAGAGAAAACCAAGCTCATTAAAATGGGCGTAATCAAAGGCCCAAGGGAACATGCACTCACTGTGCATGATGGAAGCCACAAATATCAGAAATCTAAATATAAATATAAGTGGAAATCTCATGCACATACGATGAAGGGTACACAAAAACCTTCACCGATGCCTCTGAATCCAAAGGAGAAAAGTAAAGAAAAGGAGAGAAATGCACATACTATCACAAAGGATTCCATTTGGAATCTTCATGCATGCAAAAACAAATAGATCTAATGTCTCAGATACTTCAGAAAAATAATCTTGGAGATCGCATCCTCGAGGGTGAAAACAAGAAGAAGCCAGAAGATCCGAATTCCAAGAAAGGCAATTCTAGCCATGCCTTGATTGCAATCAACTCCTCTCTCGATGCTTGGATTGTAGATTCAGGATCATCACATCACATGGATGCCTCAGAAGAAATCTATTCTTCTTTGGATGCATGAAAAGGTCCTCCTACTCTGATGGGAGACAACTATTCTATCGAAGTGACCGACAAAGGAAGGATTTAACTCACCAACGAAAGCTTCGAGAATGTGCTACATGTTCTCAAGCTTTCTGTCAGCCTTCTCTCCATGTATCAGATGACGAAATCCGGCACTGGAAATAAATTCGTATTCACACCAAATTTTGTGGACATATACGACATGAAAACCAACTCCAGGGTTGCTACCAGTGAGGTAAATAATTAGTCTAGATTGTATACATTTTCTGAATTCATTGAACCTGATTCTGATTTACTGCTTACTCATGTTGATGAAAGTAGTAGGATATGGCATGAAAGGTTTGGACATTTGAATTTCAGATACATGCAACATCTTAGAAAGAACAAATTAGTTGATGGTTTACCAGACATCCTCTTCTCCAAGGGAGTATGTGAGGGATGTGTTCTTGAAAAACACCCTCAAGAGAAATTCATCAAAGGAAAGTCTCAACGAGCTTCTGTGCCTTTAGATCTGATCCAAGGTGACCTCATGGGTCCTTTTCCACATCCACCGATCAGAAAAGCGAGGTTTGTTCTCATTTTTTTTGATGATTTATTACGTTTTACTTGGATCTACTTTCTTAGGAAAAAATATGAGGTCTTTCAACACCTCAAAGATTTCAAAGCTTTGGTTGAGACACAGTCCGGGAAGAAGATCAAAGTCCTCTGAACTGATAACGGGGGAGAGTATCTGAATCATGAGATTCATAATATTTTCCATGAGGCATGGATTTAGTTGCATCATACAGTTCCCTACACTCTGCTGCAAAATGGAGTTGCTGAGTGGAAAAACATATCTCTAAAGGAGATGGCATCTTACATGTTGCATGCAAAGTCACTACCGTGGAGACTATGGGACAAAGCACTTATCTATGCAACATACATCCAAAATAGATCTCCTCGTAGATATGTCAAGGATAAGACCCCCTACGAGGCTTGGAGCGGCCTCAAACCGGAAGTGGGCCACTTTCACATTTTTGATTCACGTGCATGGGCCCAGATTCCCTCTGAAAAGAGGAAGGCACTTGATCCACAAAGCATTGAGTGTAGTTTTGTTGGATACCCCGATGGTGTGAAGGGATATTGGCTTATTGATCTTTCCTCAAACTGACTGATCATTGAGTGTAGTGTCCAATTCGAGGAAAGTGTCTTGCATGTACCTCAACAGTCATATGAAAACACCTTCACTCTTCCACATGTCCGAGATGATGAGAATGCAAATGATGACTCTTCTTCAGACAAGATTTATGATTCAAAGGACTCAAATGATTAAAATTTAGAGTTATTATAGTCAGATGTAGATTCAAAGCATCTAGATGCAGTCATAGAGCCAAAGCAGAGGCCCAAGTGGGCACAAACTACTCTTTAAGATGCAAGGGATCTTGTTGGTGATCCAACCGATATTAGGAGGACTCGATATGATTTCTAGGAGCCTCCTATTGCAATAACTTCCACTAAACCATTGCCTTCCAGGCATCTTTTCTTGGTTCAATATTTAGATCCATAGTCTTATGGCGAGGCTACTAGAAATCCCTTTTGGGAATTCGCCATGCAGGAGGAGTACAACTCCCTCCTCAAGAACCAAACTTGGGATCTGGTTCCCCTTCCTTCTAGAAGGAAACTTGTCATATGAAGATGGGTCTATAGGACCAAGAGCACAGTGGATGGACATATAAATAGATTCAAATCCAGGCTTGTTGCCAAAGGCTTTCAGCGGGTTCATGGTATTGACTATGATGAGACCTTTGCTCCAGTAGCGAATATGGATTCCATTTAATTGGTCCTTGCCAATGCGGTAGCCAAGGGATGGGAAGTCCATTGGATGGACATAAATAATGCATTTCTTCATGGTGATCTCTCTGAGGAGATCTACATGAAGCAGCCCCAAGGATTTATGCAGGACTCATATTTGGTCTCTCGACTGAAGAAGTCACTTTATGGCCTCAAGTAGGTTCTGAGGGCATGGTATGACAAGATGAAATCCTATCTGTTGTCACAGAACTTTGTACATTGTAAATCAGACCCGAATGTATACATGCTCAAGATGGATGATTCACTTCTACTTTTAGTTCTATATGTCGATGATTTGTTGATCATTGGTTGCTTGACTTCAGCAATTGTTGCAGTCAAGAGGATTCTTCATGACAGGTTTGTGATGATGGATATGGGTTCACTACACTTCTTCCTTGGACTTGAGATCAATCATGATGCATCAGGCATCAAACTATCTCAAGCCAAGTATGCATGAGATCTCCCTAGGAGATTTCACATGATAGACTGGAAGTCTGCTCTGACTCCTTTCCTATCAGAAGTCAAACTTGAGGATGGTAGGGAGACTCCATTGGTTGACAACACACTGTACAAACAGCTAGTGGAGATATTATTGTATCTCACACACTCCACACCAGACCTCTCATATGCAGCTGGCACAGTTTCCAGGTTCATGCAGGAGCCACATGAGCTACATTGGAAAGCTGCAAAGCATATCCTTCAATATGTATAGGGCACCATCACCTTTGGGATTCATTACAAAATATACTCTACATTAAATCTCATTGGTTTTACTGATTTCGACTGGGCTGGCGATAACATTGATCACAAGTCCACATCTAGTTACTCACTCAGTCTTGGTTTCGGGCCTATCTATTGGTCAAGCAAGAAGCAAGCTACCATTTCTCTATATTCAGCCGAGGCAGAGTACATAGGGGTAGTTAACATAACCATTTAGGCTATGTGGCTACAAAATTTTCTCACTGAGTTGGGCATTCAATTTCATTGGTTGATCGTCATCTGGTGTGACAACCAGAGTACTCTGAAGTTCTGCAGAGATCTAGTTAAAAGGCAGTGGAAAAAGCACATCGAGATCCACATGAACTACATCTAGGACTTATTACATGAGGGGATCATTGACTTACAATTATGTCCTTCAACAGAACAGACAACAACTATTTTCACTAAGACCTTCACTGAGAAAAAATTCCATTCTCTGCAAGGTCGTCTTGGAGTGAAGGACAAAGTTTCCTAGCAACTATAGTTCTTTTTTTTTTTTACATACATTGTACCTTGAGGGGG